>CM035840.1:282176851-282761851 GCA_020510985.1 Pholidichthys leucotaenia
TCCTAGTTGTATACTGGAGGGGACCATTTGTGTAAATCTGTTGCGTCTTTTGCATTCAATACTATTAGGTCGTCACGTTTTTCTGCTATCTGTGCGAGCAGCCCTGCTTAGGTTATACAGTCTGACAGCCGTAGGTAGGAAGGACCTGCAAAACCTCTCGGTCACGCACCTAGGATGATGTAGTCTACTGCTAAATGAGCTCCGCAGTGTGTTCAGTATGTCCTGCATGGGGTGGGACTCGGACTCCAGTAGAGATGACAGTTTAGCCACCATCCTTCTCTCCCCTATCTCCTCCACTGGGTCAAGGCATTTCCCCAGGACAGAGCTAGCTTTCTTTATTAGCTTGTTCAGTCTCTTCCTATCGGCTGCTGTAATGCCGTTGCCCCAGCAGACCACTCCAAAAGTGATGGCTGATGCCACCACCGTGTCGTAGAATGTCTTCAGCAGCGCCCCTTGTACACCAAAAGACCTGAGCCTCCTCAATAGGAACAGCCTGTGCTTTCCCTTCTTGTAGAGTGCGTCGGTATTGGGTGACCAGTCTAGTTTATTGTTCAGATGAACACCCAGGTACTTGTAGGATGTCACCATCTCAATGTCTGTTCTCTGTATGTTTACTGGTGCTGTGAAGGGTTGTCCTTGCCTGCGGCAATCCACCACCAGCTCCTAAGTTTTCCTCGCGTTGATCTGGAGGCAGTTCCAATGGCACCAGTCCACGAAGTCCTGGATAAGTCCTCTGTACTCAGCTTCATCTCCGTTGGAGATGAGGCCGATGATCGCAGAGTCATCAGAGAACTTCTGTAGATGGCAGTGTGTTGTGTTGTGTGAGAAGTCTGCAGTATAAAGGGTGAACAGGAAGGGAGCCAAAACCGTTCCCTGGGGGGCCCCCGTGCTACCGCTGATCGTGTCGGACACACAATCCCAGATTCTCACAAACTGTGGCCAGTTTAGTGAGGTAGTCCAGGATCCATGATGACGGGTGCTGGTCCACCCCTGCGCACAGCAGCTTGTCCTTCAGGATCATCGGTTGGATGGTGTTGAAAGCACTGGAGAAGTCAAAGAACATGATCCTCACCATGTTCCCGGGCTTCTCCAGGTGGGACAGGGAACAGTGAAGGAGGAAGATCACTGCATCCTCCACCCCGATGCCATGCTGGTAGGCGAACTGGAGTGGATCCATCGCTGGTCCCACCAGGGGGCGGAGGTGAGCAAGGAGCAGTCTCTCCAGGGTCTTCATCATGTGAGACGTCAGGACCACTGGTCTGTAGCTGTTCAGGTCTTTGGGGTGGGAAGTCTTTGGTACAGGTACCACACAAGAGGTTTTCCAAAACTGTGGTACCCTCCCCAGCTTCAGGCTCAGGTTGAAGATGTGCTCCACAATCCCACACAGCTGGTCTGCGCAGGACTTCAGGAGCTTTGCGCTGATGCCGTCCAGTCCCGAGGCCTTCCTCGCCTTGATCTTCCTCAGCTCCGTCCTCATCTGGGTCTTAGTCTTAGTCTGGGTCTTCTTTTAGTTTGTTATTTCATATGTTGGAGGTTCATTCTGGTGTTGAGTCTCTTTTACTTCCTTTTTCTTTAACTAAATTTTTCCTTTGTTTCATCTAGCTGTGCCCTTTTTAAGAGGCGGTTCCTGTAGTGGAAATGGGGCTAGAGATTATCTTTAAAGACTGGCATTGACAACACCACGACCTTGTTATTCCTCAGAAATATTTCAGATGGATGCGACTGGATCATTATGATTTTATTCAAAGAAAGTCCCAAAACTGTTGACATTTATTTCATTTTCATATTTTTGTACAGTTTAAATTCCAGGAAATAAAACCAGGAGCAATTTAGGACCCCAGTCTTCCTGATGTCATGTAGAACAGCTCAGTACATGTCCACACTTGTTCTGTTTTTGAGACGACATTACTCACGTTTTATACTTAGAAAGTTGCACCACGATAAAAGAATGGAGAATAAGAAAGAAGTCAGCCATAACTGTTGCTCACTTTAACTTTTTACCTGAAGTACTCAGAGGCTCTTCAGTCTTTGAGCAGCTCTGAGAGAAAAAAAAAAAAAAAGCCAGCTTCACACATTTCAATTACATGAGGAGCGTCTGATTTATCTCCTCCTGCTCCGGAACCCCAGCTGAGGAGGTCACTTCATTTGCATGTGAAGATAAACAAAGTGGATTAAAATGTGGTGGTGGAGGTGGGGGGCAATAACAAGGACATGGGAGCATAGACATGTAGGGAGCTCGACACTAGAGAGGAAAACATCTCCACGCTAGTGCTGAGAGGCTGTGGGTGCTGAACCTGTGTCAGTGTCCATGGTCCCCCGCCCCCGGGGTCCTCCACATCTCACTGGGCTTTGAATTTTGCCACAGTCAATCATGTATGTGCTTCATTTCTAGCTCTGACCTGTATTTTACCCTCATTTCAATGTCTTGAAGTGTGCAGGGATATGAATATGCTTTTTTTCTTTCTTTCTGATGCTTTCGCATAAAGACCCCCGACCCGCTGCTGCCCCCAGGCCCTTCTCCCCCCCGTCCCTCTCGTCTCTCACAGCCTGTCTCCTCCTTTCTGTCAGACTCTGATCTGCCTCCTATAATCACCACAACACACACTGAGAAGTAATCATACCATGACAACATGGGCAGTTATTTTAACATGCAGTCACCCACAGGTTACAGTCGTCCTTCACTCTGAAACTGAAAACTCACTGGCTAAGTTTGGGGTGGGGGTGGGGGGGCCTTGGGTAAAAACTGATTTAATGGTTCTATTCAGTAAAAAAAAAAAAAAGAAAAGAAAAGAAAAAAAAAAGTTGTGTTTGCAGATTTTAACTTTTGAAAATGATTTCTTGGGTCATATAATCATTGTTAAAATATTAAATCTCTCTTCAGTTATAAATATTTATGTCTATATTCAGTAGGCAATTTGTTATTTTTTACAAGTGGGATGGGGGTATTCAAAAAATTAGCATGAGGTACAAATGTGCAAATTTGATAGAACAAAGGTGCAAAATAGTATAAAAGATACCAATTTAAAAATTTTGAAAAGTTGTAAATTATAATTTAATTACACAGAATTAAAATTCAATCAGCAGTGTTGTAGTCGATCACCACATTATTTCAGAGGCCAACAAATTTTCAAAATTTGCATTTCACTCTGTGTTTGCTTCTCCCCTTCTCCTCATACACCTCATGATTGGTGAATCCAAACTAAAGGAGTCATGATGTAGAAGAGATAACTGACTCAACATATGGCTTTTTTTCTCGATAAGAAGCAGCGTTGCAATAACTCGTGCAAGAAAGGTCAAAATCAGACATGTACTGCACAACATGGTAAAAATTGCAGAAGTCATGTATGCATGCGCTGCATAATGTATGCATTTGCTAAGCACAGCCGGCGTAGCAGCAAGGTAGTGCATAATGTTTTCGCATTATTCACTACTTTGCATTATGCACCATGTACTGTTACCGCATGCATGTTTACATTTTGAGCGAATCAACAGGCAAAAAGATTAATCCACCTCAGCCAAATCTTACAAGTGCACATGATACCAAGCAAGATAGAGGTAGTGACAAGGGCATAACTTTGGGTTAAACATTCGGGGGGTTAAGATCTCTGCCCATATAAGGATTTTTTTAAAGCAAAAAATGTCAGCATATGTGTCCTAGTGTGGAGGAAGAGTGCAAAGTCATTTATTAAAGGACAAGGCTAATTTATCTCTTTATTTTGTAATTCTAATATTAGTAACAGCAGTAAAAATAATTTCTGTCATTTATCAAACATATCTTCAGCCTTGTAATGGTCTACTTATGCTACAATGAGGAAGCAGACCTACCAGCACTGGCAGAAAACAAGCAAGCAAGTTTTGACTGTTGTTACCTGGTCATGGTGTGCCTCCTGTATCACCTCTCTCTAGACATCAGTGCTGTCTCTCTCCCCCTACTTCTTTGTTCATCCTGCTGCTGCCATATTCACGCTCCTGATATAAAATATGCTCCGTTAGGTTGTGTGTCCAGCAAACATGTTTTTTTTTCCGCTCTGGGCGATGGTTTTCTATTCATTCTCTATGTAGTCCAGCGTTGACAGCGCTGAGCACCCTTGGCGCTGAAATGCTTTGAGTAGTGGCCGCTTTTTGTCTCGGTGCTCAGGGCGCTCAGTGTTGAAAAAAGTTCAACTTTTCACACTGCAGCTGAGCTCATCAGTCAGACCTTTCTAAGCAGCCAATCAGAATAAGGAAGGGCGGGACATAGGATGCTGATACAGTCTGTACTCAGACTCCTGTTTTCTGTGTCATCATATTTTACATCCAGAGCTGCTAGAATACGTTTCCTGTCCATTGTTATTTAGAGACTGCTGTTAAAAAATCAGTATAAAGTCTGACCACAAGAAAAGCGGAAGTGCTGGGCTGAGAGTGACAAGCTGTTGCTGGGATACAGGGCACAGACTTTTTTTTTTCCCAGAGCACAGTGCACAAACCCTGAAAAAAAAAAAAATGGTCTGGGCAGTGGGGCGACAAAAAACGCATTTGGTGGACATGCAGCCTTACTTTTCAAATGGTTTAAAAGAGATACTTCACTGACAGTTTTGGAGGATATAATTCATGGTAGAATTTCCCACAGTGAAAAACTTGGAAGGATGTCCTTCCATCTTAGCAGCATCAACTGAGGTTAATGCAGCCACTGAATGTGAACGAGGCTTACTGAGGTCACCTGTGATTAACCACCATTATTCTTAACTCATGCTATTTTGGTATTAATCAATTGTGGGTATTAACACATTTATCCTGACAGGACTAATGTTTATTCATTAATATATCACCACTTCACTCTCTGGCTATTTCTCACCAAGAAGATGAACTAAGGAGGTTTGTGACTGAGTCAGCAGGGTAACAGTTATCCAGCCTGCAGAGACATTATGAACACAGCACACCACACCCTGTCATTAACACAACATAAAGACCAAATTTACATGAGAGAGAAAAGCCAAACATTTCTCAAAAATTATCAAAATACTCAAAACAACTCGGAGAAGCAGGTCCCCTATCTCATTCCACAGCAAAACTGGTCAAAAGACATAGAAGTGGGCTAGCATCACCTATCCAGACATCTTTAATTACTGTACAGTACCAGTGCTTACACTCTGAAACAACTAAGATCCTACAAAGGCCTAGAAGCTTACAACCAGTTTGTAAGTGGCTGGGTCTGATACATGGCAGTGTGTGAAATCAACAGCCTTTGTGTTCCCATAGCCAAGGGAAACAGGACATTTGATTTTTGGAGGGTGAAAAAGTAGAAAACTAGAAAAGGACTCAGAGAGCACATACCACCACCAAGGCTCCTTCTGTCGCTCATGGATCACCTCCAAAATGTAATGGGTTTGTGTGTAGGCCTCGAGCAACTTCTGGTGAAAATTGTATGAAAGTCTATGAAAGTATTCTATGAATGTCTAAACGGATTTGAATATTAGACAAAGAAAACACAAGTAAACACAAAATGTAGTTTTTAAAAGAAGGTGTTTATTATTAAGGGAAAAAAAGAATCCAAACCTACATGGCCCTGTGAGGAAAAAGTAATTGCCCCCTAAACCTAATAACTGGTTGGGCCACCCTTAGCAGCAACAACTGCAATCAAGTGTTTGCGATAACTGGCAATGAGTCTTGTACAGCGCTGTGGAGGAATTTTGGCTCACTCATCTTTGAAGAATTGTTTTAATTCAGCCACACTGGAGGATTTTCGAGCATGAACCGCCTTTTTATGGTCATACCACAGCATCTCAATAGGATTCAGGTCAGGACTTTGACTAGGCCACTCAAAAGTCTTCATTTTGTTTTTCTTAAGCCATTCAGAAGAAGACTTGCTGGTGTGATTTGGATCATTGTCCTGCTGCAGAACCCAAATGGGCTTCAGCTTGAAGTCACAAAGAGATGGCCGGAAATTCTCCTTCAGGATTTTTTGGTAGACAGAAGAATTCATGGTTCCATTTACCACAGCAAGTCTTCCAGGTCCTGAAGCAGCAAAACAGCCCCAGACCATTACACTACCACCACCATATTTTACTGTTGGTATGATGTTCCTTTTCTGAAAATGCTGTGTTACTTTTACGCCAGATGTACCGGGGCACACACCTTCCAAAAAGTTCACCTGTTGTCTCACCTTCCAAAAAGTTCACCTGTTGTCTCATCAGTCCACAGAATTTTTTTCCCAAAAGTCTTGGGGATCATCAAGATGTTTTCTGGCAAAATTGAGATGAGCCTTTATGTTGTTTTTGCTCAGCAGTGGTTTTCGTCTTGGAGCTCTGCCATGCAGGCCATTTTTGCCCAGTCTCTTTCTTATGGTGGAGTCATGAACACTGACCTGACTGAGGCAAATGAGGCGTGCAGTTCTTTGGATGTTGTTGTGGGGTCTTTTGTGACCTCTTGAATGAGTCGTCGCTGCGCTCTTGGCATAATTTTGGTTAGCCGGCCACTTCTGGGAAAGTTCACCACTGTTCCATGTTTTCGCCATTTGTGTATAATGGCTCTCACTGTGGTTTGCTGGAGTCCCAAAGGTTTAAAAATGGCATTATAACCTCAATTACTTTGTTTCTCATTTATCCCTGAATTTCTTTGGATGTGATGGACTGGCGATCTGTCCAGGGTGTACCCTGCCTCTTGCCCAAAGATGCTGGGATAGGCTCCAGCCCCCCCAGGACCCAAAAAGGTTTAAGCGGAAGAAGATGGATGGATGGATGGATGGATGCAGCATGATGTCTAGCTTTTGAGGATCTTTTGGTCTACTTGACTTTTTCAGGCAGGTCCTATTTAAGTGATTTCTTGATTGAGAACAAGTGTGGCAGTAATCAGGTCTGGGTGTGGCTAGAGAAATTGAACTCAGCTTTCCAAAGATGTGATAAACCACAGTTAATTTATGTTTTAACAGAAGGGGGCAATCACTTTTTCACACAAGGCCATGTAGGTTTGAAATGTTTTTCCCCTTTATAATAAACATCTTCATTTAAAAACTGCATTTTGTGTTTACTTGTGTTATCTGTGTCTAATATTTAAATTTGCTTAATGATCTGAAACAATTCAGTGTGACAAACATACAAAAAAATGAGAAATCTGGAAGGGGGTAAGCACTTTTTTACACCACTGTAATTCCTCCTTTTGTTTTTCTCTGTTTTTGCTCTCAGTTTTTTGATGTGATCCAGTTTGACTTAGCATTAGCTAAACTCTAGCTTCAGCACACTCACCTGTCCAGATGCTTTCAAATAAAGTTACACATCGTCATCTTGGTGTCTAATCGTTATCCTCATTGTTAACAATAAGAAGTTGATTTGTAGACTCCCAGGTACTTGTAATAATCCTCAAAGTCAAAGGCTAATTAGCCAGAACAGCAAACCTTGGGTTACTACTCCCTCATTTTTTATCTTTCCTGTGTGGACAGCTGATGGTACACACTGCAGTCAAAGGCAAAAAACATGGCAAGGAGGGCTAAACAGTAATTTGGATCTTTATTATATCCTCTAGCCTGAAAGTGTTGCTTAAGTTGGCTCTGACAGTCCCTGACAGTTCCCTTTACATGAACAAGTGCATGTGTTTCGCTCTCTGTGAGTGTGCGGCAGGCAGCAGCTGAGCTGGTCAGACTCTTCAACAATATTATTACTAACTACTAACTAACTAACCTGCACTTATATAGCGCTTTTCTAGTCACAAAGACCACTCAAAGCGCTTTCATTAATACTAACCCTCTATTCTAAGGGCCTATAGGAAACAGATATCTAGGGACAATTTAGAACAGCCAATTAACCTAACATGCATGTCTTTGGCATGTGGGAGGAAACCGGAGAAATCCCGGAGTAAACCCACGCAACACAGGGAGAACATGCAAACTCCACACAGATCACTATTGGTCGGGGGCTGGGATCGAACCCACGATCCCACGATCCCCACAATCCCCCGGCCAAGGGTAAACTGTGCTGCCGCAGTGCTAACCACTGCGCCACCGTGTTAGTCATTTATTTCTTCAAACTTATTACATAATAGTCAGAACACACCCACAAGTTGGGATAAAAGGAAAGCGCCAAGTCTGACCACACACAGAAGCAAACTGCTCCTCTTCCTGAACTCAGCAGAGCACTGAGACACAGCACACTCCTTTCGAGTGGGGGACACTGCCGGTGTGAGGAGTTTTGTTTAAGAAACGGGACAGAATATGAATGTTTCTGCTATAATAAGGAATGTAATGTTCATTTTTGAAAGTATCAAACCTGGTTTAGTCAGTGACCAATGGTGAGGAGCCGGTAAAGAACTGGCTGGGTGATAGCAAATCTTAGGTAGCGGGGGGGAAGGGGGGCATTTGCAGATTATGAAAAATGTTACATTTCCCCAAATTACCAGGTGGATTAATGGATCATTAATCCATTAATGGATCATTTAAGGAGAACTGAATCTAGAAAAATAATTTAAAAAAAAATCTGGAAATTGCAAGGCCTTGAGCCAGCCTCAGCCGAGTTACCGAAGCCATAGGTCTTAAAGCCGAGGACCAGACCAAGTAATTGCCCTCCAAGACTGAGGTTGAGTCAGGCCAGAATTGAGGTCTCCAACACTGTTTACCAGCATCAAAATGAAATGAATGAAATGAAATGCAATTTTACAAGACAAAAGTTGATTATTAAAAAGAAAAAAAAATCATTTTTTATGAAAAAATTTTATGAAAAATGTTACAAATTTATTAAAATAATAGTTGCAAATTTAGAAGAAATAGTTACAAATTTATGAGAAAAAATGAGAAGAAGAGGAGAAGATTTAAAAGAAATGATCAAATTTGCAAGCTTTTTTTTGTGCTTTTAGCGTTGGTGCTTAAAAGTGTTATGTAATGTGATCTTAAAGGTTTATGATGATATTGTGGAGGGACCGGAGTGGTGGCCTAAAGGTAGAGCATCAAGTCCCAGCTGGGTCATACCAAAGACCATACAAAAATGGTACTTCCTGCCTTATAGCTTGGTGCTCAAAAAAAAAAAAAAAAATAGAATAAAGGAAGGAAAGTTGTTTACCCGGCCACTGGAGGTGCACAAGCCAGTGTACTCCTTATGCCAGTTCCAAGCCTTGAAAAATGGACAGGGTTGCATCAGGAAGGGCATCCAGCATAAAAACCCTTGCCAAATCAACATGTGAATCTTCGTGATATACAGTGCATCCAGAAAGTATTCACAGCGCTTCACTTTTTTCACATTTTGTTACGTTACAGCCTTATTCCAAAATAGATTAAATTCATTTTTTCCCTCAAAATTCTACACACAATACCCCATACTGACAGAGTGAAAAAAGTTTTTTGGCAAAATTATATATATATATACGTATATATATATATACAGTATATATATATATATATATATATATATATATATACACTGCTCAAAAAAAATAAAGGGAACATTTTGAAAACACATCAGATTTTAATTGGAAAAAATAAAATTGTGGCAATATATCGAAATTATATATCGAAATTGTGGAGGGCTAGTCCATTTTACTCAGATTAAAGGAACACTTTTTAATCTAAGTAAACTGGACTAGCCTGCCGCAATTTCGATATCCAGCTTATTTCTCCCATTAAAATCTGATGTGTTTTCAAAGTGTTTTCAAAGTGTTCCCTTTATTTTTTTGAGCAGTATATACGTATATATACACACACATAAAAACTAAGAAATCAGATGTACATAAGTATTCACATCCTTTGCCATGGCGCTTGAAATTGAGCTCAGGTGCATCCTGTTTCCACTGATCATCTTTGAGATGTTTCTACAGCTTGATTGGAGTCCACTAGTGGTAAATTCAGTTGATTGGAC
The DNA here is from genome assembly GCA_020510985.1 of Pholidichthys leucotaenia. Classification (NCBI taxonomy): domain Eukaryota; kingdom Metazoa; phylum Chordata; class Actinopteri; order Cichliformes; family Pholidichthyidae; genus Pholidichthys; species Pholidichthys leucotaenia. The sequence goes on from CM035840.1 coordinate 282,186,667, forward strand.
ATAATTTGGAAAGGCACACACCTGTCTATATGAGGTCCCACTGTTGACAGTGCATGTCAGAGCACAAATCAAGCATGAAGTCAAAGGAATTGTCTATAGACCTCCGAGACAGGATTGCCTCAAGGCACAAATCTGGGGGAGGGTACAAAAAAATTTCTGCTGCTTTGAAGGTTCCAATGAGCACAGTGGCCTCCATCATCCATAAATGGAAGAAGTTCAGAACCACCAGAACTCTGCCCAGAGCTGGCCGGACGTCTAAACTGAGCGATCGGGGGAGAAGGACCTTAGTCAGGGAGGTGACCAAGAACCCGATGGTCACTCTGTCAGAGCTCCAGTGTTCCTCTGTGGAGAGAGAACAACCTTCCAGAAAGAAAATCATCTCTGCAGCAATCCACCAATCAGGCCAGTATGGTACAGTGGCCAGACGGAAGCCACTCCTTAGTAAAAGTCACATGGCAGCCTGCCTGGAGTTTGCTAAAAGGCACCTGAAGGACTCTCAGACTACGAGAAACAAAATTATCTGGTCTGATGAGACAAAGATTGAATTCTTTGGTGTGAATGCCAGGTGTCATGTTTGGAGGAAATCAGGCACTGCTCATCACCAGGCCAATACCATCCCTACAGTGAGGCATGGTGGTGGCAGCATCATGTTGAGGGGATGTTTTTCAGCAGCAAGAACTGGGAGACTAGTCAGGATAGAGGGAAAGGTGAATGCAGCAATGTACAGAGACATCCTGGATGAAAACCTGCTCCAGAGCGCTCTTGACCTCAGACTGGTGCAAAGGTTCATCTTTCAGCAGGACAATGACCCTAAGCACACAGCCAAGATATTAAAGGAGTGGCTTCAGGACATCTCTCTGAATTTCCTTGAGTGGCCCAGCCAAAGCCCAGACTTGAATCCAATTGAACATCTCTGGAGAGATCTGAAAATGGCTGTGAACCAATGCTTCCCATCCAACCTGACGGAGCTTGAAAGGTGCTGCAAAGAGGAATGGGCCAAACTGCCCAAAGATATAGTAGGTGTGCCAAGCTTGTGGTATCATATTCAAAAAGACTTGAGGCTGTAACTGCTGCCAAAAGTGGATCAGCAAAGTAATGAGCAAAGGTTGTTAATACTTATGTACAGGTGATTTCTTAGTTTGTTTGTTTGTTTATGTGAAAAAAACTTTTTTACATTGTCATTATGGGGTTTTGTGTGCAGAATTTTGAGGGAAAAAAATGATTTTATTCAGTTTTGGAATAAGACCGTAACATAACAAAATGTGGAAAAAAGTGATGCACTGTGAATATTTTACGGATGCACTGTAAAGTGATGACACCCTGCAGTGACCCTGAAAGGGAGCAGTCGAAAAACAAAGAAGAATGATGATGTTGTGTGTGTGTGTGTGTGGGGGGGGGAATTCTGTGTCTTTTCCAGGATGTGGGGGACATGTCCTCCCTTGATTTACACCAATGACTGGCTCCAGTTGACACTGACAGAGCTTTAGTCCCTACACGACTTCATATCAGTCAGAAATCACCAGCTTCAGTGCTAACGTTCCTGTGTTTCGTTCCAGTTTAAATGTAAATGTTTAATCTCAGAGCTATGCTGGTCAGTCCATCCTGATGTGTTGAACTGAACTTTAATCTATAATTAAAGGTGGACATGTGTTTGAGAGAAAAAAGAGGATGGAGGAGACTGACTGCAGCTGTATAGAATCGCTGACTGCACTGCTATTATTACAGATATGTAGAATTACTGCTGATTCTATTATTTTATGATTGTTGAGTCATCAGTGATACATCTATGCGCTGGTTCCTTTTATTATTAAAACCAGTTTGATTTGGAAGATAAACAGTGGACACCAGAGAAAGTGTGCTTGCCTGTAAAAGCGGTACGAAGGGATAGAGTCTGTCTCCCCAGAGGGCTAACTTTCGTAGGGTCAGGAGGGCCCATCTCAGACTCAACGGTCTGTGTTCAGGCATTCCACTGGGGCTTTGGGTGCCCCCCATCATTCACACTCCACTACACAAGTGAGAAGAATGTGAGTGAAGGGGGAGGTGGGCCAGTGGTCCCACTCTTCCTCTGGATATTTTAGCCAACTGGGAAAAAAAATGGAGGAATAATGGACCCTCATCAGTCCTCCGAGTCTACGGCGCTAATTCCCCAGGCAGCCAAGAGAAGATAAATGAGCCGAAGAGGGAAGGTGGAGGACAAAGAAGAGTGGAGAGTTTAACAATATGTGGACAACAACTAGTCACCAGTTTATATCAGCATTCTTGTCTCATCAGGTTTAATTAGTCACGTCTAATCACCAGAAAATATCTGCAAAGGTTGCTGTAATCTTATTAGAACTGACTGGATCACGTCAGCATGTAGCTGTCACCTTCTCAGTCATTTGGTAGAGATTACAGCAAAGTTACTTCTTGTTTCCAGTTTTCTCCTCTTATCCAGTGCCGCCGTGTTTCCAGTCATCCATCTCCCCAGCAGACCTTTGTAGTTCCTCCTGGGGGATCCTGAGGGCCCCCCGGGCTAGATAAAACATATAAAGCCTTCAAAGAGTTCTGGCTCTATCCTGGGGTCTCCTCCCAGATTGTCAGTTGGCTGACTTAACCACTTCAACAGAATCTTCTAACATCAAGGAGCCGCCGCTCTACATCCATCCCCACAAATGTCTCAGCTCTTCACTCCAACTCTACGGCCGAACCTGAACACCTGATGAAAGAAGCTCATCTCTACCATCAGCGTCTGTGACCTTCCTCTGTCAGTCTCTGCCCACAGCTCAGGACCAAAGGTGAGGACGGGACTGGAAAATCACAAGTTCACCTCCCAATACTTAACGAATCAAAACGGCCTGATTCAGCAGATGCACTGTTTTATCTGTTTCATTTCACCCTCAATCCTGAACAAAACTCTTATTGCTTAAACTGACTCTACACGGGGCACAACTCCCCTCCCCAACCCAGAGAGAACAACCCTGCAGCCTTAAGGTTCATTTCTCCCAGGCCTGTGTGACGTAGATTTCATTGTTATCTCCAGTCTGCTAGGCTAGGTTGAACGCGTGCAGCCCAAATTCTGTGTACACTGATTATGCATATGCAAGGCCCAAACTCTCCTTCAAAAGGTGGCACTACTGACAGGGCATACAAAGATGAAGAGGACGAAGAAGACTTAAATGGAAACAAGACTAGAGAAAGATAAAGAAAAGGAAACCCCAACAGCACACGTACGTTGGGAGAATGTCAGCAAGTTTGAATCAGGAATACATCTTATAGAGGTCATTTGCACACTAGTAAGTTGGCATGAGGTCGATGTCTAGTCAATGTCTTGCCAGTGTGCAAACAACCTCTATGAAATGTATTCTAGATGCAAACATTGTTCATTCGGCAGAAGTAGGGTAGACGTATATGTGCTGTTGGGGAATTAGCAGGCAAAGTAGTAAAGGCAAGAGTTCCTTTTCCCTTCTTTATGCAGTGTTTAGTGTTGTTGCTAAAATACATGTGGGTCTTGCTTTTCTTCTGCTTTTTAAAGCCGATGAAAAAATTGGCACATCGGCGCAGTTGCTATTAGTGATGTTACGCTCGACACCGCCTACTCGACCCTGGTTCAAAAAAAATCAAGTCAAGTGCCGTGAGCTTTGTATCGAGCGCTGTTTCAGCAGGCCCACAGTCATGTGACCGTAGCAAGCGAGGCCTTGTTATGTGACATCACGTGACTTGAGATCTAGCGGGAAGTTTGAGAGGGTTGGACGTTTCAATACGTCAAGAATTTAAAGGGGTCTGATTCACTACTCAAACTGTGGATTTTTTGAGAGGAGCAGATTTGTTGTCATTATTGCATTGGCTATTTGAATATAAGTCATGGAGAGTATTCCACAAGTTAGAATTAGGTTCACTAACATTAAACAAAAACATTACATTTACTAAACATTACACAGAGATACATACACACATTCATTCACACAAACACACTAGAAGATAGATAGATAGATAGATAGATAGATAGATAGATAGATAGATAGATAGATAGATAGATAGATAGATAGATAGATAGATAGATAGGGGCCATATCAAAACTGGCCGCTTAATGCACTCCAACCATGAAGATTGAGAGGAAAATCCCATCAACATAACAGGTAGTGGACCATTTATTTTTTTCCGTATTATTATTGTGTTTTCCAAATCTCTAGCAACATGCATTAAAATTTTATTAACTCCATCAACTCCATCTGGACGGCATCAGCTCGAGGCTCCTCAAGTCCTGCGCTGACTAGCTGTACCCACTAACCACTGCTGCCTCCGCCTTCATCTAGTCCCACTGTCCAAGACCCTCCCTCCACCTCCACATATATCCCCCGCTGTTTTTCCCCCCACAGACCCAACACCCCTCCTCCCAGCACCACTCCCCAACCCCAACCTGACTCTCACTAAGACCCAGGTGAGAGCTGAGTTGAGGAAGATCAAGGCGAGGAAGGCTGCAGGTCTGGACAGCATCAGCTTGAGGCTCCTCAAGTCCTGTGCAGACCAGCTGTGTGGGATCATGGAGCACATCTTCAGTCTGAGCCTGAAGCTGGGGAGGGTACCACAGCTGTGGAAAATATCTTGTGTTGTACCCGTACCGAAGACCTCGCAAACCAAGGACCTGAACAGCTACAGAGCAGTGGCCCTCACATCACACCTAATGAAGACCCTGGAGAAGCTGCTCCTCACCCACCTCCGCCCCCTGCTGGGACCAGCAATGGATCCACTTCAGTTTGCCTACCAGTATGGTATCGAGGTGGAGGATGCAGTGATCTTCCTCCTACATCGTTCCCTGTCTCACCTGGAGAAGCCTGGGAGCACTGTGGCGATCATGTTCTTTGATTTGTCCAGTGCTTTTAACACCATCCATCCAGTGATCCTGAGGGACAAGCTACTGTGTGCAGGGGTGGACCAGCACCTCTTATCGTGGATCCTGGACTACCTCACAAACCAACCACAGTTTGTGAGAACCCAGGACTGTGTGTCTGATACCATCATCTGCAGTATGGGGGCCCCCCAGGGAACAGTTCTGGCTCCCTTCCTATTCACCCTCTACACCGCTGACTTTTCACACAACACACCACACTGCCATCTACAGAATTTCTCTGACAACTCGGCGATTGTCGCCCTCATCTCTAATAGGGATGATGCGGAGTACAGAGGGCTTATCCAGGACTTCGTGGACTGGTGCCTATGGAACTGCCTCCAGATCAATGCGAAGAAAACCAAGGAACTGGTGGTGGACTGCCACAGGTGAGAACAACTCCCCACAGCACCGGTAAACATCCAGGTAACAGACATTGAGATGGTGACATCTTACAAGTACCTGGGTGTTCACCTGAACAATAAACGACTGGTCACATAACACCAACGCACTCTACATGAAGGGGCAGCACAGGCTGTTTCTCCTGAGACTCAGGTCTTTTGGTATGCAAGGTGCACTCCTGAAGACCTTCTATGATTCGGTGGTGGCATCAGCCATCACATTTGGAGTGGTCTGTTGGGGCAGTGGCATCACGGCAGCTGAAAGGAAGAGACTGAACAGGCTGATCAAAAAAAAACTAGCTCTGTTCTGGGGCAATGTCTCAACCCAGTGGAGGAGATAGGAGAGAGCAGGATGGTGGCTAAGCTGTCATCTCTACTGGAGTCTGAGTCCCACTCAATGCAGGACACAGTGAACGCACTGAGTAGCACATTTAGTGGTAGGCTGTGCCATCCTAGGTGCACGGCGGAGAGGTTCTGCAGGTCTTTCCTACCTACGGCTGTCAGACTTTATAACCTTACCAGGTCTGCTCATAGAGGTTGTATTAAATGTACTAAAAGTAACAACTTTGCACAATAGAGATCGTCCCCTCCACAACTAGGACAATAACAATCATTACTGAGGGTGGCAACAACACTGCTGATTCAAATGCAAAATATTCTGTCTGGGTACATATTCACATTTGCAGGGTAATTTAACAAACCACAATGTTATTTATTCCATCTAGCTGCAAAACTCCTGCATTGTGTATATATCTGTGTATACATGTATATTCATTTCCTTCACTGGCTAACCAGTTCTTATTATCTTGCTGACAATTGCTCTGAGTGCTGCTGTCCCTTTGCTGCTGTAATCCTGAAATTTCCCCATTGTGAGACTAATAAAGGCTTATCTTATCTTATCTTATCTTATCTTGCCTTGTCTTGTCTAGTGTTATTGTGATGGTCTGGTGAGTGTGCTCTCCCTCCCCTCCTGTTCCAGGTTTCCTGCTCTGGTGATGAGCATACCTGCATGATTATCCACCTGCTGATCCTGATGAGCTGGCGTATTTAAGGCCCAGCGTGAGGGGAGCTCGCCGCTGGATTGTCTGGATTTGCAGCTTCAAGTTTGTCTAAAGTTTTCTCTTGTTATCTTGTCTCCCACTATTTACCTTCTGTTCATCTCCTGTCCTCAGGTTGCTGCCACCTGCAGGTGTGTCTCCTGGAGCTGATCACACCCGCCTGACCAGGAAGATCATCACGTCCACCCAGGTCATGCCTTCCACCTGCCATGGCCCATGTTGGAGTTCCCTGCCGGACTCCACTGCTCTGACTGTAAGTGTTCATTACTGCATTATTCTCCCATCGGAGAATCTGTCCCTTATCATCTCTGTCTACTCTGTCCCGTAGACTATGTGTGCTCCAGGGGGCTCCTGTCTTGGCTGAAATTTAAGTTGGCATTTTTGTGTTTCACTTTAACTTTAGTTTTGCATTTTGGTTTTCTGATTTTGTTCAATAAAATTGTGAAACTTTTTATTGGAGTCTGTGTGATCATTCTGGCTGCTATGCGCTTGAGTCTGATCCTGGTCTGAGTCATGACAGAACAATCCAGCAAGAATCAAGGCTCAGCGAGCACTTTGCCAGGCGAACACTCAGCACTCAAACATTTGGGTGCCACGGAGCTCCAGGTTGCTTTCTTATCTGAGCAATTATAAACCATCATTCAGCGACTGGCAACTGTTACTGAGCACCTGTGTCAGCTTGCTGGTGTGGCAGCTCCCCCTGCATCTGCTGCCCCAGCAGTTTCTGTTTTCCACAGGGACATCTCTGTTCCCACACCTGCCCACTATTGGGGGGGGGGGGGGGGGTTGCAGGGGGTTCCTGCTCCAGTGTTGGTTATATCTTTCTGCAGGTGCACGGGGAATATAGGGATGATACGGCCAAGATTCACTTTATGACTTTGTTGTTGTGGGGCCGGGCTCTCGAGTGGGTTCAATCCATTTTGAACAGCCCGGATGGACCCCTTTTTTCGTTCAAGCGGTTTGCGTAGGAGTTCTCTGGGGCATTTGACCATACATAGAGTGAGGATGATATTGTTAGCCTGCTAATGGGGCTCCGGCAGGGGGTATTGGTCTGTGGCCAATTTCTTTACTGAGGTCCGGGTCATTGTGGCAGACTCTGGCTGGAATGACGCTGCACTGCGCAGCGCGTTTCTTTTGAGTCTGAATTTGCAGCTCCGCAACGAGTTGGCTATCCGTGCGGCTCCTTCCTCTCTGGATGAACTCATCTTGCAGGCCATGGCCCTTGATAACCAGATTAGAGAGTGAGTAAGAGAGTGGAGGGCAGCCACCTCACCACTCACCTCCAAATTGGCCGCCCTGCCCCTTGGTGCTACTCCACCAGCCTTCTCTGAACCAATGGCACTTGGCAGGTCTCATTTGACTCTGGAGGTTCTTCAGCGTCGAGAAAGGGAAAGGGCATGTTTTTATAGCGGGGTCCCAGGTCATGTGATTTCGAAATGTCCCATGAGTCCAAAAAGACCTGGCCCGTCAGTAACCATGGGGGGGTCTGGCGGGACGGTCTTTGCAAAATCCTCCCAACCGTTTTGAACTTTCAGCTCTGATCCAGTTACCGGGGGCCGAGTTCAAAACCTCCGCCCTGGTTGACTCGGGGGCGGAACAAAATTTTATTTAACAGGCCTTAGTGCAGAAATTACAGCTACCCACCAGGAAAGTTTGGACACCTTTGTCGGTCTTGGCAGTCTTGGGCAGCACCATCGCGGCAGTTACCAAGCAGACTGAACCCATTTCGGTCATTCTGTCCGGTAACCACGGCGAGGCTATTCAGTTTTACCTTCTGCCTCAGTCTAACACCCCCATGATCCTTGGGTATCCGTGCTACTGTATTCATAATCCCATCATTAACTGGAGCCAGGGCTCAATTTCATCCTGGAGCTCTTTCTGTAATTTGTAGTGTCTCCAGTCGGCCGCATGCTCTCCTTCGATCCCTCTCCCCTCCCCTTCGGCTGAGCCGGTGGATCTCAGCTCCAGAAACAAGGTTTATCATAACTTAGGGGAGGTCTTTAGCAAATCTAGAGCCCTGTCTTTACCACCTCACTGGAGTGAGGACTGCTATCGACCTCCTCCCGGGAGCGCGGCTGCCATCCAGCCGGCTCTACAGTTGATCTGGGCCGGAGAGGGAGGCGATGGGGACCTACATAAAAGACTCCCTGAGCGCCAGCATAATCCCTCTGTCATCCGCTCCACTTGGCGCGGGGTTCTTTTTTGCAGGGAAAAAGGATGGGTCATTGCGGCCATGTATTGATTACCGTGAGCTTAACGCAATAACCTGGAAGGATAAGTATCTGCTCCCACTTTTCAGTTCTGCTTTTGAGTTACTCCAACGGGCGTGTTTTTTCGCCAAGCTCCTCCGTAATGTGTATCATTTAGTTTGTATTCGAGAGGGGGAGTGGAAGACAGCGTTTAAGACACCTTTGGGCAATTTTGAATATGTGGTCATGCCATTCGGGCTGACCAACGCTCCTGCCGTCTTCCAGCGGTTAATAAACGATGTCCTATGAGACTTGGTGAACCAGTTTGTGTTTGTGTATTTGGATGTTTTGATTTTTTTCTCGCACCCTGGAGGAACATGTAGTCCACGTCCGGTCTGTCTTGAAGCGGTTACTGGAGAACAAGCTTTTTGTAAAAGCTGAGAAGTGCAAATTCTCCACTTGCTCAACTTTGTTTCTGGGGTTCATCTTTGCCAAAGGCACGGTAAAGGCCTAGCCGGCAAAAATTAAAGTGGTAGTAGAGTGGCCTGCCCCCAGTCCAGGAAGCATCTGCAGCACTTCCTGGGCTTTGTTAACTTCTACCGCCAATTTATCCAGGATTACAGTCAGGTGGGGCAGCTGTTTACGCAGCTGACGTCGACCTAAACGATTGCCGAGCAGTCAAGGCACACCAGAGAAGGGTGAGACTTCCAAAAGTTTGCAACAAGCAATTTTCCATTTTTTCCAAATAATTTGCAGGCAACAACTTACATGAACATCCAACACCCAACCCAAACCAAATGAACAACATCTGTTAATATACTTAGTGAGATAATTAGACTAATTGGAACATACCAAAATCCCAGGTAAGACGATACATATTCCATATTCCCACATATACCCAATAGTATCTAAAAGAGTCATAAATACATAAATAATTTCCCACCATATTTTACAGAATAAATAAACACCATAAATAATTAAATAAACAGTCTAAACCCTTATTTACATATTAAATCCCCCTCTACTCAACCATCATATACTTCCTCCCCCTGGCATCCTTTAAAGGGCACTCAAACACCTGAGGAGTCTTTTGTCGGACACCACCAGGAAGCATGCTGGCAAAGATATGTGGTCTTAAGATTATTCAATTGCCTCACCCAATAAACATAATTATATGTGCATTTTATCTAATACAATCCATGTTAACATTTGCAAATTATAAATCCTTTTACACATACAGTATAATATAATATTCAATTACAGAGGACCATAACAGTGGTGACACTCCGTCATCACCCCCCCCCCCCTTCCCCAGAGAGGCTGTCTGCCACAAGGTTGGATTTCCCTGCCATATACCGAACAGTGAAGTTATAAGGCTGAAGGGACAAATACCACCCTGTGAGACGACTATTAGTGTCCTTCGTCCTATTTAGCCACTGTAGGGCCCGATGATCTGTCTCCAACGTGAAATGACGCCCAAGTAAATAGTATCTCAGAGACCCTATTGCCCATTTCATGGCAAGACATTCTTTCTCCACCATAGAATATCTCGTCTCCTGGTCCAACAACTTACGGCTCAAGAACAGTACTGGGTGTCTCTCTCCCTCCACCTCCTGGAGAAGTACTGCTCCGATACCAACTCCTGAAGCATCTGTCTGTAGAATAAATGGACAGGCGAAATCCGGACTGTAGAGAACCTTCTCACCAGAAATAGCACCCTTCAGATCTTCAAAGGCTCTACCACACTCCTCTGTCCATTTTACCCTATTAGGTGCTGAAGCCTTAGTGAGGTCAGTAAGCACTGCTGCCTTTTCAGCAAAATGGGGGATGAATTTACCATACCAACCTACCAAACCCATAAATGACCGTACCTTCTTCTTGGTAGTAAGGACAGGATAGGCTTGAATGGCATCCACTTTACCCACTCGTGGTCTAATGACCCCCTGACCAACCACATGTCCCAGGTACTCCACCTGCTGCTGTCCAAATGCACACTTGCGTGGGTTAATAGTCAGTCCTGCCATCTTAATTAACTGAAGGACCTGCCGAAGATGTAACAAATGCTCCTTCCAGGTCTGACTATAGATGACCACGTCATCCAAATAGGCCACTGCAAAGCCTGATACCCCTCTTAACCCTAGAACATTAATGTAGGGTGATTTTCACCCGATGTTAATGGATATGCTAGTGTTACTAGCTTTAACATTAGTGTTCTAGGGTTAATACCTGGTCCATAAGCCGCTGGGAAGTTGCAGGCGCCCCCTGGAGGCTAAATGGCATAACCTTGAACTGAAAATTGCCATAAGGTGTTTTAAAGGCTGTCAATTTTTTCGTTTCAGGCGCCAACGCCACCTGCCAATACCCCTTGCTTAGGTCTAGAGTGGAAATAAACCTAGTCCTGCCCACTTTCTCTAATAACTCGTCAATACGGGGCATGGGGTACGACTTGAACTTAGAGACTGAATTAAGGTCTCTAAATGATGAGTCAGATTACAGGGCAGAGGTTGAGCACTTGGCTACTTGGTGCGCTGACAATAACCTGCTCCTTAACACCAGCAAAACCAAGGAGCTCATAGTGGACTACAGGAAGGAGAGGGGAGAGACACATGACCCCATCCATATCAATGGCATAGCTGTTGAACGTGTCCCCAGCTTCACATTCCTGGGGACCCACATCTCGGAGGACCTGTCCTGGTCAGATAACACCACCAGCCTGATCAAGAAGGCCCATCAGCGCCTCTTCTTCTTGAGGACACTGAAGAAGAACCATCTGTCAACTGACATCCTGGGTAACTTCTACCGCTGCGTGATAGAGAGTACCCTGACCAACTGTGTCACAGTCTGGTATAGGAGCTGCTCTGTCGCTGACCGTAAGGCGCTGCAGCGGGTGGTGAAAACCGCCCAACGCATCACAGGGACTCCACTTCCAGTTATAGAGGACGTCTACAGGAAAAGATGTCTGCGCCGGGCACGCAGCATTCTTAGGGACTCCAACCATCCTGCTCATGGACTGTTCCAGCTTCTCCCCTCCAGAAGGCGTTTCAGAAGCCTTCAGACTAGAACCAGCAGGTTTAGGAACAGTTTCTTTCCAACAGCTGTCACGTTATTGAACTTAGTTCCCCGCTGACTCTCTTACCATCATCTCTTACCATCCTCACCTGTACATAACTGCCCATCTAACTTATTGTACATTATTTGCACATAACAGTACTCTTAACTTTCTGCACTGCTGCATATATTTGCATATATTTGCTTAAATTGCACATACTGTTAAGTGTGTGCAATTAAGTGTTAAGTGTGTGCAATTTTTAATTACCGTATATACTGCACTGCTGTCCTTTGCACTTCTGACTGGATGCTAAACTGTGTTTCGTTACCTTGTATTCATACATGTGTAATGACAATAAAGTTGAATCTAATCTAATCTAAAGTCAATGCAGAACCTCAAAGAGCCATCATTTTTGGGGACCAACACAATCGGGCTACACCATTCGCTAGCTGACTCCTCAATCACTCCCAGCTGCAACATCAGGTCAATTTCCTGCTTCAATTTAGGGACCAACCATTCCGGGATCCTATAAGACTTTCTATGGGGAACAGCCTTTGTCTTTAAATGAACTTTATGATGAACAAATGTGGTGAAACCAGGTCTCTCCTGAAACAATTCTGGATCTAATAGTGCCTCTAACTGTCTTTGCTGATTAACCTGCATATGAGACACCTGAAATGAACAAGGCTCTGTCAAGTCTGTGGGAAAGGACTGTTCTCTCTCCTCATTCACTTCAGTCGCACAAATGAGGAGCTGACGATGCATCTGCTGATGACCAGGCTGCTGAAACTCCTTTAACAAGTTAACATGAAAGCACTGATATTTTGTCTTTCTATCAGGCCATATATAGTTCATTTGTCACTGAACTTACTTTCTTAGAAATTTCATAAGGCCCCTGCCATCGAGCCAACAGCTTACTGTCACAAGAAGGCAAAAGTAGTAACACCTGCTGACCTGGGTGAAAAACCCTCTTTCTAGCCTTCTTGTCATACCAAGTCTTTTGTTTAGCCTGGGCCATCCTCATGTGCTCCTGAGCCAAAGCAGTCATTTGATCCAGTTTTTCTCTCATTTTAATAGTATATGAGACCACATTGTCCTGATCACTCGGTGGATTCTCCCAATGCTCCTTTAATAAGTCCAGTGGACCCTCACCTGACGACCATATAGTAGTTCAAAAGGTGAGAATCCTGTTGAAGCTTGGAGCACCTCCCGATAAGCAAATAACAAGTATGGCACCCATTGGTCCCAGTCCGAGCCCATATTAGAAACAAATTTCCGCAGCATGTTCTTCAAAGTCTGGTTAAATCGTTCAGCCAATCCATCTGTCTGAGGGTGATATGGGGTGGTCTTAATTCCTTTAATAACCAACAGCTTACATACCTGCTGCAGCAGTTTTGATAAGAAATTTGTTCCACAGTCTGTCAGGACCTCTCTGGGTATGCCTACCCTCGAAAATAATTGAATAAGGCAGCTGGCAACCTGCCTAGCCTTGATAGATTTCAATGGGAAGGCTTCTGGGTACCCAGTCACATAGTTACAAATTACCAGATTGTATCTATTACCCGAGGAGCTTCTCTCTAGGAGGCCAACTATATAAATCCCTATTCTGTCAAACGGTGTTCCAATGACTGGTAATGGCTGCAGTTGGGCACGGGCTACTTCCTTAGGTGATGTAATCTGACATGTTTCACATATTGCACAGAACTCCTTAATCTAGGTATACATTCCCGGCCACACAAACCTTCTAGCAATTCTTTGTAACATTTTTTGGAATGCTAGATGACCTGGCCAAGGAATAACATGTCCAAGTTCCATAACTTTTTGTGTGAGGCCTTGTGGAAAAGCTATGAACATAACTTCACCTTGTTGTTGACACAAAATTCCCTTTTTAATGACATACATGGCCTCAGCCAAACAATCCTCTCTGCCCTGTTTCACACCTTCAATCTCAGAGACTTTATCAAACCAAGGTTTTAGCGCTGGGTCAGCTTTCTGTAGTGCAGCTATGTCAGAAGGGATGTCATAGTCTACTGACTGGCTTAGCTGTGGTGTTTCTTCCTCCAAGTTCTTAACTAGCTAAAACCTTGTCTCTTCTTCTCTGAGCCTTGGATTTTGGCTGCTTAATAGGGCCTGCCTGTACCCCAGAATCATAAAAAGACAATTCCTGGAGAACATTGGTAGCCCTCTGGGCTCTAGTTGTGACCATATTACAATCTTTTTCCACAGGTGTGTTTAGTCTCTGCTCAATAGCACCACCTACCTGTCCCTCCTCAATTTGTTGTTCATCCCTAACCTGTTGTATGATGTCCAACAAAGTTGGAACATCATTGCCAAGAATAACTGCAAAAGGCAAATCAGGCACAAGAGCTACAGGAAGGAGATAAGTTTGACCCCCCACTCTTAAATAGACCTCAGCGGTCGGGTACAACTTCTTATCCCCATGAACACAACTGATATTTACTGTAGTTTGGGGTGGGACAGCTGCTTACGCAGCTGACGTCGACCAAAAACCCGTTCAAGTGGTCCGAGTGGTCTGCTGAACGAGCTTTTGTGACCCTAAAAGGCCTATGCACCAACGCATGTTTTTGTGCAGGTGGATCCCACGGTGCAGTTTGTGGTCGAGGTGGATGCTTCTGATTTGGGGGTGGGTGCAGTTCTCACCCAGCGCTCATCCTTCAATCAGAAGCTCCATCTGTGCGTGTATTTTTCACGGCGGTTAACGCCAGCCTAGAGGAATTATGCTGTAGGGGACTGCAAAATATTGGCCATTAAGCTGGCGTTTGAGGAGTGGAGATGCTGGCTGGAGGGACCTAGCCAACCGGTCATTGTCTGGACTGACCATAAAAATTTAGAATATCTTCGGTTGGCCAGACAGTTGAATTCGCGGCAGGCTCCATGGACCCTGTTCTTTAATCGATTCAATCTATCCATCTCGTACAGACCAGGATCCCATAATGCCAAGGGCGATACTCTCTCAAATCAGTTTTCTCCCAACTCCTCCTCCTCCACCTCCTTCTCCACAGCTGCTGTATCTCCTCCGGAGACTATTCTTCCCTCCTCCTGCTTTCTTGGGACACTCCAGTGGGAGATTGAGCAGAGGGTCCGGCAGGCACAGTCATCAGAACCCGTCTCAGAGGGAGGTCCTCTGGACCGGCTATATGTCCCCACGGCGCTACAAGAAGAAGATATCCAGTGGGGGCATACCAGCTTTTTTGCTTGTCACCCCGGCATTTCTAGGACCATAGACCTGTTATGCAGAGTGTTTTGGTGGCCCACACTGGTGAGGGATGTGTGAGAGTACGCTAAACCTGGTCACATCTGCTCCACAATTAAGTCTGACTCCTCCCCTCCTGCAGGTCTCCTCCATCCCCTCCCGGTGCTTGGTTGCCCTTCGTTTCACATTTCTTTGGACTCTGTCATGGGCCTCCCTCCATCCCAGGAGAACACCGTCATCCTCACCGTTGTCGACTGCTTCTCCAAGGCCGTCCACCTAATTCCCCTGCCCAAATTACCATCTGCCACAGAGATGGCCGACCTGCTGACTCAGCATGTTATCCAGTTGCACGGTATCCCCATCGACATTGTCTCGGACCAGGGTCCCCAGTTCACATCTGAGGTATGGAAGGCATTCTGTCGCTGCTTGGGTTCATCCGCCAGTCTGACATCAGGGTATCACCCACAGAGTAATGGTCAGGCTGAGCATGCTAATCAGTCCCTGAAAGCCACCATACGGTGTGTAGCATCCTCCAACCCCATCACCTGGAGCACCCACTTGACCTGGGTAGAATATGCATTGAACTTGGCGATCTCCTCTTCCACTGGGCTTACACCATTCGAGGTGTCAATGGGTTACACTCCACCATTGTTGCCCATGGCAGAGAGGGTCCTCGCCATCCCATCCGTGGAGGCCCATGCGCGCTGGTGCCGCCACTTGAGGAGGGCTACGAGGGCTGTCCTCCTCTGTGGAGCACAACAGGCAGTATGCTGATCGCAGACGGGCGGAGGCGCCGAAGCACATGGTGGGTTTGGCTGTCCACCAACCAGATATTGCTTAAGACTGAATTCAGAAAGTTGTCCCCCCACTATCTGGGTCCCTTTACCATCAAGCAGGTGATCAATGATGTCACCCTCCCCTCCTGTTCTTGGTTTCCCACTCCAGTGATGAGCATACCTGTGTGATTATCCAGCTGCTGATCCTGATGAGCTGGCGTATTTAAGGCCCAGTGTGAGGGGAACTCACCGCTGGATCATCTGGGTTTGCAGCCTCAAGTTTGTCTAAAGTTTTCTCGTTACCTTGTCTCCCCAGTATTTACCTTCTGTTCGTCTCCTGTCCTCAGGTTGCTGCCACTCGCAGGTGTGTCTCCCAGAGCTGATCACGCTCGCCTGTCCAGGAAGATCATCACGTCCACACAGGTCCTACCTTCCACCTGCCTTGGTCCATGTTGGAGTTCTCTGCTGGATTCCACTGCTCTGACTAAAAGTGTTCTTTCCTGCATTATTCTCCCATCAGAGAATCTGTCCCTTATCATCTCTGTCTGCTCTCTCCCATAGGCTATGTGTCCTCCAGGGGGCTCCTGTAATCTGTGTACTCTTCGTTCTTTTAATATTTCGTTTGGAAACGAAAACAGAAGGACCGAAACTAGCCGTTAAATTGTTCTGGCCTTGTTAAAATAAAATCAAAATTGAGCAAAAATGACATAACAGATCTGATTCCATTTGGTGTTGTTTTCCTTTTATTTTGTCGGTCACAGCTGGAAGTGGTGATGGCAGCAACAGAACGCCGCCATTTTCAAACAAGCCTGAAAGACTAGCTGCTAAATCTCACTATAAAATCGTGAAAATGCCCAAAGTTGCAGCATAGACTCATGCAGACATCACCATCTGATGAAAGATGAGAAGGACTGCCAGAAATAAACGTTTATAGAATTCCCATCAGCCAGCAATAAGGATGAAAGGAGGACATTGTGGATACCGAAGGCCTGGGGAGTCATGAAAGGTTGACGTGACGGATCTCTGTTTTGACCACTTTACAACAGGTAAGGTGTATTTATAAATTATGCTTCTATTACTTTTTGCTCTTTTTGGATTAGTTTGGGCTCCACATGTCGGCTCAGTGATTACTGAGATGATGCAGGTTTCCAGCAGTTTTAATATGACTGGAATCTCTTTGACTTTATGCGATATTTAGTGTTGATATTTGCATTCTGGGTGATTCTACGGTGTTTATACTTGATTGTCTTTTGTATTTTAATATGTCCCACTTTAGAAAGTGATGTTTTTGTCTTTTCCTCCAAGTGTTACAGCTTTAAGTTTTTTCTTCCATAAAACGAATTTAATATACAAGTAATCATTTTTATATGACTACCTTATATCTGTCTCTACAGTACACAGCTTTATTTATTATAGTCTCTTCACAAACTTTAACATGCAAAGTAATAAACTCAGAAAAATAGACTTGATAGTGCACTATGGTCTAATGTTCTGTTTCTCTGTGTGTCTGGAAAAAGATCTTCATAATGTGGAAGCTGAAGACAGTGTGGACCACTTGTCTCAGTCTGATGAGAACCAGTTCATGACCCCAACAATCACAGGTGAAATTCACTGTCTTCAACGTTAAAGCTACAGTACAGGAAAAAGTCCATGCTGGGACCTAAAATCACTTGTATTTCCGGAGGACAGCAGAGAAGATAACCTCCAGACAACCTCCGGTCATGCGCACGGTGAAGTTATGGTCTTAGGAGGCAATGGATGATCTAAAGGACTGTTTTGAAACTACTGCCTGGGAGCAGCGCTGCGATCCACATGGTGAGGACATTGATGGCCTCACTCACACCATCACGGACTACATCAACTTCTGTGTGGACAACACCATACCCACCAAGACCATACAGTGTTGCTCAAACAACAAACCCTGGATCAACCCTGAGATAAAAACACTTCTGAGAGAGAAGAAGAGGATCTTCAGGTCGGGGAACAGGGAGATGCTGAAGTCCGTACAGAGGGAGCTGAGGAGGAAGATCAGAGAAGGCAAGGACAGCTTCAGGAAGAAGATGGAGGACAAGCTGCAAACAGAGTGACGTCGGCGGGGTCTGGAGAGACCTTAAAACCATTTCTGGGCTCCAGAATACCTCCTCCCAGGCCACGGGGGGCAGGGAGTGGGCGAACAATCTGAACCTGTTTTTTAATAGGTTTGACCAACCGCCCCCCCCCCCCAACTGCACAACAACCACTGCTACCTCTAAAGTCATCGAGACCTGCTGTCCACACCCCACTCCACCAACACCCCACCACTCCTAGCACACAGCCCCCCGACCTGACCCTCACTAAGACCCAGGTGAGGACGGAGCTGAGGAAGATCAAGGTGAGGAAGGCCTTGGGACTGGATGGCATCAGCGCAAAGCTCCTCAAGTCCTGCGCAGACCAGCTGTGTGGGATTGTGGAGCACATCTTCAACCTGAGCCTGAAGCTGGGGAGGGTACCACAGTTGTGAAAAACATCTTGTGTGGTACCTGTACCAAAGACTTCCCACCCCAAAGACCTGAACAGCTACAGACCAGTGGCCCTGACGTCTCACATGATGAAGACCCTGGAGAGACTGCTCTTTGCTCACCTCCGCCCTGGTGGGACCAGCGATGGATCCACTCCAGTTCGCCTACCAGCATGGCATCGGGGTGGAGGATGCAGTGATCTTCCTCCTTCACCGTTCCCTGTCCCACCTGGAGAAGCCCGGGAACATGGTGAGGATCATGTTCTTTGACTTCTCCAGTGCTTTCAACACCATCCAAACGATGATCCTGAAGGACAAGCTGCTGTGCGCAGGGACGGACCAGCACCTGTCATCATGGATCCTGGACTACCTCACTAACCGGCCACAGTTTGTGAGAACCAAGGATTGTGTGTCCAACACGGTCATCAGTAGCACGGGGGCCCCCCAGGGAACAGTTTTGGCTCCCTTCCTGTTCACCCTTTATACTGCGGACTTCTCACACAACACAACACACTGCCATCTACAGAAGTTCATTGATGACTCTGCGATCGTCAGCCTCATCTCCAACGGAGATGAAGCTGAGTACAGAGGACTTATCCAGGACTTCGTGGACTGGTGCCATTGGAACTACCTCCAGATCAACGCGAGGAAAACTAAGGAGCTGGTGATGGACTGCCACAGGCAAGGACAACCCCTCACAGCACCAGTAAACATACAGGGAACAGACAATGAGATGGTGACATCCTACAAGTACCTGGGTGTTCATCTGAACAATAAACTAGACTGGTCACACAATACCGACGCACTCTACAAGAAGGGACAGCACAAGCTGTTCCTACTGAGGAGGCTCAGGTCTTTTGGTGTACAAGGGGCGTTGCTGAAGACATTCTACGACACGGTGATGGCATCAGCCATCACTTTTGGAGTGGTCTGCTGGGGCAGTGGCATTACAGCAGCCGATAGGAAGAGACTGAACAAACTAATCAAGAAAGCTAGCTCTGTCCTGGGGCAACGCCTTGACCCAGTGGAGGAGATAGGAGAGAGAAGGATGGTGGCTAAACTGTCATCTCTGCTGGAGTCTGAGTCCCACCCTATGCAGGACATACTGAACGCACTGAGGAGCTCATTTAGCAGTAGACTACATCATCCTAGGTGCGCGACCGAGAGGTTTCTCAGGTCCTTCCTACCTACGGCTGTCAGACTGTATAACTCAAGCAGGACTGCTCGCAGAGATAGCAAAAAAACGTGACGACCTAATAGTATTGAATGCAAAAGACGCAACAGACTTACACAAATGGTCCCCTCCAGTATACAACTAGGACAATATCAGTCGTTACGGAGGGTGACAACATGTATGGGTACATATTCATACCATGTAGGGTAACTAAATAGACGGTTATGCTGTTTATTCCATCTAGCTACAATGCTCCGCACTGTGTATATATATTTATATATTTATGTGTACATATGTATATTCACTGCTCTTATTTTCTTATCTTCTAAATTATTGCTCTGATTGTTGCTATTCCTGTGCTGTTGCAATCCTGGGATTTCCCCATTATGGGACTAATAAAGGTCCTTCACTTCATCCTGTTCAGGAGGTTTCACACCAACCAGGAGCAACCAGGACTCACACTGTCACCACCATCACCGTGCACTCTTCTCCCTGTTTTAATTGTTATCATAACATTTAACAGGACAGCAAAATACATTTTCTTATTTATTTGCTAATTTTCTATCTACATCTTTGTTTCAAACCAGAGGTGGGCAGAGAAGCCAGAAATTGTTCTTCAGTCATATTACTGTTGTTGGAATTGTTCAAGTATTGGAGTGTCATGTGTCTGAGGTCTAATGTCATCTCAGACCTCAGACACAGTTTATTGTTGTATTTTGCATCTCTGTTTTTGTCTGCTTATTTGTCCAGGTTTGTCTGTGTTTCTGTTTTGCCCCTCTCTCTCCAGATACTCCCACTTGCTAGTCACAGTTTTGGCCCAGCTGTAAGCAGCTCTCAGTTACTTCACCTGCAGCCAGCTCTTACACCTGTGCCCAGTCATGTAATCAGCTCATTTTGTATTTTACCCTGTCACTCCGTCACTCTACCTGGCTAGTTGAGCTGGAGACCCTAGCCTCTAGCCATCCTCCTAGTCTTACCTCGGCATTCAGCCTCTTCTCTTGGACTGCGTTTGGTGTGGTATTTTCCCGGAGCTCAGCCTCGCCCAATACTCACTACATAATTCTTCTCTCGTCCAAACTGAGTCCACGTTTCTGTGTTTCCTTCTGTGGCTCAGTCCGGTCCTGAGGCGTGACGTGGCCTTCCATCTGCTTGTCCAGCAGTAATATTACTGAACTGTTTCCTGCTGTGCGGCGTTGTTTTCTCAGAGCTGGGTCCCGCTCCACGGCATAGCAGGATCATTTACCTTTTGACATTTTGTGTTTGACACTATTTGAACTGTTGCCTTCTGTTATCAATAAGTACACGCTTCATCCAGCACGTGGGCTCAGCTCTTTTCCATTCGTGCGCCGCATAAAGGCGCACATCCATGACACAGTCGTCGCCAGAAAAGGTGAGGATGAAAGTATTCAATAAAATAAAGCTACTGGAGTAGTAATGATGGTTCTTAATTTGCAAACTTTTTCCCCTATATTTGTGAGTCTTTTCATATATATTGTCTTTTCTGAATGTACAACTTTTATCCTATAAAACAGTTTTTCCACATAAATTTGATTTTTGTAGCGTACATTTTTGACTTCTTAAAAAAATCTGCAGTTCTACATTTCAAACATTTTTGTTTTAAATGTATCACTTGTCAAATTTGTGACTGTTTTATATGATTTTTTTTAAACCATGAATTTGTAACATTTTACATATAAACTTTTCACATAAATTTGTAACTTTTTAAATCTAACGTGTTTAAATTACTTGTTCTTTGTAGCTGGAATAGAAGAACAATAATATCAACACCCATCTCAGCTAAATCAGATGATAAATTTGCTAAAATTACCAAAGAAGCAGTAATTTCTAGTGAGACTAATCAGTCATTTTAAACAGGCACATTTCTAATCAGTTTTCAAATCAAATTAAAATTTAATGACTGTGACCAAAGGTACTTGAGCAAAAGTAGTATTATCCTCACATGTACTTGAGTAGAAAGTATCCTGCAATAAAGTTACTCATCTAAGTACTGTTCTGTCAAAGTATCTACAAGTACAAGAACCTCTTCTGGCAACATGTTTCTGCATCACTGCCAATGTATGACTGCTCTGAACAAATAGAACTTGTATTCTACCCAAACCTGCAGTGAATATTAATGATTAGAAATAAGTGAATACAGATAAAGTAATTGAGATAAACCTTTTATTTAATAATTAAAAAACAAATTGGAAATGCCAGATTATGTCTTGTCATAAATAAACGCATAAAGAATGCATGAACTGAGGTGCAGCTCACATCCATCCATCTTCTACCACTTCTCCGGAGGTCTGAGTCGCGGAGGCAGCAGTTCAAGCAGAGAAGCCCAGACTTCCTTTTCCCCAGCCTCCTGCTCCAGCTCTTCAGAGAGGATACCAAGGCGTTCCCAGACCAGCTGGGAGACAGGTGCAGCTCACAGTTGTATAAACATGGGAACGACTGGTTATTTAAAAAGGTTAACACAGTTAATTTAGACTTTTTTATGGATTTAAATTGTAAACACGTAAAACATCAATGTAGGTCTTAAAGAAGAAAGGAGAAGGTGCTTCCATCTCAGAACCAGTGGATGTGGACACCATTCACACCAGACTGGTCCCCTGGTCTCTGCAGCTCTCAGCTCCACAGATGTAGTCATCATGGATCACAGACATTTGCTGGATTAAAAAAAAAAATCACACGGATTAATGTACATTACCTCCTCTGCTCAGCTGAATGTTTACAATAGAAAATAACCTTTACTGACTTGTGTGGCTGTTGGACAGTGAAGGACTTCATTTTTTTCTTTTATTGGTTTATTATTTTTTGATATTTTTTTAAACTCATTGCTCATCAATAGTAGAAACACAATTCAGTAAATTAGTGACCGTTTTATACTAATAATAGAAAGCACAATTTGGGTGACTATTCAGTATTCTGAAGACTCATTGGTCCTAAAGTCTAATTGTTAAAAATGGTTCTATGCAGTTCAAACCAGCCCTCCAATAAATAAGTTTACTACAACTCAGCCATCCAACATGACGTCCTCCCCTCTCATCCACCACGCCACATATGTGCACACTTTCCATTTAGTGTATTAGTGTATATATACTTCATGTTATGGTGCATATTTAAGGCACATATATGGCATGCTTGTATGGTATGCGTTCTCCCCCACATGCTTCCAGTAGGCATGACAGTGCAGACCCTACAGATCAAACGTCCATAAGAACAATGCCCCAGCAGGGACCTCGGCTAGGAGGTGGGTGCTGGAGGAAGACGGAGGTGAGAGACAATGTCCCAGCAAGAGCCCCGAGGTGGAGAAGAGGACAGAAGCGCCAGCGAGTCTCGGGGACTGTGGGTTCATATGTTTACCTAACTTCTGTGGGGTGAAGGTGTGAGATACTTGATGTGGGGGTTTTGTATCTCTGGGTTATAAAAGCTGTGGGGAAAGTTGGGTCTGTCTCTTTTTCTGCTGAGAACTTTGTTGATAGAAGATGTGACTTCCAATAAAGCTTTCCTGAGATAATACACTCAGTCTCGTTTGTGAGGCATCTTCTACACTGGTGACCTACGACTACTTATGGCCGGTGACGGCGTGATTTCCGCACCGGACTCTTCAGGAGCCAACCGGGTTAACGCGGCTACCGCGCTACAGCTGCCTGACTTCTGGCAACATAACCCGCGCTCCTGGTTTACCACTGTGGAGGCGCAATTCCACCTTCGGGGAATCTCAGCGGATGCAACGAGGTTCTACCATGTCGTCGCGAAGCTGGACAGCCTCACAGTGCAACGGGTGGAGAGCCTGACCAACCACCCGCCCCAAGACGACAAGTATAGTGCATTGAAAGATGCCCTCATCCGAGCCTTCACTCCCTCGCTGGAAGAGAGGGCAGAGAAGCTCCTGGGGCTGACAGAGGGAGAAGCAGACAGGCCAGCGGATCTGATGGCGAAGATGATGAGCCTGAGAGGTGAGGACGACGACGGTTTTATCTTCGCTCACCTCTTCCTCAGAACGCTCCCGCCAGCAGTGAGAGTCACCCTGACCAGCTCGCAGCCGCTCGTCAACCGTAACTACCACGAGCTGGGACAGGTGGCGCAACGGCTCGTCGACTCCCATAGACGGCGCGCAGCCACGACGGCAGCAGCAGAGATGACCGCCCCTTCGCGAGAAGGAGGGAGACCAGAGGCTGCGGCACCGGATCCACTGACGGCAGCAGCGGCGGAGACCAGGAGAAGCGGAGCTGACAATGCCCTCTGCTTCTACCATCGACGTTTCGCCGAGAAGGCCCGCAGATGCGTCCCACCATGCCGGTACCAGCGCCAGGGAAACGCCAAGACCGGGAGCCGGTAGCAGCTGCGACTCTCGGCACGAAGAATAGGCTGCTTTTCGTGACGGACGCGAATTCTGGGAAAGAATTCCTGGTGGACACGGGCTCCCAGCTGAGTGTTGTCAAGCCTACCTACGCGGACACACTGGTGCCGGCCAGCGGCCCCCTGGTGTTAGCGGCGAACGGCTCCACGATCAAAACCTATGGGGAGAAGACACTCCGCCTGTCCCTTCACGGGTGCAACTTCGAGTGGACCTTCGTTGTCGCTGCAGTTAACAGCAACATGCTAGGTGCTGACTTTTTGTGCTCAAACAGTTTGTTAGTTGATCTTGCTAATAGACGTATTGTAAATGCACTGTCTTTCTACTCTATCTCCTGCACAGCTCGGGTGGCCCTGCCTTCTGCACATTCCAATGTCACAGCTGCGGGTGGTAAGTTTCATGCATTACTCAACCAGTTTCCAGCACTCACGGTCCCTACATTTTCAGCGTCAGTTGCCAAACACGGGGTCGAACATTTCATAAGTACTTCGGGCCCCCCTGTTTTTGCAAAAGCTCGGCGGTTGGACCCAGCTAAACTGACCATCGCGCGCGAGGAATTTGCCAACTTGGAACAGCTGGGCATAGTCCGGCATTCGAACAGCGCCTGGTCGTCACCCCTGCACATGGTACCCAAAGCTGACGGCTCGTGGCGCCCTTGCGGCGATTTCCGCAGATTAAATAATGCTTCAGCCCACGACCGCTATCCGATTCCGCACATCCAGGATTTTTCGGCGCATTTAGCGGGGGCGCGCATCTTTTCCAAAATAGATTTGGTGCGTGGTTATCACCAAGTTCCAGTCCGTGCGCAGGACATACCCAAAACGGCAGTTATAACCCCTTTCGGGCTTTTCGAGTTTTTGCGCATGCCTTTCGGCCTCAAGGGTGCCGCGCAGACATTCCAAAGCATGATGGATGCAGTGCTGTGTGACCTCCCTTTCGTGTTCGCTTATTTGGATGATATTTTGGTAGCCAGCGCGTCCGAAGCCGAGCACGAACGCCACCTCACAGCCGTTTTTCAGAGGCTCACAGACCACGGGCTAATCATTAACCCAGCGAAGTGCCAATTCGGGGTAGCGAAAACCGATTTTTTGGGACACCGCGTGTCGCCAGAAGGCACGGTCCCGCTGCCGGATAAAGTGCGCGCGATAACGGATTTCCCACAACCGCAGACGGTTAAGGCGCTGCAAGAATTTTGGGGGATGGTCAATTTTTATAACCGTTTCCTCCCAAACGCGGCACGGCTCATGCACCCATTGTACGCGGCATTAAAGAAGCAAAAACCTGCATCTAAGGTCGAGTGGTCCCCGGATCGGGAGCGCGCTTTTTCACAGGTCAAATCAGCCCTCGCGAACGCTGCGTTATTGGCACACCCGGTGCCGGCAGCTCGCATGGCGCTAACCACAGACGCCTCCGACGTGGCAGTGGGAGCGGTTGTCGAGCAACTGGTGGCAGGATGCTGGCAACCACTTGCGTTTTTCAGCAAAACATTGCGCGAGAGCGAGCGTAAATACAGCGCGTTTGACAGGGAGCTTTTGGCCCTACATTTGGCCATCCGCCACTTCCAGTTCTGGTTGGAAGGCCGGCGTTTTACCGCGTTCGTGGACCATAAACCCTTAACTTTTGCAATGGCTAAGGTTTCAGAGCCTTGGTTGGGCCGACAACAGAGGCAGCTGGCTGCAATTTCGGAGTTTACCACTGACATTCAACACGTGGCAGGTAAACTCAATGTAGTGGCAGATTGCCTCTCGCGTGCAGTTGCAGCGACAGGCCCCCAGGGGGCAGATTCGGCGGCGGCAGACCTAGGCCAGGCTTGCGGCGCGGAAGCGCTCACAGCTCCGTTCTGCGTCGGGTTAGATTATGCAGCCATGGCCGCTGAACAGGTTGGCGACGCGGACGTGCGCGCGCTCCAGTCTGGGCCAACAGGGCTGAGGCTGGAGCACAGGGTGCTGCACAGAGGCATGCCCCCCCTAATCTGCGATACCTCCACGGGGCGTCCCCATCCCGTAGTCCCGGCTGCGTGGCGTCGCCGTGTTTTCGACTTAATACATTCACTGGCACACCCAGGCGTCCGCGCGTCTATCAAAATGGTAGGAGAGAAGTTTGTTTGGCCGGGGCTGCGTAAACAAGTCAAAGAGTGGGCTGCAGCCTGCGCTGCATGTCAAAGAGCAAAGATGCACAGACACACATGAGCCCCTCTGGAACCTTTTCACATCCCAGCCAAACGCTTTGATCATGTGCATGTCGACTTAGTAGGACCTCTTCCGCTGTCCCAGGGTTTCACACACCTTTTAACCATGGTAGACCGCACCACGCGCTGGCCAGAGGCGGTTCCTTTGGCGGCAACCACAGCGGCAGATGTCGCTCGTGCCTTTTTAACAGCTTGGGTCGCACGTTTTGGTATCCCGTCAGACATAACGTCTGACAGAGGACCCCAGTTTGTTTCCGAGCTCTGGTCGTCCATGGCACTCAGCCTGGGGGTGAAAATTCATTGCACGACCGCTTATAACCCCCAGGCCAACGGTTTGTGCGAGCGCTTCCATCGTTCATTGAAAGCAGCCCTCAGAGCGGCTCTCACGGACACAAATTGGGTTGATAAACTCCCATGGGTTTTATTAGGGTTGCGTTCAGCACCTAAAGAGGATTTGCAAGCCTCTCCGGCCAAACTCGTTTTCGCCCAACCCCTCCGGTTACCGGGAGATTTCCTCCCTGAGAACCCTGCTCCGGAGCACCTCCCCACTCAGCTGCTGCAGAGCGAAGCGGGGTCACACACCCTCCCCGGTCCCGTTCATCACAGTTTTCCACGTGTTTTTGTGCCCAAAGCCTTAAAAAATGCAGAATTTGTCTTCGTTAGACACGACGCACAGAGGTTAGGTTTAAGGCCACCTTATGATGGACCGTTCAGAGTGTTAGAAACCGGGGAAAAGCATTTTTTGCTCGATTTGGGAGACAGGAGGGACTTAGTCTGCATTAACAGACTCAAACCCGCTTTTGTGTTAGCCGACCACCCAGTCCAGTTGGCCAGAGCCCCCCGCCGCGGCAGGCCACCTGGGAGGCGCTCTGCTAAGCTTTCACGACGATGTGTTAATGATTCTACTTCACAGATGCAGCAGACAGCCACAGGCAGAGCGAGACCTGCTCACAGCAGATATGGCAGAGAGTTAAAGCCCAAGCAGTGGGACATGTGATCTGTTGTGCCAAGTTTTTTTCTCTCTCTTGTTCTGTGTGGGGTGTCATGATTCTATGCATTTGAAATGTAACTTGTCCTTGTTTGAACGTTTGGGGGGGGGGGGGGGTTATATGGTGCATATTTAAGGCACATATATGGCATGCTTGTATGGTATGCATTCTCCCCCACATGCTTCCAGTAGGCATGACAGTGCAGACCCTACAGATCAAATGTCCATAAGAACAATGCCCCAGCAGGGACCTCGGCTAGGAGGTGGGTGCTGGAGGAAGACGGAGGTGAGAGACAATGTCCCAGCAAGAGCCCCGAGGTGGAGAAGAGGACAGAAGCGCCAGCGAGTCTCGGGGACTGTGGGTTCATATGTTTACCTAACTTCTGTGGGGTGAAGGTGTGAGATACTTGATGTGGGGGTTTTGTATCTCTGGGTTATAAAAGCTGTGGGGAAAGTTGGGTCTGTCTCTTTTTCTGCTGAGAACTTTGATGATAGAAGATGTGACTTCCAATAAAGCTTTCCTGAGATAATACACTCAGTCTCGTTTGTAAGGCATCTTCTACAATGTAGTCAATAAAAATTAAACCATTATGTCTATCATAAATAGCATGTTTAACTAATTCATCCATATGATGGGTGAGACATAAATGCAACCTTAATTTTCAAAGAAAATTAGTCTATTATTTTAGGTCTAATTAATTTGATCACAA
This sequence comes from Pholidichthys leucotaenia, assembly GCA_020510985.1. NCBI lineage: Eukaryota > Metazoa > Chordata > Actinopteri > Cichliformes > Pholidichthyidae > Pholidichthys > Pholidichthys leucotaenia. Next base: position 282,214,138 of record CM035840.1, read on the forward strand.
TTTTCGGATCAATGGACCTTAATAATTTGTCTCCCAGTAGACCTACCAGAGGTTGGTCACGTCAACCTTTCATGACTCCCGAGGCCTTCAGTATCCATTTGTCCACAACATCCTCTTTGCTGGCTGATGGAAATTCTATAAACACATATTTCTAGCAGTCCTTCTCATCTTTCATCAGATGGTGTTGTCTGTATGAGTCTATGCTGCAACTTTGGGCATTTTCCCGATTTTAAAGTGAGATTTAGCAGCTAGTCTTTCAGGCTTATTTGAAAATGGCGGCATTCTGCGGCTGCATCACAATTTCCAGTTGTGACCGACAAAATAAAAGGAAAATGACACCAAACGGAATCAGATCCATTGTATCATTTTTGCTCAATTTCAATTTTATTTTGACAAGGTGAGAACGATATAACAGCTATTTTCGGTAGTTCTGTTTTCACTTCACAAACGAAATATTAAAAGAATGAAGAGTACATGGATTTCCTGTGTTGGCTGAAATTTAAGTTGACGTTTTTGTGTTTCACTTTTCATTAAGTTTTGCATTTTGGTTTTCTGCTTTTGATCAATAAAATTGTGAAACTTTTTATTAGTCTGTGTGATTGTTCTGGCTGCTCTGCGTTTGAGTCTGATACTGGTCTGAATCATGACACTTGTCTTATTTTATTTTATCTTACCTTATCTTGTCTTATTTTATCTTGTCTTGTCATTCAGCAGCAGAGGAAGAACCTGGGCCTTCAGCAGAAGACAGCTTGTGGGATCTTTTGGATAGCAGAGTTTGTTTGTATTATGATATTACTTTGAGCATCATTTTCATATTATAAAAGACTGCTAATTACAGTCATGAGAAAAAATTTGGAAACCCCTTTAAATATTCAGTTCTTTATTAAGAAATGTTCACATAACTGTCTAATCTTGTTTTTGTTTTTATTTGCATTTTTTAACATTCATTTTAGCCATTTTAAGTGGAAATGAATGTGGGGGTGTCCTAAAACCAATGGGGGGCGGGGTGTCCTCATTTATTCCTCACTATTTGTTTAAAATTATATTTTACAGAAAATTTGAAGAAAGGCTGTAATTCATTTTTAATTGTTTAGTTGTATTACATGAATCTCCCGGTATTTTTAAAATTGATATTAAATATGTCCAAATATGCTAAAAAAAAGTGCAGGTTTATGTCCTAATTTTTTCACATGACTGTAGATAAAAACGGAAATCATATAATAAAAGCAATAAAACAACTAAAATCAATGCCTCATGCTTGGTTGAAAGCCAAGGAGTAAAAATAGGTTTTAAGATGAGTTTTAAAAACAGTGTCAGAATCTTGACATGGGTTTAGACCTCGCCCACGCTTTTTGTTCATTCTGGGTTATGTGTTTTCCCTTGTCATTATTATTTTTCATTATTGTCTTCTGTGTTTCCCTAGTTCCCATGTGTTGGTCTCTGTTGTTTATTTTTGTCTTCTATGTTCCCTGGTCTTGTGTGATATCCTGCATCATTCTGTTGTCACTGTGTTTCCTCATGTGTTACCATTTAACCCTTGATTGTCTCCACCTGTCCCATGTTAGTTATCTGTTCCCCTGCATATATATGTGAGTCTTAGTTCTCTGTTCTTTGTGGTGTTATAGTCAGTATTTCCCTGTGGTCTCTGTTGTCTGTAAGTTTTCTCCGTGAGATTATTATATATCCTCCTAAGTGTACTGATTGTCAAGTTGGCTTTGTATTGTGTTCAGCCCCTGAGCTATTAATAATTTGATTCCTTATGAATAAAATATGATTCTCCTGAGAACTGTCTGCACAACTGAGTCCTCCTTCTCCTGCTTACCGGAGGTAGCAGCTGACACAGACAGTGAATGGGGCCTGTCTAATAGGCAAAGGGAAACTGTTCCACAGTTTAGGAGCAGCAAGAGAAAAAGCGCTGTCCCCTCTGAGCTTCTGCTTAGATTTTGAAACATCTAGGAGCAGCTGATAAGCTGACCTGAGAGACCAAGCAGGAGTATAAGGATGGAACAGTTCAGAGAGGTAAGGCAGGGCAAGGCCATTTAACCTGTTGCACTCCGGGATACTGCGGGCGTTCACGTCTCTGTGTCCTAGTGCGTCTCAGTGCGCACTGAAAAAAAAGCTGCATTTCCGTTCTTCCAGTACAGACACAGCCGTGAACAGAAAGCCAAAGGAGTGTTTTGATTGGTTTAGATTTGATTGACCTCTCATTCGACTAATAAGAGCCTTGAATTGGGTTTCTGAAACCTTGAAGAATCAATGACTGAAAACCTAGCAAGAAGGACCTGCCTACCAATGACCGCGAATACAACGAGCCAATTGAAGCAGAGAAGTTTGACGATTGAAATGCGTGCGTCCCATGCGTAAAATCTGTTTTGTCAATAAGCAGCTGGGTGATACACATTGAGACCTGTGTGTAACAGTAGCATTCGCCAGTCTTTTTAATTACTACTGTTCTTATTTGTTTTGAAAAATCGTTTGCAAAAACCGCCATCATGGAAGCGGAGATGGTTTGACCGGGTCGCGTGACCAGAACCACGAGTCCGTAACAAGCGGACCAGCTTCAGGTTCATCTGACAATGAGGAACAGATGTTCGCCAACAACACTGCTGTTGTGGACAGGTAAGTGTTATAAGCTAAATTATTCTTTATCACTGAAAATAGTAATAAAAATGACTTTTGACCGATCGGTAATTACAACGGTGCGTCATGGCCACTTCATGGACTGTTTTTTGTGCGCCGAGCTCCTCTGTAGCGGGGGGGGGGGGGAGCTGTTATCCTCTACATTGCAGATATTTTAGTATAATTTTTATTGCACTGTAGGTTATTTTTTCTTGTAAAAAAGGGCCACACATTTTTTACTTGGCATGCTTCTTTGTGTGTGGGGGGCTTGTTCATTCATTCATTCATGAATGAATGAATAAACAACCCCCCCCCACACACACACACAACCCTGAGTGTCACCTTTCATTAGAGCCCAAGATCAAGCTTCTATGTTGAAGCATTCAAAAGTTACAGACATTTTTCCAAACTGTGCCATTTGGCACAATTTGGCACAGTTCAAAAACGCCTGGGAACAACCTGAGAAAAAAAAGCTGTGTAATATATTCATTTTTTGTGGTATTGTTACAAAATTTTGACCTCAGCTGGATAACACTTGGTTCTACATTTCTGTTGCATTTTCCAGCCAGTATCTGACAGCTGTGTGTTATTTGCAAGCATTTGTATCTAAAAAAAACACCCAGGCAAACTTTATTTTCTTCAGATTCAGTATGTTTAGATGACTGTTACTCAGTGGCAGGAGCACTTACAGAGATTATGACTGTTTTGCCAAAAAATTCAAAGTGTTTTCTTTTAAATGAGACCAACCCCATGAAGATGCTGCAAAGGGTTGAAGAACAGCTTTTGATTTACTTTGAGTATGTTATTTTTAGGCGTTTTTAGGGAAATTGACCAGAGTGCAAGGGGTTAATGATGTAAAAACAAAATAATTTAAAATGAACCCTAAAGTGCACAGGCATGCATTGTAGACACACAAAAAAAGAAGTCTATATATAGTCGCGTGTGCACAGGGCTTGTCCAAAGTGTAGGTGCATCATTGTAGCATAAACCCAGCCTCAGACTCCCCAGAGCATTTTGACTGTGTTGGAGGCTGAAGACAGTTATCTGCAAAAAAAACAAACATGGAAGTCTTAAATTCTCAGATCACACATTCCTTCTCATCTGTTCTGCACCATACTACCTCAGAATGTCTCAAATGGGACTGAAGATGAGGGGAATCTCTGAAGGAGGCCAACATCTCATTCCAACAACAAATAAACAGCTCTAGCTTGACTAGACTGCATCCCAACAAACATGCAGCATTAAGGGAATGTTAGCAAGCCTTACCTGATGAATTACCACAGGACATTCTTCAGAGAAATGCTACAAATGGTTCCAGAATGTTCTGGGGACCAGACAATAATTTTCAGTTCTCTAAATGTCCTGGGTCAAGGTTTTATAACATTACTTTGATGTTACATGCTTGTCTGGATGACCCCACTGGCCTTGTAATGAGTTGGGTTAACTGATTACCTGATGTGGAGTGGAGTGTCAAATAGTCCTGACTGCTACAGTGTAACTTGAACTTGTGGGGCGCTGGATTCATGGTAGCGCACAAACAAAACCGATGCAGGCTGTGGGCTGTGGTCACATACACACACAGTGCTGTTCAAAGTAATTTTCAGGCACTGAAGCTTTCTGCCACGTCGCCATGTTTCACACAGGTGTTCTAAATGTAACCTATGGTCCAGATGGCCACATAGTAGGACAACAGTGCTGCAGAAAAACTGATTTGAGAACCCCGAATTAACTAAAATGAGGAGGAAGAACTAAAAGGTGCTTGCAGTGTAAAAAATGGCGGAGTTCATTGGAGATCGCTTGTGTCTGCATGGCCAAAAGATTCAGGTTACACGTGCTCGTCTGTGCTCACCCTCAACAGAACAGAAGATACAAACATGTACGTCACGTGGACTGTGTGTCTGTGAGGGCAACTGGGCTTCAGAATGTCAACAGGAACCACATCACTGTTAATAATACTGAGGTCTGTCTGAGGCTCTTTAACCATCCTGATGGAAACATTCACAGGTTTGTATTCATTTAAAAAGAGAAGACATTTCTATTAAATGTTTCCTGCTGGAGTTTTATGTGTTTTGAACCCTGCAGAAATGACACTTTCGCAGTTCTTTCCTGATTAAACGTTAAACACAGCTGAAAATAATCCAAAGCATACTTATTTATGAATTTGGATCCTGGCTAATTGATGTTCTCCAGGTTTGGTTAATGAGCTTCATTCAAACGCTCATACATTCCTAAATTCAACAGAAATGAAAAACTGGCCTCAGACACAAATCGTGTAGCAGTAAAGTGGCTGTTTTGTCACTGCCTTTGTCAAAATGTTCTGTTGCTTTGTTAACACAACTACCTAGCAAAGACTAATTAGCTGGAAATCAGCCACAGTGATGGATGCAACAGTTTATCTTCGAGGCAGCGGTGGAGGACGAGACGAGTCCCATGGCTCAGCAGCTACATACACAGTCCACACACGTCACACTCCACACACACACACCAGGGGAGGCCTGGTCTTCACACTCAGGGTGTTTCCACACCTAAATTTGTTTACGTGGGTCCGAATAAGTTGATAAGTTTATTACTTGTATCATTTTCTTCTTGCTTCGGTTCCCCTTCACCAGTGTTGGGCAAGTTACTAAAAAATAGTAACTAGTTACAGTTACTAGTTACTTCTTTTCAAAAGTAACTGAGTTACTTACCAATTACTGCATGATTAAAGTAACTAGTTAACTTTAACGTTACGTTTAAATGCATACTTAAATCCTCTTGCACACATAGCAAGATAATTTAATTAATGGATTACATTACGGGCTTATTAATATCAGGCTGAAAACAGACTGTTTCAGACAGAGCTTTTAGAACATGTTCAGTCTGTTTTATCCTGCCTTGAGAGCTCTTATTGTGGGAAAAATTGAAGAAAATCGACACAAATTGCCAGTAATTTCTTCATTTTGAAGTGAGAAGTAGGGTTTGTGTAGTGAGAGAGAGGGAAAAAGAGTGAGAATCACTCCAAAAGAGTGAGTTGGCAACACTGCATAAAGCTGTCAACGTTTCTTACCTTTATGATTATGGATTTAATCCGATGTGCAGTGATCCAAAGAAAATGTCCATTATCCACAGTCCAAATGTCTGCTGTGACAGAGACATGATCCAGTCCCTTAAATTCCTTTAGGAGATCAAATCCATCCATCCATCCATCCATCCATTTTCTACCGCTTAATCCTTTCGGGTCGCGGGGGGGCTGGAGCCTATCCCAGCATCTTTGGGCGAGAGGCAGGGTACACCCTGGACAGATCGCCAGTCCATCACAGAGATCAAATCCATTTTTGAATAATCTTTATCCAGGTAGCAAGTAAATGTGTTTTAACTTCAGTGGATCAGTCTCAGCTGTCTGACGGAAAATGACTGTTATCAGATCTTCATTCTGTAACGACGTATCTGGTAATCAGTTGGTTTAATTCTTGCTGGGTCACAAACTGTTCAGATCCATGCCTGTGCTTGAAATCCAACGTGTAAATCCGCTAATAACAAGGTGCTAGCATAGCGTAGCACTAGTTTTGATCTTGTTGCTGTTCAGGCGCTTCTGAAGATTGCAGTCGGTCTCATCCAGCCCATCAATAAGCTTTTGTCCTTAACCGCGACAAAGGAAAAATAATTTGTCAATTTCCACAAAAAAAAAAAAAAAAAAAAGTAGCTTTGTGGCGGTTCGTTTTAACCCCACAACAGACTAAGGACACTCAGCCCTCTTTTCTCTGTTTTCCATGCCGCATCACTGGTGACCCCTCGAACACGCACACGTTTTGTGCGAAAGCAACCTTCCGAGCTGGACAGCCACACAGCTGCGTTGGTGGCCCCTTGAAGACGCACACGCTTTGTGCAACGCAGCCTTGTTTCGGATGGCCACGCTGGCGAAGCAACGCTGAAAAAAACGAGCGGCCAGCGAACGCAACACCCGGGCATGAATGCTCCGTCGCAGCGGCCTACTGGTTCCCCCTCCCTGCGGCTTCAGGGAGACTTCGACGCGGAGCCAACACAGGCGAGCCGTTCTCCGGACATCACCCACGACCGGGTAAACTGCAGAAAACGTCATGGCGCGACCCTCGCCTGAGATCTGCACAACCACGCTGGACCGGCCGCTCTCACAGAGAGCGCACGCACCTCGTCCTCTCCCCAGACGGCAACCTCCAGGGCCGACGGGGAGCGCAGCGCGTGGAACTGAACGCACCATGGCCGCACGAGCGACAACGATCGTCTCCTCCCTCTCACCGCTCCAAAGCAGCTGCACGAGCCCGGGGCACAAAGATCGTCTATTGCCTCGCACCGCTCCAACGCGCCTCCACGAGCCCGAGGGACGGAGATCGTCTACTTCCTCACACCACTCCAACGCAGCTGCATGAGCCTGAGGAACAAAAGATCGTCTATTCCCTCCCGCCGCTCCAACGCCTCTGCACGGGCCTGAGGGACTAAAGATCGTCTATTTCCTCTCACCGCTCCAACGCACCATGGCCAATCTACAGCCACAGCTCAACCTGGATTTTACCGGCGCCGTCTGCGCCGTTCTCCACCAAGTTTCTGCACCCTGACTCACCACTCCAGCGGCCCACCCACGCACTGAACCCCCGCGCACGCATCGGGGAGTTACAAGGACGGCGCATCACGCACGGGACAAGTAATGGCTCCACAGACTGCCTTCCTCCTTCGCCGCTGCCTTTCAGGGCTGCTCGCTCACCTGAGGCACGCATGCAGCATACTGGAAGGATTTGTTAACAGTCTCAGCCACGCCACAGACCGCCATCGTCCTCCGCCGCTGCCCACAGAACCTTCAGGGCTGCTCGTTCACCTGAAGCAAGCACGCAGCTCGCCACTGGATTTTTTTAATGGTCTTAGCCACGGCACAACGGGATTTCAGCCGCCAGCTGTTCCCGGGAGCTTTGGGGTTGCTTCAGCACCCAAAGCCAACAGTCCCTATGTTTTGTTTACTTTTTTTTCTTACAGCCGCCCCTGCTTTTCTTCATGGCCACGAGAGGAGTCAGAGACTAGTTTTTCTTCTTGTGATCTCCGCACGTGCAACGGGACAACCCCTCGACGTCACGGAGCAGCAAGCAATTTTTGCGCGGCTCAGGACGATTTCACAGCTCCTGCCGGCACTTACCACCCCTCCCCTCCCTCCCCCTCCGCCTGCAGCGAGCTTCTCCCACAGCTCGCTCACACAGATGGATTATCGAGGTCGCGGCCCCCTGCCGCGTCCTCTGGGGGGGGAGCGTGTGGCGGTTCGTTTTAACCCCACAACAGACTAAGGACACTCAGCCCTCTTTTCTCTGTTTTTCTGCTGCATTACTGAGAAGCAATGTGCCATTCATGTATTTGCGATGCAAACATGCATGTGTTGTGAGGTAATGCGCCATTCTGTATAGTGTGCATATGGCTTGTCCTTACTGTGCTTTTTCTGAGCATCTTAGATGTGCTTTGGTGTATTAATGTCTACAGGTAGACGAGTTTCTTCTGTCTCACCTATGTGATGTTAATCGATGCCTTTCATCCTTTGTACTCATGCGTCCTGTCCTTACTGTGACCTAGAGACTCAGATCAATATGTAGATGTGCTTGTTAGCCTCTTTGTCTTGCACTTAGAGCGAGGTCTAGCTAATCTGCCCATTGTGATGTATGGCTTACAAATGCAAATACCTCCTGCCTGTTCTGTTGTCCCTTTGATCATTCTAGACTGTGGGGTATGTCTTTTTGATGTATTGTTATGATCAAGTATTTAAGGTGCAACTCTGTAACGCAATCTCTCTCTCTTACTCTCTCACTCTGATCCTGCAACAGGTGGACACACTGTGTCCGCCTCTCCTTCTCGGAGAGCTTAGGGATCCCGCTCCAGGCTGCTCCGCTATGCACCGGAGAGGGGATCCCGTGAAGGCGACATGATATAATAAAACCTGCTTAAAACCACAGCGCTGCTGCTTATTTTTCCATGCCGCCTCAGCTTCATCATTTCCCAGCAGGAGCAAGCTCCATTTGTGGCTGCAGCAGTGAAAAGGCTCTTTGCAACACATTGACTGACGTCTGCATCGGCTACGTAGATGCATATTCCATCAAAATTATCCATATTAATAAAACAAGTAATGCAAGTAAAGCATCTGATCAAAGTTCAGTAACTGTAACACATTACTAAATTTTTAAAAAGTAATTTCTTTACAAAGCATGTTACTGCAAATGTTCTGGCGCTACAGTAACACGTTACTTTGTAACTTTGTACTTTGCTACTTTGTAGCGCGTTACTCCCAACACTACCTTTCACACAGGCAAAAATTTAAGCGGACCAAACTGTGTCACGTTAAATCCCACAAGACTTGAGTCAGAACGTTCTCTGTTCTTATTGGTCAGATTGTTTTGCAGTGAGAACAGGAAAGGTAAATACAGGAAGTAGGAATACTACTGTGTATTTATGCATTTATGGAGAGAAAATAATACAAATCGTAGCATAATCTGGGGGGGGGGGGCATTGCCCTGGTTATCGTTTGCATATACCACTTTTGGCAAATCGTACAGTTTGAAAGTGAAGCATGGCTACAGATGGAAAATAACATGTTAACGTTCATTAATCCTCCAGAACAGTGACCTGCTCAGCCACCGATATTTTTAAAGATCCATCAGGTATGTACAGTGGCAGAAGAATACTTTACCATTTGCCACTGGTCCTGTTCTACTACGGTCCCTTTCTCACCTGCAGGACCACACCAGAGTTCGCCAGTTGATTCAAATCAAGACCACCTCTTTCAGGAGATCTTGGTACGGTTGGATTGGTGTGCACCTGAATTCGATTGCCATGCTCTCACCAGACAAAATGGACCACACTAATGGAGAAAACAAACTTGTGTTCGATTGAAATTAACTGAAGCCTGTAGATGTGAAAGCATCCTCAGGTTACAGGTCATGATGGTCATGAACTAAGCTCCACCCCGTCTTCTGAAAATGATCACCTCACTTCAAATTTCCTGTAATCACACTTAGCGCCTGATGATCCATCAGGGACGTGATAATAAAATCGAGTTAATTCCAGCAGCCATGACAGATTTCTTAACAACACGACTACCATTTCCTCCCCTCAATGTTCTTCTACTGCTCGCTCAGCTGCAGTGACCGCTGAGCCTTTGCAGTCTTCTGAGCCAGGATTTATTGTTTGAACCTTTTCTCAAACTCAAAATTAAAAAAGACTCTGAGGTGGAGGCTCTGTGCCCTTGGACCTGTGACCTGTGGACTCTTTGGACACCATCATTACTGTGCTGGTAAACAGGGGAAGTTCTGTCCAAGAGCAGCAAGCTGAGCAAACAATTGAGAAAACACAGCTTGTTTTCACCATTAGAGCCTCCTGTATTGAAGAGCAGCACTTTCAGAATATTTGAATCTGTTTCCTATCTGATAAAGCACTTTTCTGGCCGGCTGCCAGCCGACACAGAGCCAAGGTAGGCAGATAACAAGCGTCTTTGAGCATGAATGCTTTTCTTATTCTTACAACCATGTTTCCTGAAATGTAAATCTGTTTGTAGCAGCAGAGATATGTACTCTTCTAATTTGGATGTGGTTGTGCTGGCAGGGTAAGTGTAGCACTTTAAAGAAGCATTCAGATGACTGGAAGAAAAAAAAATCAGAGCGAGTACGAGCAGGCAAAACCAAAGGAGGGGAGTTGAAGTTTGAGAGAGAGCAAGTGAAGCTTTGTGAGGAGAGGGCAAGTGAAGACAGAGAGAGGAACGACTGGAGCCCAGCAGAACCCCACTGATTTATCCCACAGACCTGCATTAGTCAGATGGATGCTGCTGCACACAAATTAAGATTAGGATACATTCATCAATGCAGCGGCGGACACAAATGCATTACAGCCACGGAGTAAACAAGGCAGCGGCTGCTGGGGGATCAATGTGCATAATTAAAAGGATAATATGGAGCAGCAATCCGTCACTCGGCCGTAGATGTGTCCACTTTCAGCTGCAGATCACTGCGCTGGACGGCAAGGACGGAAACGCACAGCTGCACCGTAAATGTGCTGCGCACCATATCTGATGTGGAGATTACTCCACTGCCTAAATACTGAAGCCAGTAGCTGATCTGAAGGGGGATTGGCGGGGGGGGGGGGGGGGATGCCATTCCCTTTGTTAGAAAAATGACCCAAAATCATCTTTCTTGTAAAGCTGCCATCAACCATCCCCATTCATAAAGTGGGGAAAATAAGAATTGAACAAGTCAACATTTTTCTCATTAAACATATTTCTGACGGAGCCACTGACCTGAGATTTTCACCAGATACCAAAAACATACCATACCAAAAACATGTAGGTTTAGGACGCTCGCGCACGCAGCAACCGGCAGCAGGTGGCTTGTCACCAGACTGCAAACCAAATCTACCTACGGGTACAAATAAGTAAAAAAACAAAAACAAAACAAAGATATCAGTAACAGCTCAAGTAATCCATACATGCAGAGAAATCAAGGCAACTGTGTTCACATAAGTTATATTTAATAAAGTGGAATGACACAGGGAATAAGAATTGAACACACTGGGTGAAATTCATTTAATATTTAGCAGAAAAGCCTTTGTTGGTAATAACAGCTTCCAGAAACCTTCTGTATGGAGAAACTAGGTGCAGGCATTGCACAGGAGTGATTTTAGCCCATTCTTCCTCACAAACTGTCAAATCTTGAAGGTTCTCTGGGTGTCTTCTATGAACTCTGATCTTCAGCTCGTTCCATAGATTTTCGGTTTGATTCAGGTCATCTGACTGACTGGGTCATTCTAGCAGCTTTATTTTCCTTCTCCGGAGCCAGTTTAGAGTTTCCTTAGCTGTGTGTTTGGGATCATCGTTTTGCTGAAATGTCCACCCTCATTTTATCTTCAGCATCTTGGCAGATGGCAACAGGTTCTTATCAAGGATTTCTTTTAACATTTGCCCATTCATCTTTCCTTCAATTAAATGAAGTCTGCCTGTCCTATGCGCTGAAAAACACCACCACACCATGATGGGATGTGCAGTGCCATTTCTCCTCCAAACATGCTGTGTGTCGTGTCATCAAAAAAGTTCAATTTTGGTATCATCTGACGAGACTACATTCTCCCAGTATTTTCCTGGCTTGCACAAATGTTTTGCAGCAATCTTTAAACAAGCTTCAACATGCTTTTTTTTCAGCAATGGAATCTTGCCAGGCTAGCGGGCATAGACCCCAGGTCGGTTGAATGCATTACTTATTGTTTTCTTTGAAAAAACAGTACCTGCTAACTCCAGGTCTTTCTGGAGCTCTTGGATAACTCTTCTGATAATTCTTTTGACTCTTCTTTCAGAAGTCTTGTAAGGAGCTCCTGGTCCTTGCAAAATGCCAGTATATGGTAAAATGATTTTCTTTCCACTTTAGAATGATGGCTCCAACAGTGCTAACTTGGGAATTCAGGAGCTGAGAAACATGCCTGTAACCAGTGTCTTCATTATGTTTTGCAATAATAAGGTTGTGAAGGTCTAGAGAGAGCTCTTTGCTTTTACCCATCATAAGTTTTTTGTGGTGTGACAATCTGATATTCACAGACCTTTTTAAAGGCTATCAGTCAGGATTTAACCACCTGAAATTAATTTGCACTGATGGGGGATGTGATGGCTTCCTGTCATGACCCCCTGTGCGCCATTACATGGCACACGAGGGAGAGAATGAAGTTCAAACCTCGCGTCCTCAGGAAAGGAGAGCGAGGTGGCCGCGAGGAGCTCGAGCACCGGGAGATCCTCAGCCGATTCCTCACATGGCGCGGTGAAGATGTCCCGGAGGATTTCCATCGCCTCTGGATGGCTGTCTCGCTCCATCACCCTCCTCGCAGTGTCCCCAGCCTGACGAACTGTCGGAGAGGGACGGGGCGTCTGCGTCCAGGAGAGAACCTCCTCCTGTTGATATAACGAGTGCTGCTCCCTGTCTAACTCCATCTCCGTCCTCTCGTCCGCAGGCTGGGTGGACGCTGGACCGGGAGATGAAGGAGGTCCGAGGACGGGGAAGTCTTCCTCTGACGGGAGCATTTCTTCTGGTGAGGGGCCGGCTCCTATCGCGAAGAGGCATCCTCCAGCATCTGCGTCAGGAGCGGGAAGGATGACAGAGAGGATGGCGTCTACCCTATGGATCTCCTGAAGGTGAGAGTAGCGTCGCTCGAAGTCCTCCGCAAAGAGTCGTGCCCACTCCCGCTCCTCGGGAGACCGAGACCACTGAAAGGCGAAGCCTTCCTCCTCTAGTAAATCCTGGGCTTCCTGCTCCTCGTCTGTCCAAGTCATTATGTCCACATATGAAAAGGAAAGGAAAAGGGAAAAAAAAAAACCCACAACACTACTCCGCTGTTTTTTTTGTTTTTTTTTTACAGTCGGGACATTCTGTCATGAACCCCTGTGTGCCATTACACGGCGCACGAGGGAGAGAATGAAAAACCCAATTGCAGGAGTAGAGAGTGCTGTGTTTATTAAAGTTCACCAAATAACTGGTTCAATAATCACCAAATGCAGTTCAGTCAACCACACAATATATGGGGGGGGGTGTAATGACAGTATTGGCTACCAACATACAGGGCGCCTGCTGAAATGCGCAACAGTCTGGTGAATATAAAGCCTGGTGCTGCAGGGCTGTGTAACACATGAAACAGGAAAGGTGAGCAGCCTGATGCTGCAGGCCTGCTAGCACAGAAGAGAAGGCTAAGGCACACTTACAGTTCTGGAGCTAATCCAGGGCGAGCCATGCAGACTGGAGGCAAAGGCAGAGACGCGGACCAGCCGAAACACCAAGGTATAGATCATCTTAAGATGTCTGGCTGAGTAGAGCGCAGGGAGTGAATAACATACGTGGAGGAAACGCTACCATGTATGGAGGGGAATGTCCCGACAATCTCCTTCCTCAGCGGTGGCAAACAAATACTCCAAACGCTAACGATGAAAGAGATTGCCGGTGTGAATGCGTGGGCAGAACTGATTGGGAACAGGTGTGTGAGAGCGCTTGTGAATGAGAGTGAATGGAGCACGCATGAGCGTGTGTGTGTGTGCATGTGTATGTGTGTGCATGTGTGTGTGTGTGTGTGTGCCAGTGAGTGCAGCTGACGGAGTTTGACAGGAGGAGGGGGCATGCCCGAGCTGTCAGGAGGAAACTAGGTCAAAGCATAACCATGAGTCAGAATCAGGTTTGGCCTCCAAACCCGGATTCATGACAGCTTTCTAAATTCTGATGGATTTCAGCTGGTTTCTTGGCTTTCTATGCCTTGCTGCACTTCTTCACACTTGTTGCAATTATTCTTTACACTTGTTCTTTGCACTTGTTGCACTTCATACTTACTCCCTGTGTCACTCCACTTTATTAAATATAACTTGTTTTATGAACACAGTTGCCTTGATTCCGTTGTATGTATGGATTACTTGGGTTGTTACTGATATCTGATGAAAATCTCAGGTCAATGGCTCCATCAGAAATATGTTTAATGAGAAAATATTCACATGTTCAATACTTTTTTCCTCTCTGTAGGTGTAAATCATGGGAATGCAGCCCTCCCCAACCTGCGAAAAAGAGACAACAGTCCTCCCCAGTATCATCATCATCATCATCATAGCAGTCTGTCGCAGGCGACAATGATAAACCTTTCTAAATCATGTTAGAGAACTGAATACAATGACTTTAAATCACCAATTCTAAGCAGAAATAAAAAAAAAAAGCCTATCTTTTCTCATAGATTTTTTCCTGTAAATTTTCAGCTTTTTTTTCTTGTACATAAAATTGCAACCTTTTGTCTCAAAAAAGTCCATCCTTTTTTTCTTAGACACATTTTTTTAAAAAAATTGCTCTTTTTTTCTCAAAAACTTATATGAAATTATAAAACAGTCATAAATTTTTACTTTTTCTCTAGCAAATTTGTAATTTGTTTATGTAAATTTTCGCCTTTTACAAAAAAAATGCATTTTTTTTGTAAGTTTTCTCCCTTTTTCTTGTGAATTCTCAAGCTTTTTTTTACATAAGTTAACATTTTTCACATATATTTGCAACACTTTTTTTAATATAAATTTGTATTTTTTAACCTTTAAATTTTTACCTTTTTCTGTAAATGGTCAACCTTTTTCCTAAGACTGTGACTTTTTCTCATAAATTTGGGGCATTTTTGCAATATTGCAACTTTTTCTTGTAAGCACATAAAATTATAAAAACTACAATAAATTTGTTAATTCTCTGCTGTTACTTTCTAACATTTTTCATGCATTTTCCAATGTTTTTCTTGTAAATTCTGTACGTTCATTTAGATGCTGGTTAAATTTTTATTATATGTAATTAAATTGAAGTTTGCGCATTTTACTTTTTAATTGGCATCTTTTATCATATTTTTGCACCTTTATTATTTCAAATTTGTACATTATTTATATTCATACATTTGTACCTTGAGCTGGGTTCACACTATAGCGTTTGGACCAACTTTTACAGGCAT
The DNA here is from genome assembly GCA_020510985.1 of Pholidichthys leucotaenia. NCBI lineage: Eukaryota > Metazoa > Chordata > Actinopteri > Cichliformes > Pholidichthyidae > Pholidichthys > Pholidichthys leucotaenia. The sequence continues at coordinate 282,229,219 of CM035840.1, forward strand.
TCTGAAAAATTAGAGAAAGTAGTCCAAACGTTGGTGGAATTACATTGTGAGCAGTTGTTTTTTTTTTAATCCAAAATTGAACGCATTGAGAAATTTCATTCATTCATTCATCTTCTTCCACTTAATCCTTTTCGGGTCTGTTCTTAATTTTCTTAATTTGCGTAATCATTCTCCACAATTTATTGGTTTGGCTTCCATTGTGGGAATCAATGGCTGCTATCAGTGCTGATGTGGTGTCAAAAAGTAAATGACATTTAATGAGATTTTATGTTATTTTAACGGAGAGAGTTGTAACAGTCAAAATATAATCACCCATCATTTTATTTATATGATGATACACTAAATAGTTTTTTTTTTATTCCATCCAGATTCACATTTTAATTGCAGACTTAGTGTTAGAGTCTATAGCATTATTTTATTATTATTTTAGATGAATGAATGAATGAATGAATGAATGAACGAACGAACGAACAGGGGAAAAGGGTCTGCAGAAGTAACTACATAGGAATATAAAATGAAAATAAATACGCATGCCCAAGGGAAATGAGTTCACACCAGAAGCAGGTCCAGAATGGCAGGAAGCCTCCACAAACGCTAATCTTTATATGAGCATTGCCTAATGCTGATGTCAGTTGACCTGCGCTGAGTATTTCTGTGATTTTTCAAAGCATCTTCAGCTGGGACCATAACAGAAATTGGGGGCTCGTCTGGGATCAATTAATTAGTCAATTAATTAATTACCCAGGATAGTTTCGGGATTTAACACCTGGACAACTTCCTTAAGGGTGGAGGTGTGATGACCCCCTCCATGGGAAATTAGTCAGTGGTGCAGGTCATGAACCATTAGCGTATACCTTCACTCCTAGCCAAGGTGCTAGGGAGGAATTCCTCTTTTGCTCAGCGATAGAGCAGGAGGTGATATAACATGTAGGCAATTCTTGCTTTGGCCCAGAAACTGGGTCATAACAATCTGTAAAAGTTGGTCCAAAGGTTTTAGTGTGAACCCAGCTTTAACTTAGGCTGACCTAGATAAGCTCTGCATAACTTAGCCCACTGCTCAAGAACTTTTACAAACTGAGCACAGCTTTTACCAAGGTGTATTTCCAAACGTCAGCAAATTTTTAGCAGGCTGCAAATTTTCAAAGAACGCAACTTTCGCCAGCGTTTCCCAACAAACACCAGCAATCATTAACTTATGCCAGCAGAAGAAGACGTTTGCCAAAACGTCAGTTAAAGTTGGTCCAAACATTGTAGTGTGAATCCACCCTTATGCTTAATTTGTGAATACCCCCAACTCCCTTGTTAAAACATAACAAATTCCCCACTGAAAGAAAAACCTGTCCTTCTGTCTCAAAAAAAAAAAAAAAAAAAAAAAAAAAAAAAGCAGTCTTCTACTGTGTTCTGGTACCAAATCATCCCCGATGGACAGTGAGATGACACTATGACTTTTTTTTCCCTAATTTGTCATATTTAGCAATAAGTTAAATCATTACCTCCGCCAAGGAGGTTATGTTTTCATTGGCGTTGGTTTGTCTGTCTGTTTGTTTGTCTGTCTGTTTGTCTGTCTGTTTGTTTGTTAGCAAGATAACTCAAAAAGTTATGGACGGATTTTCATGAAATTTTCACAGATTGTCAGAAATGCAGTATCTTACAGATGATTACATTTTCGTGGTGATCCGGATCACCATCCAGAAGAAAACCGCCATTACGGAAAATGCCATTTTTGTCAATAACTACTGAACCACTAATCCTATCATTGTGAATCCAATTGCTAGTCATATGTTTTCATGGTCAAGGAATCTGAAAACGTACACACAAACACTGTATGGGGGAAGCGCTCTCCGAGTGCTTTTCTAGTTTAAACTGTGATACAAGTAGCAGAAGGACTCTAGACAGTTAGAAAACTCATTATTTCAGTGTAGCATTTCATTTTCATTTCTTCAGATCTTCATTAGTTGTAACCAAAGAGCCCATCTCAACCATTATAATCTTCATATTAAAGTTCACAATTCCAATCAATCAACAACAACCCCAACCCCAAGACAGACTGACACAAACTGACACACAAGTTCCAAGTCCCATAACTACATACTACAGTGAAATTCACAGATCACATCACAATGCACTGCTTTGAATCATATATTACATTACAGTAATTACATTATAGCCTTCCATAACAATAATAACTATAATATAAAGAACATTTAAAACACAGAACCACACCACATAGGACCTGATGTGTGTTCACAGTAATTCCCAACATAGAGAGGTAAACATACCTCATAAATGGTCAGATCTGAATCTATTAAATATCAAACTGCCTATAGCTACATCTGTTCATTAGACACAAAGAACTGTTTGGCTAACAACTTTTTTTTTTTCAAAAAGAATTAATTTTATTCTAAATAAAGCATTAACAGTTATTACAAGAGGAGTTTATAAACAATAGACAGTACATATATGTACTGTATAAAGCTCATCTTGGCAAAGTAAACCTGTTTTGCACAATAAGGGAAGCAGATTTCTGTTCTGCTTGCCTAGCTGCTTGACAAGACAGGGAAAAACAAAAGAATTTATTTTATTCTATTTTCTTGAATAATATGTTCAGACAAAGAGTTCTATGTGACCATGGCTCTGTATGTTATAGTTCTTTTCATCGAGTTTGTTTTCACTTTTGGAAGTGAAAATCTGCTATCAGCAGCAATCCTGATGTTATAATCATATCAATCAGTGCTAAAACATAAAGATTTATATAAAACTGAAATATTTCTAATGAACTGAAGCAATGAGGCAGTGAATCTGTTTTACCACTAACCAGGACAAACACTGATGCAATGTGTTAATGATAGTTCTGTATGAACACTGAAGTAAACAACTAGCTGCTTTATTTTCAAATTACCTTACATGTAAAAACTTGACCAAATCTCTGAACTAAAGTACAGAATACATACAGTAACACAAGTGTTTAAATCATATTCTCTGTCACATGTGGAGGTAAAAAGTAAAAAAAAAAAAAAAAAAAAAGCTTCTCCTTTGCCTGTTATACTGACCACTTTATCTATGTGCTTTGGCTACTGTCTACACCAAGAGGTTTGGTCTCCTGAACTTGTTCAACTGCTACATCATTTAAATAAAAATTCAATTTTGCTTCATTCAATAGTAAAATTTTTGCCATACCAAATACTTTTGCTTTTAGAAACAATAAGAAGTGTTTTATTGTTTGTTATCCATTCTACTCCTGACTGCAGTTCCTTGGCTAATACACTAGCAACTTCCTCCGTTGTGGATTTTTTTTAAGTATACTGTTGAGTTATCAGTGTACATTGCTAATTTAGCATGTTTTTTTTTTTATCTTAAAGGTAGTTCATTGGTAGAGAGTAAATAAAAAAGGTCCCAAACAGCTTACCTGTGGAACTCCACAACTACTTAACTTAAACTGAGAAATGCTCCAATTAAAGAAAACTGTTTTCTGTTTGCTAATTAACTCTCCAACCAAGATATTGAAGTCAATCTGAAACCATCACATTCTAACTTTTGTAATAATATACTGTCATCAATTATCTTGAAAGCTGCATTAAAATCTAATAGTAAAGCTCCTACCAAGCTATGATTGTCAGTTTCTTTGAACCAATCACCTATCATCTGTGTCAAAGCTGTGGCAGTTGAATGACTTTCTCTATCAGCATGATGAAAGTCTGTCATAAGTCAGTAAGTGAAAAATAAGATTGCATTTGAAAAAAAACAAAACAAAACAAAACAAAACAAAACAATCCTCTTCACAATCTTACAGCAGGTCGCAGAGTAGCAGGCCTACAATTAGGGACACAAATTGGTACAGATGGTTTGTTTGTTGATGGAATCACCTTTGCAACATTCCAAGTCTTGTGGATAGAAACATTTTTCAAAACTTGAGTTTAGCACATGGTAAATAGGAAGAGCAAATAAGTTTGCTACTAATTTTGATAAATTAGAATCATATGGTTTATCTTTACATTCAATTAGCATTTTTTTCTACATACCTTGTAGTTACTTGAGTAAATCTGAATTTTCAATCTTTACTGGCCAGCATACCTGTTAGTTGAGTTTCTAGTATATATTTTTCATCCCTTTCACAGCAAAATGTATATTTAATTTCCTGTTCCTGCAGTTAAATCAGTAAATGTAACTCTGTTTAACCCTTTGTACTCCATAGCAGCTTTCTGTAACAGCTGGCCTGCTTCCTGTCACATGGGAATCATCACTGATTCAGTTTTTTGTGGAGGAGGCCATAAAAGTTTCTGAAAGCATTCTAAACAAAGTTGCAATTTAAGAAACTCTCTTCCATTTTCTTTTCTACTTTTTTTTTTTTTTTTCCCCAGATGACAGTGATGTGGTGGTGGGCTGTTATTTCTTTTATTGTGAGGCAGATAAAATTCTTACTCTTGCTGACAGTTTCTGGGTGATTTCTTCAAATTGGAACTAATGTCAGACTTCTACAAATGGAGAATAAAATGCTGGAACAAAGCTGGAATAAAAAATTATTAGTTTTTAGACATAAAGTTAGTTTATTAAAAGCTGCTGCAGCTGTTAGAACCCAAGGAGCTCTTCTCGTGTTAAAGTTTCCTCCCCTATTCTCTGGTCTAATGCACAAACATCATTTTCTTCTGTGGTGCCATGATAATTTCTTCATTTTATGTTAGAGTTCTGACTGAGATGAGAGGAGTGGAGCTCAGTTATGAAGGTCGATAGCACAGTCAGGATAAATTTGTTTCCCCTTGGGTTTAAACTTGTGTTCAATCAGTCCACACTATAAACAGACAAAATCTTAATTTAGCATCATTTTTTGGTTAATCCCAACCAGCATGTCCATGCCCAACCGCACAAATACATCTGCCCAACGTTGGCATTACTATGCTGACGTCTAGCCTATGTCTTGCCAATGAGCAAATGACCTCTATAAGATGTATTCCCTATGTAAACTTGATGACATTGGCCTGACATATGCATGCTGTTGGGGTGTTACCTGCGGAAATAATATTACAGAAACCTGCTTTAAACCCATAGGAGACCCACATGGACATGCTGTCTGAAGTATGACTGATTAAAGTCATCTTTTACTCACAGTAGTCCTCAGGACTCATGGGTAATATTGGAGTCAGGACAACACTAACTAAGTGCAAGACAGCACCAAGACTTTAAGGATTTCAGACACATATGTATCCCATAAATGATATGTACAGTGGGGCAAAAAAGTATTTAGTCAGCTACCAATTGTGCGAGTTCTCCCACTTAAAAGATGAGAGAGGTCTCCAATTTTCATCATAGGTATATCTCCAACTATGAGAGACAAAATGAGAAAAAAAAAATCCAGAAAATCACATTGAAGGATTTTTAATGAATTAATTGGTAAATTCCTCGGTAAAATAAGTATTTGGTCAATAACAAAAGTTCATCTCAATACTTTGTTATATACCCTTTGTTGGCAATGACAGAGGTCAAACGTTTTCTGTAAGTCTCCACAAGGTTTTCACACACTGTTGCTGGTATTTTGGCCCATTCCTCCATGCAGATCTCCTCTAGAGCAATGATGTTTTGGGGCTGTCGCTGGGCAACATGGACTTTCAACTCCCTCCAAAGATTTTCTATGGGGTTGAGATCTGGAGACTGGCTAGGCCACTCCAGGACCTTGAAATGCTTCTTACGAAGCCACTCCTTCGTTGCCCGGGCGGTGTGTTTGGGGTCATTGTCATGCTGAAAGACCCAGCCGCATTTCATCTTCAATGCCCTTGCTGATGGAAGGAGGTTTTCACTCAAAATCTCACGATACATGGCCCCATTCATTCTTTCCTTTACACGGATCAGTCGTCCTGGTCCCTTTGCAGAAAAACAGCCCCAAAGCATGATGTTTCCACCCCCATGCTTCACAGTAGGTATGGTGTTCTTTCTCCTCCAAACACGACAAGTTGAGTTTTTACAATAAAGTTCTATTTTGGTTTCATCTGACCATATGACATTCTCCCAATCCTCTTCTGGATCATCCAAATGCTCTCTAGCAAACTTCAGACAGGCCTGGACATGTACTGGCTTAAGCAGGGGGACACATCTGGCACTGCAGGATTTGAGTCCCTGGCGGCGTAGTGTGTCACTGATGGTAGCCTTTGTTACTTTGGTCCCAGCTCTCTGCAGGTCATTCACTAGGTCCCCCCGTGTGGTTCTGGGATTTTTGCTCACCGTTCTCATGATCATTTTGACCCCACGGGGTGAGCTCTTGCGTGGAGCCCCAGATCGAGGGAGATTATCAGTGGTCTTGTATGTCTTCCATTTTCTAATAATTGCTCCCACAGTTGATTTCTTCACACCAGGCTGTTTACCTATTGCAGATTCAGTCTTCCCAGCCTGGTGAAGGTCTACAATTTTTTTTCTGGTGTCCTTTGACAGCTCTTTGGTCTTGGCCATAGAGGAGTTTGGAGTCTGACCGTTTGAGGTTGTGGACAGGTGTCTTTTATACTGATAACGAGTTCAAACAGGTGCCATTAATACAGGTAACGAGTGGAGGACAGAGGAGCCTCTTAAAGAAGAAGTTACAGGTCTGTGAGAGCCAGAAATCTTGCTTGTTTGTAGGTGACCAAATACTTATTTTACCGAGGAATTTACCAATTAATTCATTAAAAATCCTTCAATGTGATTTTCTGGATTTTTTTTTTTCTCATTTTGTCTCTCATAGTTGAGGTATACCTATGATGAAAATTGGAGACCTCTCTCATCTTTTAAGTGGGAGAACTTGCACAATTGGTGGCTGACTAAATACTTTTTTGCCCCACTGTACATATTAGTCCCATCTCTGAGCAAATCCATGGGTGCTGAGATCAGATCAACCGGTCAGTCAATCTTAAACTGACTCAGACATCCTCAGCAGGCAGTAATTAACACATACATGAAATGGCCACATGTTCTCTAAAGTCCCGTCAACAGAAAAATGTTCACACAAGAGTTTGGTTTCTCCCCTTGTCTTTGCTTCCTCTCATCTTCTCCTGCTTGTGTAAAGAAGGCGAGGCTTGTGACCGTTATTGTTACGTTTAAGGGGATCTTTTTTTTTAGTCATGCTAATTATGTGGACAAATAAACAAGGCCTGATCTTGAATGGTCTTGATTTAAAATCCTGAGTAGATTTTGTCTGAGACTGAGACAAAACCAAATAAAAATAACTCAAAATCTGAGACGAGACCAAGACCTTGAATATGTGGTCTTAGGGCTGAGACCGATCTTGAGTAAAATGACACTCTGGTGCATTCCCCAAAAGGATCATTGTTAACTAAGGTAGCAACTTCCATGGTATGAACTATGGAGCTACAACTCAAGCATTTCCCCAAACCAAAAACTATGACAGTGCAACTTAGACAGTTTGATGCACCGTTGAACAGCACAGGTGTTTCCCAAAACCATAGTTACAACTTTAAATACACTACAACATGACAATTGCTTGATATGACCAAGGTATTCCGAAGTTCTCCAAAACACAGTAGTTGAAGTTATGTTAGATGAAACCAGTGCAGGTCAAACTAAGGTTGTCCAATGTTTGCCCAAATGTTTTCAAACAGTTTTTGTCAGTGGCTTTGGTGCATTTCTCAGAATAGAATTGAAGTTTGCTCAACAATAAATGCATTTCTCAAAATAAAGTGCGCAAACAGCAAAACAAAGTAGATGACCTTCAAAAGTGTATAACTGGCTAAAAATGTTTAGTCCGTGTGTCAAAAGCAAATATTTATTTCAATGAAACTGTTGCAACCATCAGAATGAAGAGTCCTTATGTCATCTTTATGAACAAGACCATCACAATGTTCAGCCATGTTGTCAGTTTTTACTGAAACTGTTTTTACTGAATTACGCATGTTGACATTTTACAGTAAGTATACCATATTTCTGCATGTACATTACGGTGCACATATTCCCCCGCTGAAATGTTGGATAATCGAAGATACAGTGGTTGTAATATTTGGCTGCACCCTCCGACCAACCTCCATCATCGTAAGACCATGATTTAGAACAGGTCTTTGTCCTTGGCCTCTTCTTCCTCTTACTCTGATTTGTCTCCTTATTCTTCTACCTGGCATCCTCATGTAAGTTCTTCTGGGCTACTGACCCTGCTCATTCTCTTCATGTCCTTCCATTTTTCTATCAGAAATGATAACTGCTCTGTGAAGATTTTAAATCTGCTGCCAATTGAAGGTTCATAAGATTCACCTCTGAGCTGTTCTAGAAAACTGGAAGGTCATTTGTTCACCTCATTTTTAAAACATTTGATATGCATGTTAGATTAATTGGTGATTCTAAATTGTCCCTAGGTATCCATCTCTGATAGGCCCTTAGAATACAAGATTACTAGTGAAGCACTTTGAGTGGTCTTTGAGACTAAAAAAGTGCTATATAAGTCCTTATTCCTTATCACTTTCCCCTCATAATTTAAAATAAAGATTTGCCTAAAAACAATAAATATCCATAATACATACAAAAATGTAATAGAAATGTTTAAAATCTGCTTGGCATAATAATAACTAGTTCACCACTTTTGAGTGAGTGATTACATTCATCCAACTCTACAAAGTCAGGTTGGAAAAAGATGCAGGGATGGTTTTTCACTTATTTTTCCCTCTCACAAATTCACTACATGAATATATTTCCCTTTTTCTCTTCATATTAGCCTTTGGCCTGACTCCGTTTTTCTCCTCTTTTTATTTTCTTTAAATGATGCTGTCATAAATATTAAGCAGTGCTGAAGCAGTGCCACGTTGCTCTGGCAGCGTCACTATCACTGCTGTCATCCCGCTGCAGTGTACTCTGACTGATATGTTAATTAAAGAATGTAAATGTTGGATGCAGATGACATGTGATGCACTCATGTATTATTCCGCTGTAATTACATCACAGCACCTCACAATAACAAAGAGAGGGAGTGAAAGGGAGGGAGATGGGAGGGGGGGTGGCTGAACACCGGCACCCCGGCGTGAACCCACTGCCCACTCGGCTGAACTCTGCGGTCACACAGACGGAGCGCTACCCGCTAGGCGAAGTGTAATTTAAAAGGATGCCGGTGACCTTTCCTCTTTTTCTCCATGGCTTGTAGCAGCTTGATGCGTCCATTTTAAAACCGCTTTCTCTATCTGGCTCTCTCCCATCACGTCCCCTCCCTCACGGACCAATGGAACCTCATCCATCACCACCACCACCCTCTCCTGATGCTGCTGTAGCTTATGAATATAACCGGCACAGAAGTGGGTTGGAGCTAATGAATGGCTATAAGTGCTGTAAGTGCAGTACTTTGTAGTAAATATATAATTTCCTGACTTGCAAGGAGTATTTCTTCCCCTCAAACACATATTAATCATCATCATCATAATAATAACAACAGCAACAGTGAAAACAGTGTGCAGTAACCATGTTCTCCTCCACCCACACTCCATCGTGAATAAGGCTGAGAAAACACACACACACACACACACACATGCACACATAGAAATGCTCTTGTTAAGGCACCTGAGGATGTGCCTGCAGGCTCTCCTGGAACAAAACCATCCAGGATGGGCAGAAGTCAAGACTGCACTTCTCTGCAAAGTCTGAGCTGCAGCGTCTCCACTGCTGCTCTGTTCCATGCCAAATACTGTTAACGCTCAGAGCTGCCAGTAAACAAGCAATCCTGCCAAGATAGATAGATAGATAGATAGATAGATAGATAGATAGATAGATAGATAGATAGATAGATAGATAATAACCATGTTCCATAAATGGATTCTCTAATCTGACAGTAACAAACAATAGATTGTGATTGTGATTATGACACTGCCTTTGATACTGTGGACCATCACATCCTCATCTCCCTCTGGAGGAGTGGGTGGGCATCACAGGCTCAATTCTTCATTGGTTCAGGTCCAACAACTCTGATAGGAGTGTTTGTGTCAGAACTGATGATTTTGCCTCCACTTGTGCAGACGTCCCCTAGGGAGTACCTCAAGGCTCCATTCTTGGGCCTCTTGTCTTTTCTTTGTCTCTTTTGCTACTTGGTGCAATTTTTAGGATTTTTTTATGCTGATGACTGGCAAGTTTATTTGCTTCTCAAGCAGACTAGTGTGTGCTCTGTCCAGCCTCTCCTTGACCACCTCAGCGACACCGGGGGGCGGATGGCTGAGATTTTTTTTTTTTTTTTTAAATTGCAATGAAAAAATTTAGGACTGAAGTCATATTGTTTAGACCTGCCTCTCTTCCACCATATAAAAACTCTGTCATCACTAATTTGGGTGTGAAAACAGATGCTGCTCTGATGATTGATGAAAATGTAAATGAAATAGTAAACCGGCTTCACAAATGCACACTATAATTTGACAGTAATAAACAACAGATTATTATCCGTATTACACTGTTTCACCAAGACACAATGTTAAAACCATAAGTTCCCAGTTACTACTCTTAGGGTTCTTTCACACCTAAATTTGTTTACTTTGGTCCTAATCAGTTGATAAGTTTGTTACTCTAATCATTTTCTCCTTGGTTCGGTTCCCTTTCACACAGGCAAAAATTCAAGTAGACCAATTTCCCTCACGTTAAATCCTGTGAGACTTACGTCAGAATGTTCTGTGTTCGTATTGGTCAGATTTTTTTGCCGCGAGAACAAGAAAGGTAAATACAGGAAACTGGATGAATACTTTGTATTTATGCATTTCTGGGGAGAAAATAATACAAATTGTAATGTAATCTAAGAGGAGTTTTCATGACCTTGGTTTTTGTTTATACATTACGTGCATATACCACTTTCAGCAAATCGTACAGTTTGAAAATGAAACGTGGCTACGGATGGAAAATAACATGTTAACGTATTAATCCTTCAGAACTGTGACATGCTCAGCCACAGATATTTTCGAAGATCCGACAGGTATGTACAGTGGCATAAAATGTTTTACCGTTTGTGGCTAGTCCTGTTTTAGTGTGGTCCCTTTCTCACCTGCAGGACCGCACCAGAGTATGCCAGTTGATTCAAATCGAGACCACCTCGTTCAGGAGGACTCAGTATGGTAGGTTTGGTGTGCACCTGAGTGCGTTCACCATTTTCTCACCAGAAAAAACTGACTGCACTAATGGAGAAAACAAGCTCGAATTGGATTGAAACGAGCTAAAGTCTGCAGGTGTGAAAGCACCTTTAAGAAAAGATAAAGATGAAACTGAGGGTGCTTTCACTCATAAATTTGTTTACTTTGGTCTGAATCAGGTGATAAGTTTGTTACTTTGTGTCATTTTCTCCTTGGTTTGGTTCTCTTTCCCACAGACAAGAATTTATGTGGACCAAACTACGTGACATTAAATCCCACAAGACTTACATCTCAACGTTCTCTATTTGTATTGGTAAGACTTTTTTTGCCACAAGAACAGGAAAGGTAAATACAGGAAGTAGGGTGAATACTTTGCATTTATGCATTTCTGTGGAGAAAATAATACAAATCATAGTGTTATCTAAGGGGGTTTTTCATCACCCTGGTATCATTTATTATATTACATGCATATGTCACTTTCAGCGAATCGTACAGTTTGAAAATGAAGAGCAGCCACGGATGTAAAATAACATGTTAATGTTCATTAATCCTCCAGAACCGTGACATGCTCAGCCACAGATTTTTTTCAAAGATAAAGCAGATATGTACAGTGGTATAAAATGTTTTACCATTTGCCACTGGTCCTGTTTTAGTGTGATCCCTTTCTCACCTGCCAGACCACACCAGAGTTTGCCATTTGATTCGAATTGAGACCACCTCTTTCAGAAGGACTCAGTACAGTAGGTTTGGTGCGCACCTGAGTGCGATTAGTGTGTTCTCACCAGAAAAAACGAACCGCACTAACGGAGAAAATGAACTCAAGTTCTACTAAAGCCTGTAGCTGTAAAAGCACCTTTAGATGTTTCTAAGACAAACACTGATCATAATTTAGAACAGAACAGCTCTATGGTCATGTCACACATATGTTTAGTCAAAATTGCCATTGTCCACCAGTCATTGTTAACTTTTACAGAGTCTGTTCCTCCAGTCACTTTGGTCACTGAGGATATTTGATTTTGTTGGCATCTTCAGATAAAGACTCACAAGCATGTCTTACATTGTGAAGCTTCAGCAGAAGTTTGAGAAAGCTCCTTTTGTCTTTTTGTTTCAACTATTGTTTAACTATTTCATTTTATCAGACAAATTGATAGATATTTGTTTTTAATTGGCATCAAAACTGGGGATTCTAAATTGTCCTTAGGTATGACTGTGAGAGTGAATGATTGACTGTCTCTCTGTGTTGGCCCTGCGATGGACTGGCGATCTGTCGAGGGTGTACCCTGCCTCTCGCCCAAAGATGCTGGGATAGGCTCCAGCCCCCCCGCGACCCGAAAAGGATTAAGCGAAAGAAGATGAATGAATGAATGATGTGCTTCAACTGACATGTCATTTATCAGCTGTTTTTCCTAGGTGTGGCTCAGTCTGATGGACCTGACAGATTCACTAGGCTGGCCACACACCCCCATTATCAAATGGATCTCTGAAAGATGCAGTCACAGATGTGGGAGAGCATGAATGCCCCCTCATCTGTCAGGTGTGTCAGGCTGGCAATGCCTTAGAAAAACAGCTGATAGACGACACATCACAGTGGTCAGCTGATGCTTCTGAGGAAGATCATAGACATCAGTGGAAACATATCACAGAAAAAAACATCTCCATTTGTCTCATAACAAAGGAAGCAAAGGGCTTCAGTAGAAACTGTGCAAATAGAATCTAAACCTTGAGGTAACTAATTTCACACTTAAATGTTTCAGAGAGTAAGACAAATTTAAATATTTGACAAAGATAACACAAGTAAACTTAAAATGCAGTTTTTAAATTAAGGTGTTTATTATTAAGGGGAAAAAAATCCAAACATACATGGCCCTGTGTGAAAAAGTGATTGCCTCCTAAACCTAATAACTGGTTGGGCCACCCTAAGCAGCAACAACTGCGGTTAAGCGTTTGTGATAACTGGCACTGAGTCTTTTACAGCACTGTGGAGGAATTTTGGCCCACTCATCTTTCAGAATTGTTGTTATTTAGCCACATTGGAGGGTTTTCAAACATGAACTGCCTTTTTAAGGTCATGCCACAGCATCTCAGTTGGATTCAGGTCAGGATTTTGACTAGGCCGCATGTGCACGCAGCGACCGGCAGCTGGTGAAAAAGTCCGTCGTCTGTGTGTCTTGTTTTTATGTACTTTAATGCGTTTCTACGAAATCCTCTGTGTCGTTTCTGTCCTGGAATGTTTGTGGAGTGTATGGCAAAGAGCTCCCGGGTTCCATCAACATGGACTTCCTCTCCTTTTTTGCACTGGTGCTATTTCTACTCCGGCTCTTTGTCTATGAGGTAAACACGACCGGCATCATGGCGGGCAGAATACATTATTCCAGGGACATTTTGCTGCATTTAAACACGGTTGATGCAGCGGCTGTGATTGAGCCTAAGCTGCAACTGCCGGACTTTATTTTGAGAGACGGACACAGCGGTGAAAAGAGAGACGGGAGAGACGGGAGAAGAAAACGCGGAAAGCGTGGGGGTGTGAAATTGCGCCTGAGAAGACGTCAGTTTGGTAACATTCCTCTTCCTTCTATGATTTTTGGGAACGTAGAGTCTCTGAGAAACAAGGTGGATGAAATTCAAGGGAATGTACGCTACCAGAAGGACTTTAAGAACTGCTGTGTCGTGGCTTTCACCGAATCTTGGCTTAATGCGCATGATTGAGACGCAGACCTGTGGATTGACGGCTATGGAGCCCCACTGCGCTCGGATCGGCAGGAAGAGGTAACGGGGAAACGTCAGGGGGGCGGCGTATGTTTATACATTAAAGTAGAACTGAACCCACCTTTTGGCGCAAAAAGTAGAATAGCAGATTAATTCCTTATTACCTATTGTATTTTTCAACACATAAAAGAAATTTTTAGGCCGTGTGATGGCCAAGCTATAAGCCGATAAACTTTTGCCTCTGGCTGGCAGTGCCAAACAAACTGGAAGTAGTGCAGACGATGCTGCGTGACGTCACGAGTGTGATCCCTAAACAAAACAACAATGGCAGATGATAGCAGTTCCAGCAGTCAAGAACACCAGAGTTTTCAGAGTGAAGAGGCATTCAGGATCGGTGACGAGACAGAGGAGGATGCAGGAGTGTGGCAGGTGGCAGGCGTGCACAAGGGCAAGCCCGGGAGACAGAGACCTAATGCACCTGTGACAGCAGCTGGCAGACGGCGATGCAGAGGCGAGGTCCGCCGCCGGGGAATACACCTGTGCACAGGGGAGAGACTGGAAAGGCAAAGGTAGGTATGCTCACGCTGTAGATCTTGCTGGGAGATGAGGGGGTTCCTCTGCAGCAAGAGGGCTGAAGGAATCAGACGGCTTCATGCCGAAGCCCAGGGCAGAGTGGCTTATATCCCACGCTGCTGACGAGGTGCAAGTGTGCACACAGCTGGCGCCGCTAATGAGCGGTGAGTTGTAACATATCCAGCCTGTGTTGTGTTGTAGCTTGGTTTTCTTTTTTCTCTGTCACATTTTGTCTTAGTTTTGTTTTGAATTGTAATCACTCTTGCCTGTTTTCTCTTTTGAATTCTTGGATGGAATATGGGTGGGCAATATAAGCTGCGGCTTCAGCCATCACCCATTTCGGATAACTTACGTTGAATTGTATAATCAGATGAGTCATTGTTCAATTTGACCTTGTTGTTATATCATTCAGTTTCTTTCAACCTGTACTGTACTATCCGAAATAAATAAATTCATTCATTCATTCAAAAAATTGGGCTATGTATTACAATACTTCTACAGACTATAGTGACAATACACATGAACAGAACTGGCCTCTGCATTTGACTGTGCTATTTATAAATACAGTGATCCCTCACTTATCGCGTTTAATGGGGACCAGAACCGACCGTGAAAAGTGAAAAACCGCAAAGTAGCGTCACCCCCCCCCCCCCAAGGGCGTCACAAGCACTATTTTGCACAAAAAGGCACAAGAGAACAGCGAAAAGTGCCACTAAGCAACACGAGCGATAAAGAACAATGAATGCGGTCTTCCTTCGCTGGGTATGGGCGCTCTGCAGGGAGAGAAGCTGGGTAAAACGTCTCGGCCAATCAGCTTGCGAGGTAAAACGTCTCGGCCAATCAGCTTGCGAGATTCCTGAGCGGAGAGGAGTGGAGCGGTGGTCAGAGAGGTGGATTTTGAGTTGTGCGGACTCTCCGTGTTGATACCTGATGTTCCAATGTAGTCAGCAACTTTCGTGCCATTTTTTCTCAATTTTGAATTTTTGATGAATATTTTTGAAAAATCCGCGATGCACTGAGGGGGCAAAAGGTGAAACGCGAAGTAGCGAGGGATCACTGTAATATCTATATCTAGAAACGCATCGCTTCCCGGTCGCTTTTCCTCCCCCTTTCTTTTCTTTCGTCGTCATGACAGCTTTCCTTGGCCACTGAACAGATCTTCCCAGGTGTTGGAAGTGTTTTGTAGTCGACTATCACGACAAAATGCACCAAAAACAACCAGTGTCGACATGCTCGCAATGGTAAACATGGAGGACTGTGTCACACTCGTGACGTCACGCGGAACTCCGGCTGCACTTCCGGTTAATCGGCGGATTTGTCTGATTTTTCAGGGCGGGAAATTCAAAATCGCGATTTTTTCCAAGATTCCGGGATTTGTGGAGGGGGTGCCAATGATAAATTATCTTTATAATTGTATGTACTATCACCCAGTGCCGTTCAATGCCGTTCATTTCAGTTCTACTTTAATAAGCAGTACTGCACATCTGTCACGGTCAGAGAGCGCATCTGTACACCCGATGTGGAGCTGCTGTCTGTGTCACTACCCCCCTTTTATCTGCCTCGCGAGTTCCCCCAGCTTTTCATCACAACTGTGTACATTCACCCGAGGGCAGACGCTGACTCCGCCTCCAGCACAATCTTTGATGTGATCCAGCGGCTGCAGTCAATTTCTCCAGAGGCGCCAAACTTCATTCTTGGGGATTTTAAGCATGTTTCTTTAAAGAAGACACTTAAAAACTTTTATCAATATGTCTCCTGCCCAACCAGGCGAAAAAAGACATTGGACCTGTGCTATGGATCCATAGAGAGGGCTTATAAATCACTCCCCCTTCCTCCTGTAGGATCCTCAGATCACAACTGTGTACATTTGCTGCCCACATATAAAACTGCTCTCAGAAGAGGCAAGGTGGAGACGAGAGACATTGATGTGTGGACAGAGGATTCGGTGCACAGCCTCCAGGAATGCTTTAACTGTACAGACTGGGAGATGTTCACACTGGCCTGCGGGGAAGATTTGGACTCTTTGGTGGACGTCAAATGCTCATACATGGCTTTCTGTAAAAATAAGATCGTTCCACGTAAACGTGTCAAAATATATCCCAACAACAAACCATGGGTTACAAAATCAGTTAAATCCTGCTTACAGAGGAAAGCACTTGCCTTTAAACAGGGGTCTATTTCTGAGCTACAGGTTGCCACAAAAGAGCTGAAGTCCGAAATTTTAAGAGCAAAACAGAATTATAAATCAGAATTGGAAAGCAAGATGGCAACAAAGAAACTTGGTTCAGCCTGGGCCAGTATGAAAACTATTGCAGGCCTTCAGAGCACAGAGCGCAGTAATCGTGTGTTTTTAGATGGTTTTAATTCAGACACCGAGCTGGCTAATGCTCTTAATTGTTTTTATGGTCGTTCTGACTCCTTTGATTTTAGCACAGAAACCCAAGATTTGAAACAGAAACTCAAAGGCAATCAGCACTTTAATATTGAGGTGCAGGATGTTAAAAGGGAGTTCTGCGCTGTAAAAGTGAACAAAAGTCAGGGCCCTGATAATATATGTGGGCGCTTGGTAAAGTCCTGTGCTCATGAACTGAGTTCTATATTTCATTACATTTTCAATAAGTCCTTACAGACACAACATGTGCCTAAGATCTGGAAAGAAGCCGTGGTTGTTCCCGTTCCAAAATCCAGGTGTCCTAAAACGGTAAACGACTTTAGACCAGTTGCTTTGACTTAAATTTTAATGAAAATTTTTGAAAAACTGGTCAGATGTGAGGTCCTAAAGCAGACTGAGCATGCATTGGATCCTCTGCAGTTTGCCTATAGGCCTCACAGAGGAGTGGAGGACGGCTTTAGGAGGAAAACTCCCAGGCACAAAGTCACCATACTAAAAGGCCAGACCACCGAATGTGTACAATCCTACAAATATCTTGGGACGATTATTGATAGTAATTTAAACTTTGAAGAGAACTGTGAAAGGGTGTGCAAAAAGGTTCAGCAACATTTGCATTGCTTGAGAAAACTTGCACACTTCCAAATTGACCGAACCATAATGACAATGTTTTATTGGGCTTTTATTGAATCTCTTTTATCCTTTTCTTTAGTGTCATGGTTTGGTCAGATAAAACTGAAACAGAGGAAATCCTTGGATCAGGTAGTTAGATGATCCAGTCGTTTGCTTGGTGAGCCACAGCTGAGCCTGACATCCCTGTACACCAGACAAGTACAGAGGATGGCTACCTCCATTTTAAATGATGACTCCCACCCTTTGCACTGCAACTTTCAGCTTCTTCCCTCAAGACGGAGGTTTGCTGTCCCAAAAAGTAGAACCCAGCGCTACAAAAACAGCTTTGTTCCTGCTGCTGTCAAAGAGTTGAACAAGCTGTAACAATATATTGCACATAATTTAGGTACCTATTTATTAACTCCATTTTATATTTACTTATTTTTGTAGGATGTTACTTGGGTTCTAAATACTTTATTGGGTTTTAGACCTTTGGGTTTTTAACCTCTTTGACTAGTTTTTAACTTTTAATATGACCCTTCTCTCTTACCTCTGGTTTTTCTCCCATCACTTTGTCTTTTTATACCCTGATTGATGGAGCCTTGAATATTTTTATCATGTTTATAGTCAGCTTCATGTGTGCCTGTGTTTGTGTCTATGTTGAATGTAATTTGTGGCTTGTAAATATGGATGTCACCAGAATCTACCTACGGGTACAAATAAAGTAACCTGAACCTGAACCTGAACCTAGGCCACTCCAAAGCCTTCATTTTGTTTTTCTTAAGCCATTAAGAGGTGGACTTGCTGGTGTGTTTTGGATCATTGTCCTGCTGCAGAACCCAAATGTGCTCAGCTTGAGGTCACAAACAGATGGCCGGACATTCTCCTTCAGGATTTTTTGGTAGACAGCAGAATTCATGGTTCCATTTACCACAGCAAGTCATCCAGGTCCTGAAGCAGCAAAACAACCCCAGACCATTACACTACAACCACCATATTTTACTGTTGGTATGATGTTCCTTTTCTGAAGTGCTGTGTTACTTTTGTGCCGGATGTAATGGGGCGCACACCTTCCTACAAGTTAAGCTTTTGCCTTATCAGTCAACAGAGTAATTTCCCAAAAGTCTTGGGTATCACCAAGAGGTTTTCTTGCAAAACTGAGATGAGCCTTTATGTTCTTTTTGCTCAGCTGTTGTTTTCGTCTTGGAGCTCTGCCATGCAGGCCATTTTTTCCCAGTCTCTTTCTTATTGTGGAGTCATGAACACTGACCTTAATTGAGGCAAGTGAGGCCTGCAGCTCTTTGGATGCTGTTGTGGGGTCTTTTGTGACCTCTTGAATGAGTCGTCCTTGCACTCTTGGGGTAATTTTGGTCAGCTGGCAACTCCTAGGAAGGTTCATCACTGTTCCATGTTTTTGCAATTTGTGGATAATGGCTATCACTGTATTTCACTGAAGTCCCAAAGCTTTAGAAATGTCTTTTTAACCTTTTCCAGGCTGATAGATCTTAATGGCTTTGTTTCTTATTTGTTCCTGAATTTATTTGGATCAAAGCATGATGTCTAGCTTTTGAGGATCTTTTGGTCTACTTCACGTTGTCAGGAAGGCCCAATTTAAGTGATTTTACATTGAGAACAGGTGTGGCAGTAATCAGGCCTGGGTGTGGCTAGAGAAATTGACCTCAGCTTTCCAATGATGTGATGAAAAACAGTTAATTTATGTTTTATTGGGGGGAGGGGGTTCAATCACTTTCTCACACAGGGCTATGTACGTTTTGATATTTTTTTACCCTTAATAATAAACACCACTTAAAAACTGCATTTCGTGTTTACTTGTGTTATCGTTGTTTAATTTAATGCTTAAATTTATTTGATGATCTGAAACATTTAAGTGTGACAAAGATACAAAAAAATGAGAAATCAGGAAGGGGGAAAACACTTTTTCACTCTCTATAATAGCAAGTGAAAAACTTTTTTCTTTTTTTAGATTTTTGCAAATTTATTAAAAATGAAAAACTAAGAAATCAAATGTACATAAGTATTCATAGTCTTAGCTCAAGAGTTTGTTGATGCACCTTTGGAAGCGATTACAGCCTCAAGTCTTTTTGAATATGATGCCACAAGCTTGGCACACCTATATTTGGGCAGTTTTACCCATTTCACTTTGCAGCACTTCTCAGGCTCCATCAGGTTGGATGGGAAGCGTCAGTGCACAGCCATTTTCAGTTCTCTCCAGAGATGTTCAATTGGATTCAAGTCTGGGCTCTGGCTGGGCCACTCAAGAACATTCACAGAGTTGTCCTGAAGCCACTCCTTTTATATCTTGGCTGTGTGCTTAGGGTTGTTGTCCTTCTGAAAGATGAACTGTGGCCCCAGTCTAAAGTCCTCTATCCTGACTAGTCTCCCAGTTCCTGCTGCTGAAAAACATCCCCACAGCATGATACTGCCACCACCATTCTTCACTGTAGGGATGGTATTGGCCTGGTGATGAGTGGTGCCTGGTTTCCTCCAAACATGTCTCCCGGCATACATGCCAAAGAGATCAATCTTTGTCTCATCAGACCAGAGAATTTTGTTTCTCATGGTCTGAGAGACCTTCAGGTGCCATTTGGCAGACTTCAGGCAGGCTGCCATGTGCCTTTTACTAAGTAGTGGCTTCTGTCTGGCCACTCTACCATATAGGCCTGATTGCTTTTTTGCTGCAGAGATGGTTGTCCTTCTGGAAGGTTCTCCTCTCCCCACAGAGGAACGCTGAAGCTCTGACAGAGTGACCATTGGATTCCTGGTCACTTCCCTGACTAGGGACCTTCTCTCCCAATTGCTCAGTTTAGATGGCCGGTCAGCTCTAGGAAGACTCCTGGTGGTTCCAAACTTCTTCCATTTGCATATGATGGAGGCTACTATGCTCTTTGGGACCTTCAAAGCAGCAGAAATTTTTCTGTACCCTTCACAAGATTTGTGCCTCGAGACAATCCTGTCTCACAGGTCTACAAACAATTCCTTTGACTTCATGCTTGGTTTGTGCTCTGACATGCACTGTCAACTGTGGGACCTGATATAGACAGGTATTTCCTTTCCAAATCATGTCCAATAAACTGAAGTTACCACAGCTGGACTCCAATTAAGCTGTAGAAACATCTCGAGGATGATCAGTGGAAACAGGATGCACCTGAGCTCAACTTTGAGCTTCATGGCAAACGTTGTAAATACTTATGTACGTACATGTGATTTCTTAGTTTTTAATTTTTAGTAAATTTTTAAAAATCTAAAAAAAACCCCACTTTTTTCAGGTGGTCATTATGGGGTATTGTGTGAAGAATTTTTAGGAAAAAATGAATTTAATACATTTTGTTATAATGCTGTAACATAACAAAATGTGAAAAAAGGAAAGCACTGAAAACTTTCCATTTGAGCAAAGTTTCTTTTTTTTCGTTTGTTTTACAGAACTGACATTATCAAGTAATCAAGTTTATCCACATGGGTAGAAATGTTTCAGTTTACCAGAGATAATTAATAATTGCCGGTCTGTTATAATTTGTCCCTTTTCTTGTGTGTGTCTAGATTCCATCATTTCTTTATTTGGGGAGCAACTCACTCTTATTTTGAAGGGATGCAAAAGCAGATAAGAGTTCTTATTTTGAAAGTTTGTTCGCTAAGTGAGCATGATTTTACACTTGCAGAGAGTTCGGACTGAAAATACTTACCTTCTCCTGGTACCCCCCCCCCCCCCCCCGTGCTTTAGGTGATTGCAGCCACGGTGAGGTGAGCTTTCAGACTTCAGCAGCAGCAGCTGATATTAACGTGACAAATACCCAAATAATGTGTGTAATACAAGCATTTTATGTATCGTGGGTGGCCAACTGTACTGATACACTGAATACATTTGGTAGCTCGCCAATTCCTACCTTCACAGCAGCTAAAATTAGTGATGGGATGTGCAGTTCACTAAAATGTACTGAATCGCTTTGTTTTGTTCACTAAAAAAATCTCTTCTAAAGATTTGAACAGCAAATCAGTCAGTGCTGTACTGGAGCTCTAACTGCCTGCCACTCGTTGAACTGAAAAACATGGTTGAACAGAGCAGGCGGGGCTCACTCCTTCACTACTCTTCAGTACACTCACTGACTGAACTGATGAGAACATGAGGGAGAAAACTGTACAACTCAGCCTGTGAGTCTGTCTCTGCTCCACAGTACACGTTCATTCGTTCAGGTACTGAGAACGTGCGAGAGGCTGCCTGCTCTACGAATCAGCTGCCGAGCAAGGCAGCTTTGACATGGTAAAAAGATGTAATGGATTCATCATCATCTTCATCATCATAGCAGTCTGTCGGGGGCGACAATGACTTTTTCATTTAAGTCTGATCAGATTCCTCCATGCAACTCTGTCCTTCACCTTCCACTGCCAGGAATTCCTGACCTTATTAACCCGGGCAATGTCCGAGCCGGTATGAGTTGCTTTCTGGCTGACCATTTCATGAAACTGCTTGCAAAATATTTGAGCACCGCTAGCTTTTGCTGGACTAACGGCACATTCTTGGCAGATAGAGGTATTATCAGTGGCAAGGACAGGCCAAGGCAGACTGACTCCAGTATCTGTTGCTGTAAATGACCAGATGATAGGTTTGTTGATCTCTGCTCTTTGTGTAGTGCATGTCACGATGCACCGACTGGCAAAAGTCCACCACAGACCTTGTGACAGATGTGCTTATCTGCCAGGATGTCCAGTCTCACCCTGTGAAACTGGGAGTGGTCCACCACAGACCTGTGAGAGATATTGTTTTTAGGGGGGGATTATACCTTTCTCATGGGTCAGGCGGTCGGTGACTCAACTGGCAACCCCGCCCTTCTGAGGGAGTGGAGGGTGAAATTGGGCATCCTGTAATGGATTACTATTATTATTATTATTACACTGGATTATTTTAAGAGTACATTTAACCCTTTTATTTTAGTACTTGGGTGTTTTAGGCATTTTATTGGTTTTAATTGAGTTTGCTCTTTTCCTTTTTTTTTAATACTGGTTTATTTGTTGCATGTTATTTTTAATGCATGTTTTGTTGTGGTGTTTAGTGTTTTTTAAGGATAACTTACAGAAAAAACAAACAAACAAAAAAAAAAACAGTGATTGTAAACTTAACTCCACTCTTGTAGCCTGACAGTGATTGGTAATAATCCTTGTTTAAACACTACTGCCTACTGTTCCTTACTGAGGTGCATCACCCAACCGAGGAGCTCTGTTGTCTAGGGAGCTCTTGTCCCAGTTACACACACACCTTTTATGAGTCTGGAATTTTAGTGGTTTGCTTGAAAATTGTTAGATATGACCGCAGGTTTTATTATGATGTTTTAAGTCTTTTTAACTGATCCTGATCATGTTCTTAGACTTGCTAAGTCCAATTCCAACAGCAGCTGTCTCAATCAGAGCTCACATCCAGTATGCTGTTACCTCACATTTGTTTGTTCATTGTTTCCCTTATTGTCATATTACAGATTTTACCATGGAGTGTAAACAGGGAATGAGATGAGATCAGAGAGTGCATACTTTTTGTTTAAATGATGGCTGAAAGAAAACCACTCCTGTTTTGTTTTTTTGTTTTTGTTTTTTTTTCTACTCCGGCACTCTACATCCATTGTCTATGTGGAAGGCTTTGTGGTGCATTTTGGCAGATTGCACGTGATTTTTTTCAGCTGTTGAACTGAGTCAACTAAGAACTTTTAAAGGAACAGATGTGCATATCAAATAAAAACAGATTCAGCAGCTAAATGATATATTTCTCGCTTCAAAGTCACTTCCGCTGTTTCATTTCGTTGTGTTGAATACATCCATTGTTTATTTGCTGGTTCCTGCAGGCCAGGGAGGAGGAGCCTTTTGTGAATGACTTGTCCAATAAAAGCAGCTCCTTCCAGAGCTCCAGGTTTACAAGGCTGTAATAGGCTGTAGAAGGCTAGGAGAGCTACCAGTCAATGAGGTGTATGTGATTCGGAAGCGGGGGATAAAATGGCCGCCATTTCCTAAGTGATTTGTTCAGTTATGGTAAGTGATTCAGTACAGTTTGTTTACCCAGAAGAACTAATACTCTCGAACAAATCATTCATGAATGTTCCAACTATAGCCAAAACCTTTGTGACCATGTGGACTGTGCATTTAGAAACCTCTGTCTACATGTTATCCAGGAGCCATCTTTCCATTCAACTAAACTGCAAACCTCCCAATCAAGTATGGTAAATGTGCATGGGTGTAACCTCAAAATCAAGTGTGATCACTGCCATGCTGGCATGATCCAAAACAGATAATGTGCATTTGGTCCATACCAAATGTTATAAAAAACTTATTATGACCCAAGTCTCCTAAGGACCCAGTGTATAACTCAGAGGAAGACAGTCCAGCAGCTATGACTGAATCTGCAGCAGTTCATTGAATGGTGACCGGATGAATAAGTTATAGTCAGAGTATTCATCTAAGATTTTTTTAATTCTAACAAACATGCTAAAAGGCCATGTTTGGCTATATGTCAGCAAGCTAATGCTGTGACCCAGCTGTGTGTTTGTTCTCTTCACAACTAGATCACTGAGGAATATTCATCTCTCAGTGGTGGGAAACGAGTGCCGATGAGAACTACATTGGGTAAAACGGAGTGCATCATGGTGCATTTGAGCTCAGTGCATGGCTTTAGAGGGGGTGATCTGTTAAATAGTGGGGGCCATGTTGACACACTTAGTGAAGCATAGATTTCATAGAGCAGCCATTCATTTGTTTTTATCCTGCAGAGAGCAGTAATGAATGGGGAGAGGAGCGAGGAAAATGGCTCACAAGTGTAATTTGTCTTTCAAAGTGGTTGAGGGTCAGCACAAATTTGTATCTGCCACCATCTCTCTCTCTGCTCTCCTCGCTTCACCTTTCCTCTCTGTCTTTTCTCGTCTTATTAGTTTTTGGTGTTTTATAGTGTCTGCTTCACTATAGAGTAGCCTATCAGGGATTTTACCCTGCAGCTGGAGAACTGACTCATGGTCATACAGCACTAATGACTGTCTGCTGGAGAAGGAATGATGCAACACATTGGTAAACATGTACCTGGACCTACTTTATTAATGTGAGTAGTTGGATCACATTTAAAATCCATTCATTCAGTCCTCAGTATTGTCAAGACATCACCAAGGAACTGAAGGAAATATGGTGTTTCACCTATACATAAAATGGCAAATGGAAAGAAGCAAGTAAGTACAAAATAACTCAAGAGCAACAGTGTAAAGAACCAGCATCTATTTTTTCTGCATTAAATTACAGCCAATGTTCACAAATGGTAAATTTGGAGTCTATAATAAATGTTACTGTGAGGACAATGGAGAACACATGTGGATAGAACCAGGTCAACAGCAGAGATAATATTCAAGTACCATATGGAACTTTTGGAAATCCAAGTTTTGGTGACACTTTTTGGTCAGTGAGTGAACTGCAGCCGTGCATTCTTTATATTAATTTCTTTAAAGGACAGCAGATTAGCAAAAACTCCTACAAATAAATAAAGGTTTGAATCCTCATCCGTCTCACACTTGAATTTGATTATGATTCATGCATTAGCGATTCAAATGCAAAATAGTTCACGATGCATCTTCTTACATCTTGATGCATCTCTATGTTTGCGGTGGTTTGGGCTGGGTCAGACCAGGCCACACTTTGTGATCTTCAGTATTTATTATTCTGTCTTCATTGTTATCATCTTTGGGGTTTTGTTTCCATCTTGGTCTCATCATCATCATTATTATCATTATTGTTATTGTTGTCATTATTAGTATTATTATTTATTATCATCCATCAAAGCTACATTTGTATGTTTGGATTTTTTCCTGTTCATCATTTGTTCTGGTTAGACTTTTATTTTGACAGTGTTTGTTTGCGTCCGTTTGAGCACAGCTTATCCCTATGTCAGTCTTTATTGGTCAGGGCTGTTGCTCATTAGTCTGATCGTGTAAATTTGTATTTATTGGGTTTCACCCCCTCATTCCCTTGTTGGGTCCTCGTTATTATTTCCTCGCCATTACTTCCCCGTCATTACTTACCTGTCATTACCTCCGGTCATGAGTATCATTGTCTCTGCCATGCTACAGTTTTTCTCCCATTAAAATATGCTTCAACTACACCCCGCGAGTGAATCTGTTCATCTGCCTCGTGAGGACCATCCATGACAATGTTGAATCATCAGTTTTTACATTTTTCTATGTGAAGCCTTTTTTATATGTCTGCATTTTTTGTAATTTATGATTCATGGGGGATATGTTGGTAAACATGTCCCACTCTTTAAGTTGTAATCTTGTTAATCATTATTATTATCACAGGCATTCTTCTGAGTATTGGTTTACCTTGTTGTGTTTCTGTAACACAACAAGTCTTCTTAGTGCTTGAGTTTACTCTTATTTTGAAGTACTTCCTATTTTGTCTCACCCAGTCTTATCGTTGTAGGGTCCTTCTTCCTCTTCACTGTATAATTTGCTTTTTACTCTTTTGTTTCTTCAGCACAGGTGTACTTTATTTTCTAATTATTGGTTTCACTATTCCGCTGCCTTCTCTTCCTCCCTGTGGCATCCTTAAGGCTCACTCCTCATCACTACATTTGGCATTTTGGAACTCTAAGTTGTCTGCTATGTCAGTTTTTTGTGTTTCTCCAGCCCTCAAGCTGTGTTCATTTATAATAAATTGTGCAAACTTCAGTCCGACATTTGTGTCCGTTCTCCATGACCCGGAGGAGCATGTTTGACATTATGAAAGAAAAAACACTGAATTACTGTGTGGATCGAGTTTTTTTTTTTAATGGAATACATCATAAAAAAGAAAAGTTTATAAAGAGATTTTCACAGACATGATAACAAAAAGCATCAAGCCAATGTCGGCAAGTTTAGATTGGGACTACATCTTATAGAGGTTGCTTGCACATTGACAAGACAGTAGCTAGACTTCAGCCTGATGCGGATGTAAATTTATGCGTTTGCCCAACGTTGGGCCGACGTTTGGCTGAGGCATGTGTGCTATTGGGGAAAATAATGAAATAATTAAAAATATTAGAGCATTAAAGCAGTTGATCTGAAACGCAAAAGAAAGCATTGTTAAACAGAAAAGGTTTCAGCTGCCTTTTAAACGAGGCCACAGAGTCAGAGATGATTCCAGAGCCTCGGTGCTGCAGATTTAAAGGCTCTGTCCCCCCCAGTCTTCAATCTTGTATGAGGAACAAATGGATGGATGGCATGGCTACCCCACACCATCCATCCCAGCCAGCTGGTCTGGTGGCCTTGACGCAGTGCAGCAAAGTAGTTTATGGTTAAGAGGGTGAGTGGGAGCAACTTGTTGTTGTTGTTTGGTAGTTGTGGAGAGGAACAAGAGGTCTTTGACTGCCAGGCAGCACCAGTGGGGACTGGGTTCCCAGGCTGGTTGGCAGTGACGGTGACTCTCGATCAGTGTTGTTCTGCATCAGTGCCTAGTAAATCATGGCATCTTCCTGTGATAACATTCTGGACAGTTGCATAATTCCTCCGTGTATTTTTGTCACTGCATATTTCAGACCTTCCACAGACCTCTCCCTGTCACATACTATCAGTGATATAAGAACTTGTGTTATGTTTAGTCACTGGCTGTTCTCATCTAAAAAAGAACCTGTTCCAGACATTTTAATCATTTCAGTGAACGATCGTCAGGTTTTTAGCATCAACTCCTGATCACATTAATCACATTAATCTCAAGTCAAACACAGTGTATCGGTCCTGGAGATAAACTATCTGAGGTTTGCATCACATACACGTCCTCCAGACAAAGTCATGCCATGTTTGATTATGCATGCTGAAGGTTCTATAGGAAGGACATTAAAGGAGCTGGCTGTGTATGTTTGTATGCACATGAGTGTGTGGTGGGCCTTAAATGCGTTAGCTCCTCTGTCTGACATGACAGAATGAAGAAGAACAGCTACATTTCCCTAAATACTGCAATGTCTGCGTTTTAGCCTTTTCCCCAGGAACAGGCACTAAAGAACAGGTCACACCAGGAGCTGATTTTAGTTTATGTCTGTGTGTGTCTAGCACTCTTCTCCCATGGGTCCCTTCTCTCAGGACTGGACCAAATCTCTTGACCAGATAGCACCATCCGATCATTTTAATAAAGCACAATAGAGCAGCCGGTACCTCACCGCCGCAGGTCGGAGAATGGAGAGAGAAAGAAGAAGGTAGAAAAAAAGGGAGAGATATATTCAAACAATGAAGTGTCTGAGCCAGCAATTGTGCATCTTATTCTTGTGGGGATAATGCGCCCATGGGAGAACATTGGTGACATTTCAGACGGCACAAAGAGGAACATGGCATCCAGCTTCACAGGGTCAGCAATGGGATGTAATAGAATATGATTGACTGTGATGGAGGAAAATAGCTTTAATAGTACAGTGGATGAGAGGATGGGAGCTGTAGTTAGAGAGTTGGTGAGAGAGGGATGGAGGAATGATGGATGGATGATGGCTGGATGGATGATGAATTTATGGATGGATGGCTGGATGATGATACATTTATGGATGGATGGATGGATGGATGGATGATCCATTTATGGATGGTGGATGTATGGATGATGGCTGGATGGATGCTGAAGATGGTGGATGTATGGATGGATGATGATACATTTATAGATGGATGGATGGATGGATGATGGATGATTATGATTTCACTCATGATAATGATTATTCATTCACTCCACACAGACAAAATTGTAAGCTACCTCTATAGCCGCAGCTGCCCTGGGGCAGACTGATGGAAACATGGCTGCCAATCCACACCAACGGCCTTTCTGACCACCACTGGACATTTATTCACCATCATACACCAGAGTCACAGTCACTGGAGGAAAGGTGGGTAAGGTGTCTTGTCCATGGACACAACGGCAAGGTGGCTGGGAAGAGTGGGATTTGAACTACCAACCCTCCAGTTATGGAATGACCTTTTATTTTGATAATTTGGTGCCCAGGAACCAGAAGGTTCTCTGAAGATTTGCCACAGAAGAACAATTTTTAGTTCCATTAAGAACCTTTCAGCAAAAGAAGGAAAATTAGAAATATTACAAAGACCTGAAAGCTTCTGAAAAGATTCAAATGTGAAGAGCTGCATCCATCCGTTATTAAAATCCTGATCAGTGTTCAACTTGTGATGTCTAAGAATGTGTTTAAAGGTTTCCTATCAGGGAAACCATGGCAGTGAGCAGACGTCTGAACTCAACAGCAGACACTCCCTCACTTCAATTAAAGTCTGAGAGACGGCCAACTTCTGTTTCACACAGCTGCTTCTTCACCTTATGTGTGAAACCAGCTTGGTGTGGTGTGTTCTTCAGAAGAGTTAGAGTCCTCTTTTTGTTGAATATCCTGAATCAAGATGAGTCACACAGAAATGCAAAAGGTCAATAATTGGTTTTATTCATCCTTATTCTTTTGCCCTCTGAAAGAAGACTGCTGAGTGTAACTGATATGCTACCAAGGTGCATATCATCAGGATAAATGTCCTTGATAAGTGTTTTGGAAGTGACTGAAGTTGACTGGACAGTCAGATGGTGATTTATTCTTTTTTAACAAGGGAGAGCATGAGCTAAGGAGTGGGAGTGATCAATAATTTAGCTGAGGCATGAATAAATGTGCAAAAATATGACAAAAGATGCTAATTTACAATTTAAAAAGCCACAAACTTGCCATTACCAACTGCTACATTTTTAATAAAAAACTTACAAATTCATGAGAAATAAAATCACAGATAAGGGAAGAAAAATCCAAATTTTAAAGAAAAAAAATCACTCACGATTTAATATGATGCACTCATCATATTATTGGTGGCTAGTTGATGTAATATGAATGTTTTTTTCACATTTGTGCACGTGAGGTTTTCTTTGAAACATAACTTTAATTTTACATTTTTCTGGTAAATGTGCAGCATTTTCCTGATAAATTTGTGACATTTATAATACTTTTTACTATAAATGTTCGAGCCATGTTGAAAGGATGGATCACCAGCGTCTCCCTCGGCAGTTACTCTACTCACAGTTTTGCGAGGGCAAACGCAATCAGGGTAGACCAAGGCTCAGATTTAAAGACACTGTACAAAGAAATATAGACAGGAGTTCCTGGCAGCGGAAGGCTAAGGACAGAGCTGCGTGGAGGAATCTGATCAGACATAAATGAAACAGTCATTGTCGCCCATGACAGACTGCGATGATGATGATGATGATGATGATGATGATGATGATGATGATGACTATAAATGTTCCTCTTTTGTGATGCATTTGCTGCTTTTTTTCCTCACAAAATTCCATTATGTACTCATAAATTGGAATTGTTTTGCAACATTTTCCTTTTAGAAGTGGAAAAAGATACAAACTCCACATCCCCGACATGATAGTAGGATTTAGAGGAAAAGCTCCTTCACTAAATGTAAAAGTGGGCAGACCAAATGCGAAGCAGATTTTTTGCATGCTTGATTACATGTAATCAGTGAATCAATGAAAACACAAGAATGCACACAAATTCATGTCTGATGGAGCTGGTAGTTGGAAGCTGGTAAAAAAGTTCCAAGTTTACAGGAAAAAAAATTTTAAATTTACATGAAAAAAGTCCCAAATTTACACAAAGAAATTCACAACATTAATTGAAAAAAGTTCAAAATTTACAATAAAAAAGTCTCAAACTTACATGAAAAATGTCACAAAATTGAAAAAAGTCCCAAGTTTAACTGAAAACATGTTCTAAATTTACATGAATAAAGTCCCAAGTTTACATGAAGAACTTCCCAAAATGAATTGAAAAAAAGCCCAATATTTAAACAAAAAACATTTCAAATTTACATGAAAAAAGTATCAAACTGTCATATTCCACTGCTGGGAAGGCAGCACAGGATGGGCCCAAATGCAGAGATAAGACTCAGCAGGTTTAATAACAAAAAGTGCAGCTCAAGGCTAGATAATCACTGGCAAACATACAGAAAAGAAACAAACCGGACAAAATGCAGGAAAGCAACACAACCTGGGTTTATGATGTGACAGCAAACTGAAAACTGAGTGGAACATATACATAAGCAGACACTAATGCAAATGGATGGGATTAATTAAGAAAGGGCAGAGGGCGAGAGGGAGAGAGACACAATCAGGTGCAGCCGTGAGGAATTAACAAAGAACCAATAATGATGTGAAGAATAAACAGAGAACACTGTTGCAATGAGTAAACACAAGATGACAAAATAGTTATAATGATACACAGAATGAACCAAAAACTAAAGACAAGGGCAGAATACCCATACTGACAACTGAAAAAAAAACATAACTGAAAGAGTGGGACCTGTCTGCAAACATGCCCCCCATGATAGTGTCCCCCCCCTTAAAGGCGGAATCCAGACGACCCTAAACAAACACAAAAAAACCTCTCAGGGTGGGTGGTAGGGAAAAAGGCCAGGCGGGTAGAAACAAACACCCTCCCCGAGCAAAGTCCAACACAAAATCCCTATCTGTGGGATAGGGATCCCTAAAATCCCTATATGTCAACCTAAAGTCCAAGGTCCAAAAACAAAACAAGGTGGGTCGGGTGGTCTTCCAAAGTCCCGGGACCACCAGACCAGAGAACAAGGCAGGTTAGGAGGCCTATCCAAATCCATGGGACCCCAGACTCAGGAGCAGAGTGGATCTGGTGGCCTTCCAGTGTCCCTAGGCCGCCAGAACAAGGGATTTAATGGTTCAGGGGGTCTGCCCGAGTCTACGGGCCCCCAAATAAGGAAACATGATGTGCTAGGCAGATACAGAGGTGCATGGACCCCAAGTGCTGATGATTTAAGGGTGCTGACCCCTGGATGAGATGGCTGGGGCACGCTGACCTCTGGATCAGATGACTGAAGTGCGCCATCTTCATGTGCTGATGGTTTGAGCGCACTGATTCCCGAATGAGATGGCTGGGGCGCACTGACCTCAGGATGAGACGGCTGAGGCGCATCCGATGCAGATGCCTTGAAATCCCTTTCCAACACAGTCACCTTGGACAAAGGAGAGAGGCAGGTGATGAGTGAAGTGTCACCACTATCACCAGGAGCTAGGCAAGTCTTTACTAATACTGATGCTTTAAAGGTAAAGAAAAGCACTTGACTGAGCTCCTGGTCCACAACTGTAGGGGTGACCGCCTCAGGATGAGCCACAGGAGCCGGAGCACGCACCTTGGGGTCAGCTGGAGCTGTGGCGTGCACCTCGGATGGAGAAGGAAAAATATAAGTGGGTGTCATGCCAATACAAGGAAAAATGGCAGCAGAGACAGGCGGCAGAGGCTCAACAGTCATTGGCAGTGTTGGGGGCAATGCGTTACTGTAACACCTTTACTTTTGCAGTAACGTGCTTTGTAACAATATTACTATTTAAAAATTCAGTAATGGGTTACAGTTAATGAAATTTGATCAGATACGTTACTTGCGTTACTCATTTTATTAATATGGATTGATATTTTTAGCATAAATAAATTTAAACTGATGTTACCTATCTGCTGCAGCCATCAGTCTCCTCTGTGGGTTGGTTTCCTGTCCTTCTCACATCGTAACCCGGTGGGAAGAAATGGCGTGGCGTAGCGACTTCTCATATTGAGCCCTTATCACCTGTTGTCCGAGTGGTGAGTAGCCCCAAGATAAGCTCCTACCTCTGTGGTTAAACATGAGTATTTTTAGAGCAAGAAGCTGCATTTAATGTCCGCAGTTGTGTAAATGTTTTCTTACCGCACAGAAAAAAAGTGACTGTGATTTGTTGCAGTAAAGAACAGCTCCTTCTAAGCGGAGAACTTTGATTTATCTGTGCTTTCTGTTTTATTTTATCTTATTCATTTACATGCTGTTGTGATTTGAAAATATTTAATGGAAGTAAATCCTCTAAATATGCAGAGTATGCGCTCTGCCATAGAGCACGGAGAAGAAGGATAGAAGGATTTAAATGCTGGGTTTCACCACACACATTTATTGATTACACACAGTTCACACATAAAAACGGGATGATGTACACAAAAGGCTGATGCAGAAGTGACCAGCGGCCAGACCACTGTGTACCGTGGCCGTAGGACAATAATACAATACAGCTGCACTCGGGTGAGCGAGGAAGACTTTAGGGAGCTCAACTGGCACAGGGAAGCAAACTGGGCCACGGCCTAAGCGTAGCAGTTAAGCTGCGGGGAGAAAAGCTATCAGATAGGCGTAGCAGCTAACCGCACCGAGAAACACTAAACAATTTACTCACCGGCAGGAGCAGTCCCAAAAAGTCCAATTCTCCCATGGCATGAACAGCAGTCCTTCAAGACGTGACGGTCACCCGACGAAGAACACTTCGTGTGACTCGTATAATGACCAGCGGCGTTTGTCTAGTGAAGAGCTGCTTAAATCCAAACGCCGCTGGCCACACAAATTGGGAACACCTGAGGGGCGGGAAAGATAATTACCGGGGCTTGGACAGCTGGTGGAATTATGGAGAGCGATGGGGCGTGGTAGGACCGACGGACTGTCAGCAGCGTGGGAAAAAGATCACAGAGGTTGACTAACAGCTGCCTGTCAGGCAGTGGCTAAGATGATGGAATAAATACACAAAATGCACATAAACAGTGAAGCCAAAACCCACAGAGAGCTCAGGGCCGAGCCGGGGAAAACCAAGCCGGCTTGGCTCATGACATAAAGAAGGCTGCTGTTCCTATGACCACCATCTGCTGACCAATCAAAACAAACATTAACAAAACATCAAGAACAAAATGTTTAGGATTCCAATTCAGGAAGAAATCACAGCCAGGAGACATCTTGCATGGATGATGTGAAGCTGTTATCAGCCATGTTCCATCATTACATGTGAAGGTGTGGAGGTGGAACAGTCATGCAGACACTGTTCTATCCTGGTACAATTTCCTCTCACTAGAGCGGTGGCCTGGTGATAGAGCATCAACCACGCAGCCAGGATGTTGTGGGTCATATCAACCACTAGATAAAAGGACTTTCTGCCTTCTAGCTTGGTGCTCAGCATAATAGAGCTAACATAACCATCTTCTCATCAGTACCAGATGGGACATCAGAATAGGATTTTTCCTTCAGGAGTGGATCAAATATAATGTGACCTTCACCTCCAGCAGGACAATCACCTCAACAATTAGGCGGGTCTACAGAAGTGTTTCATCTTACAGGAGCAGATACCAGACACTGACAGAGATGGATGTTTAGCAGCACTAGACAGCTGTTGTCTCTCTGGATCAGGTTTCACTGCTGCTGTTCATTTAACCCTGCTTTAAGTGCAAATCAACTGCATATGATGAATGTCAATGCAGTGGATGAGCAATTCACTCAACACGGTCTGCTTACACAACAATGAGGGTTGCTGTGATGATTCCAGTCATCGTAGTAATTATGACTCTCAAGTGAATTATTCTACAGGTGAACACCAGAGGAGATATTGTAGAAAAGCTCCTGTTGGTACGTTGAAGATAAACACTGTAGATGGAGCACCTCATCTGTTCCTGTACTGGGAGGAAGTGCTGATGTCAAAACTGCAGTAAAACTGCTGATCAAACGGGTCTAAACTGGCTTCAATACATGAACTGAGACATTTTATTTCTGATAACTGATATTTAACCACCAAACTGCTCCATGATTAATTTCCCTCATTCCAG
This sequence comes from Pholidichthys leucotaenia, assembly GCA_020510985.1. NCBI lineage: Eukaryota > Metazoa > Chordata > Actinopteri > Cichliformes > Pholidichthyidae > Pholidichthys > Pholidichthys leucotaenia. Next base: position 282,263,213 of record CM035840.1, read on the forward strand.
CTTCATCTGAAGAGCCCTCGTCCAGGCCAGCGCACCCTGTATGAAGTATAATCTTCACTTATTACTCCTAATAACACCGCTCTACCGTCTGCAGGGTAATCACTTCTACAGTCAGGCTGCAGTTTTCCTCCTGCTGAATGATCCATTAAATGCTCCTGTTTAGGATCTGGAAAACACATGGAGTGATTATAAAAATGTAGAATCATCATTTCATCAGGGCAGAAATATAGATCCTGAGTCAAACTGGGTGTGATAACACACCAAAAGTGGTGTGAAAAAGTGTTCGCCCCTTCCTGATTTCTCATTTTTTTGGATCTTTGTCACACTTAAATGCTTCAGATCATCAAACAATTTTAAATATTAAACAGAGATAACACAAGTAAACACAAAATGCAGTTTTTAAATGAAGGTGTTTATTATTAAGGGTAAAAAAAAATCCAAACCTACATTGCCCTGTGTGAAAAAGTGATCCCCCCCCCATTAAAACATAAATTAACTGTGGTTTATCACATATTTGGAAAGCTGAGTTCAATTTCTCTAGCCACACCCAGGCCTGATTACTGCCACATCTGTTCTCAATCAAGAAATAACTTCAATAGGACCTGCCTGACAAAGTGAAGTAGACCAAAAGATCCTCAAAAGCTAGACATCATGCTTTGATCCAAAGAAATTCAGGAACAAATGAGAAACAAAGTAATTGAGCTCCATCAGTTTGGAAAAGTTATGAAGCCATTTCTAAAGCGTTGGGAATCCAGCGAACCACAGTGTGAGCCATTATCCACAAATGGCAAAAACATGGGACAGTGGCGAACCTTCCCAGGAGTGGCCGGCCGACCAAAATTACCCAAAGAGCGCAGCGACAACTCATCCAAGAGGTCACAAAAGACCCCACAACAACATTCAAAGAACTGCAGGCCTCACTGTCTCAGTTAAGGTCAGTGTTCATGACTCCACCTTAAGAAAGAGACTGGGCAAAAATGAACTGCATGGCAGAGTTCCAAGACGAACACCATCGCTGAGCAAAAAGAACATGAAGGCTCGTCTCAGTTTTGCCAGAAAACATCTTAATGATCCCACAACTTTTGGGAAAATACTCTGTGGACTGATGAGACAAAAGTTGAACTTTCTGGAAGGGGTGTGCCCCATTACATCTGGCATATAAGTAACACTGTGGAGGATGGAATCAGACGAGACAGCGAGCTGACAACACAGAACTTTATTCTCCTCCAACAAATAGAACAGAATGCCCAGAGTACCGAATCGCCTTCTTTTATCCACTTTATTCCCGCCTTTGGGACCCAGGGTGAGAAACATTAACATACGAGACTCACAGCATGTACACACATCAACATACACTACACAGAGCATGGCTTATTACAATACTTTTGCACCCTGGCGTTCTCAGGTGTGAAACCTGTCACAGCTGGGGCAAAGGCACCTCTTTGTTTAGTTAAATACCCCCTATGGCGCCCTTCGCTGGTTCCGCTCACTCCTTCACCATTACCATCTCTCATCCCCCCATCCCCCCCGAACCTCAAGTCTTAGGTGGAGTGCCATCTGTTATTGTGTCACCACACAGCCACCCCCCACCCCTCTGAACACCCAGAAAGGGCCCTAAACCTCTGGTCCTTTGGGCTTGCGCAAGCACCTGTAGTGGCTGTAGCAAGGAGTCGCCGGTCCAGTTGAAGAGCCTTCCTGCTTAGGTGGTCAGGAAGAAAAGCTGGTCACTGGAGGGGGAGAGGGCGGGGAGGGGACAGAGTTAGTTTCATGAGCACAGTTCTCTGCAGGAGGAACACAAACCTGTGGACCCACCATGGGTGGGCGTCCATGCCTGGGAGCCTGAGCCAACACCACCTGCTCATCTGCCAACACATAAGCAAGCTTAAGCCTGTCAATGCAGACTGTTTCCTTACGCTCCCCCAAGTGTAAAACAAAGTGTTTTGCCCCTGTTTTCAGCACTCTGAAAGGTCCATTGTATGGCAGACGCAGCGGGGTTCTGTGGGCGTCGTGCCTGATGAAAACAAGTTTGGCGTTCTCCATGCGCTATGGAACAAACATGCGTGGGAAACAATGGTGTTCTGGGCCCGGCACACTGGCAGCCTCAGTACTGGAAAAAATATGTGCAGGCGGATCCATCCCAGGCGTGGGGTTCTTTGGCAAAAATTCCCCCGTGGATCCGCAACGGCTAAGAAAAATATGAGTTCTGCCGGGGAAGCTGCCAAATCTTCTTTAGGTGTGGCATGCAACCCCAATAGGACCCAAGGCAGGCGGTCGACCCAATTTGCATCCATTAGAGAGGCTCTGAGCACTGCTTTAAATGACCTGTGAAAATGTTCACATAACCCATTAGCCTGGGGGTTGTATGCGGTGGTGCGGTGAATTTTGACCCCCAGGCTATCGGCCATAGCGGACCAGCGTTCCGAAACAAATTGCGGGCCTCTGTCGTAAGTGATGTCCGATGGATATCCAAACCATGCGACCAAACCAACAAAAACACGTGAGCTATCTCGGCAGATGTGGTGGAATTCAGCGGGACCACTTCTGGCCAATGAGTAGTGCGGCCCACGACTGTTAAAAAGTGTGTGAAACCCTGCGTCGACGGAAGAGGGTCCACTAAATCCATGTGTACGTGGTTGAACCTCCTGGCTGGAATTTGAAATGGCTCGAGGGGAGCTTTGGTGTTCTTGTGGACTTTAGCCCACTGGCACGCGACACACGCTGCACCCTGTTCTTTCACATCCCTGCGTAGGCGAGGCCAGACAAATTTGGCCCCCACCAGTTTAACCGAGGCACGCACGCCGGGATGTGAAAGGGAGTGGATGGATTCAAAAATGTGGCGGCGCCAACAGCTTGGAATCACCGGCAGGTGCGGCCGGTGGAGACGTCGCAGAGCAAGGGAGGCACCCTTCTTGCACCACCGTCCTCTCCAGTCTTAATCCAGTAGCTGCGGACTGGATCGCACAAATTTCTGCGTCCCCGGTTTGGTCAGCGGCCATAGTGGAAAAATCAATCCCCATGTAGACCGGGGAGACTAATGTGCATGACAGGCTGTCAGACACGACATTAAGCTTACCGGCTACATGTTCAATGTCGGTAGTGAACTCTGAGAATGTGGCCAAGTGCCGTTGCTGCCGAGCCGACCACAGTTCTAAAACTTTGGGCATTGCATACGTTAGTGGTTTGTGATCAACAAACATTGTGAACTTGCGGCCCTCGATCCAAAACTGGAAATGATACGTAGCCAGGTGGAGAGCCAACAACTCCCGATCAAAAGAGCTGTGTTTACGCTCGTTGTCGCACAAAGTACAACTGAAAAAGGTGAGGGGCTGCCACAAACCGGAGATGTACTGCTCCACCACGGCTCCTAGTGCGACGTCAGATGGGTCTGTGGTGAGCGCTATCCATAGTGGTGAAGTTGGGTGGGCCAGCAAAGCCACGTTAGCGAGTGCCGTTTTGGCGTTTGCGAAAGCCTGGATCTGCTCGGGGGTACAGTCAATGCTTTCCACGGGCATCTTTTTTTTTAGCGTGCTGTACAGCGGGTGAAGCAGCTGGGCTGCCCGAGGTAGGAAACGGTTGTAAAAATTGACCATCCACAGAAATTCCTGTAGTGCCCTCACGATCTGTGGAAGCAGAAAATCTGACACCGCTCGCACCTTATTCAGCTGCGGAATCGCACCCTGTGGCAAGATGTGATGGCCCCAAAAATCTGGGCCACCACCATTGGCTCCTCGACCTCGCTGGACTCCACTGGAGATCCTGGTCTCACTGCCTGAAGGCTGAAAGCCTTGTCTGCCACGATGATGCGGTCTGCCTCCTCTGCCAGTACACAGTAGTCCCTGGCTACCAGCAGCGGTGAGTTAGCGAGAATCGTTCTCCCAGAAGCCGGCAGGTTTCTGAGGAAGAGGTGGCTGAAACAAAACGATCTGTCATCTGTGCCCATCAACGCAAGCATCAGGTCCACAGCCGATCTATCTCCTAGCTCCGAGTGGGTGAGGAGCTTTTCTGCCCTCTCTGCATCTGAAAGGGCATAACAGCAGAGCAGCAGCCGCTTGAGAGCACTGTATTTTCCTTGGGCTGGCATGGCTCAGAACAGACTCATGGTGCACTGCGTGGCACGTGTGTCCAGCGATGCCACCACATGATGGTACTTCGTGTCGTCTGCCACGACTCCACGGAAGCACATGCAGCTGTGGGAGCCTCCAGCAGGAGTGTCTCCGTGGTGGTGCTTGGTCCGTCTTCTATTTCACGTCTCAGGGTCACCACTGTGGAGGATGGAATCAGACAAGACAGCAAGCTGACGGCACAGAACTTTATTCCCCTCAAACAAATAGAACAGAACGCCCTGGTTACCAAAGTGCCCTCTTTTAATCACTTTAGTCCCACCTTTGGGACCCAGGGTGTTCCGGCCCCGGATTATGAGCTGCATTTTGGTGTGCAATAACTGATGTTTGACACATCTTTAATGTCCTTGCTTTTGACTTTAATGCATCAAACACCGTAAAGACTGAAACATATCAAACACAAGAAACATTATTTCAGCTGTGGACACAAAATTCTAGTATTACAGAAATTAAATCATACTGCATACACACAAATGTAAACATTTATGATCTCAAATTGATAGATTTTTTAGGTTTACTGAGTTGTTGCAAGAAAGCTACCAGCAAAAATTATGCAGCATTTACTGTAAACAAATACAACAGATTATCAAATCCACATTTAAAATTGTATGGCTTGTGCACATCAGATTTTCATATTAAAAACACACACAAAAAGTTTCTATTCTTTGGACATGTGCATATTCAAACAACCATCATTAAACTTCAACAGAGTTAAGATAAGATAAGATAAGATAAGCCTTTATTAGTCCCACAACGGGGAAATTCCAGGATTGCAACAGCACAGGGATAGCAACACTCAGAGCAACAATCAGAAGGCAAGAAAAAAAACAAGCAAGCAAGAGCAGCTAATAAACATATGTACGTATTACTATAAAATATATATATATACACACACACACAGACACACAGTGCAGAGCATTGTAGCTGGATGGAATAAATATATGAATATATGAACACACAGTGCAGAGCATTGTAGCTAGATGGAATAAATATGTAAATATATAAACACCCACAGTACGGAGCATTGCAGCTAGGTGGAATAAATATGCAAGTATATAAACACACACAGTGCGGAGCAATGTAGCTAGATGGAATAATATGTAGATATATAAATATATAAACACACCCAGTGCTGAGCATTGTAGCTAGATGGAATAAATATGCAAATATATAAACACACACAGTGCAGAGCATTGTTGCTAGATGGAATGAAACAGCATAACCGTCTACTTAGTTATCCTACATGGTATGATTATGTGCCCATACATATTCTCACCCTCCATAGCGACCGGTATGTTCCTAGTTGTATGCCGGAGGGGACCATTGTGTAAGTCTATTGCATCTTTTGCATTCAAAAAACTATTAGTTTGTTACGTCTTTTTGCTATCTCTGCGAGCAGCCCCGCTTAGGTTGTACAGTCTGACAGCCGTTGGTAGGAAGGACCTACGAAACCTCTCGGTTGTGCACCTGGGATGATGTAGTCTGCTGCTAAATGAGCTCCTCAGTGCATTCAGTATGTCCTGCATAGGGTGGAACTCGGACTCCAGCAGAGATGACAGTTTAGCCGCCGTCCTTCTCTCTCCTATCTCCTCCATCGGATCAAGGCGCTGCCCCAGGACAGAGCTAGCTTTCTTAATCAGTTTGTTCAGTCTCTTCCTATCGGCTGCAGTAATGCCACTGCCCCAGCAGACCACTCCAAAAGTGATGGCTGATGCCACCACCGTGTCATAGAATGACTTCAGCAGCGCCCCTTGTACACCAAAAGACCTGAGTCTCCTCAGCAGGAACAGCCTGCGCTGTCCCTTCTTGTAGAGTGCATCAGTATTGTGTGACCAGTCTAGTTTATTGTTCAGATGAATACCCAGGTACTTATAGGATGTCACCATCTCGATGTCTGTTCCCTGTATATTTACTGGTACTGTGAGGGGCTGCCCATGCCTGCGGCAGTCCACCACCAGCTAGAAGAGTTAAACATTTTACTAACCACTTTGCCGGGTCGCAGCCTTCCGAGGGCAGAAATTCCTTGCAGGCTCTCACATTTTGTCTGCAATTAATAGCCCGGAATAAATACCTTGTAAATTGGTATTTCAGCTAATTTAAAGTCAAGATGTCAATTCAAAAACATAACAATAAAATTGACTAGAACTAGGCATCCAGTAAATAATGAAGGATTGCCAGATTTGCACTTCTTAAAAGCTACCAAGGCCATGCAGGCCGGGAATTGTAGCAGTGACTGACCAGAATAATACTGCATTTACTTCAAGTCAAAATACATCCCTATTCACAAAATGAAGCTTCAAAAATTACCTTTTCACAACTATTACAGTTTTTTGCACATGCATGGAGACTAGGTGAAAGGTCACATAGGCATGGATTACCACTGACAGTCACATGGTCTAGTCACACTTCAACAAACTTCAAAAATATCATCATCTCTCAAACAACCTACAAAATATCGGGTAGATAATTGGATATGAGGGATTATTTCATCATTATGACAGTTTCACCCTACCTGGGCTGAGGTAAGCAGCTGGATGGCTTTGGATCTTTGTCTTAGCCAGCCATGCTCAATCCGTCCGTTGTCATATTTTGCTGGGCAGGAAGTCTCAAATCATCTACTTCCTGTTGTGAATAATGCTTATACCTCATGTATTTTTGATGACAAATTATTTCAATAATTTTTAAATCTCAAAGGACAAATTTCCAAACCTAGGTTTTTAAAAGAAAATATGGAGGGAATAAATAAAAAAAAAGGTAGGGAATTCCCAAGGGATTCCCCAGAGGTCAAAGGTCATTTCCATGTTGGGGGTTCCCCCAGACACAAAGTAAACAACTTTTGACTGGCACATAGAGCCAGGCTGTGAATATATATACCTGCCAAAACAAATCTTTGGGAGGCATTGCTGTACAACCAAAGGTCAAATACTAGAAAGGATGTCACTGTTGACATATATAGCGGGGAAATTACAACAGTCACAAGAATTGCCATGTTTCTCGCATGGATCAAACAAACACAGCTGCTGCCGTTACACAGGGTTAGAAACATTAACATAAGAGACACACAGCATGTACACACATCAACATACACTACACAGAGCATGGCTAATTTCAATACCTTCATGCCCTGGCTTTCTCATGTGTGAAACCTTTCACAGCGGGGGCGACGGCACCTCTTTTTTAGATAAATACCCCCTAGTGCTATGGCGTCCTTCGCTGGTTCCGTTCACTCCTTCACCATTACCATCTCTCACCTCCATCTCCCCCCAACCTCAAGTCCTGGGTGGAGTGCCATCTGTTAGTGTGTCACCACAATACAGCATTTAAGAAAAGGAACATCATACCAGCAGTAAAATATGGTGGTGGTAGTGTGATGGTCTAGGGCTGTTTTGCTGCTTCAGGATCTGTAAGACTTGCTGTGGTAAATGGAACCATGAATTCTGCTGTCTACCAAAAAATCCTGAAGGAGAATGTCTGGCCAACTATTCGTGACCTCAAGCTGAAGCGCACTTGGGTTCTGCAGCCGGACGGTGATCCAAAACACACCAGCAAGTCCACCTCTGAATGGTTTAAGAAAAACAAAATGAAGACTTTGGAGTGGCCTAGTCAAAGTCCTGACCTGAATCCGAATGAGATGCTGTGGCATGACCTTAAAAAGACGGTTCATGCTCGAAAACCCTCCAATGTGGCTGAATTACAATTTTGCAAAGATGAAAATTCCTCCACAGTGCTGTAAAAGACTCATTGGCAGTTATCGCAAACGCTTGATTACAGTTGTTGCTGCTAAGGGTGGCCCAATCAGTAGGAGTCAATCACTTTTTCACACAGGGCCATGTAAGTTTGGATTTTTTCCCTTAATATTAAACACCTTCATTTAAAAACTGCATTTTGTGTTTACTTGTGTTATCTTTGTCTAATATTTAAATTTGTTTGATGATCTGAAACATTTAAGTGTGACAAACATATAAAAAAATGAGAAATCAGGAAGGGGGCAAACACTTTTTCACACCACTGTATAGGCAGTAGGTGATTTATTATTTTTAAACAAGGGAGATGGGTGGTTCAACACTATAGCATGAAGTACGAACATACTATAAATGTAAATTAGGTACAAACTGGCAAGACTAAAAGTGCAAAGATATGATAAAAGATGCAAATTTAAAAAATTAAAAAGTCATAAATTGCAATTTAATTACACAGAATAAAAACTTAACCAGAATTCAGATGAATGGTGCAGACTGACCAGAAAATGGTTGAAAAGTTCACAAATCTATGATAAACAAATGGTAAATTTATTAAAAAAAAAATTGTTGCTAATTTTTGAGAGAAAAAGAAAAAGGAACAAGAAAAAAGGAACAAAATTATTAAAAAAGGTGAAAAATAACAGGAAAAAATCCGAAATTTTTTGAGAGAAAAGTTACAAATTTATGAGGAAAAAAATCACACATTTACAAAAAATGGTGTACATCTACAGTACATTACATTTACAAGAAAAAAACTGCAAATTTATGAGAAAAAAGATTAAGTTTATGTGGAAAAAAGTTGAAAATGTACAAGAAAAAAGATATATTTAAAGGAAAAAGGTCCAAATTTATTTTAAAAAAAAGTGTGAGAAGTTTTGAGAAAAACAATAAAACTTTACAATAAAAAGAGCTGAAATTTTTTTTAGAAAAAAGTTGCAAATTTATGAGAAAAAAAATGAACATTTAAAACAAGAAAAAGTTGAAAATTTATGAGAAAAAAGAAAAAAATTACAGGCGAAAGGGTGCAAATTTATTAAAAAATAGAAAATTTACAGAAAAAAAATTGCAAATTTTTGAGAAAAACAATAAAATGTAAAGGAAAAAAGTTGAAAATTTACAAGAAAAAAAGCTGTAAATTCATGAAAAAAGTTAGAAATTTTTGAGAAAAAAGTTGAAAATTTATGTGAAAAAAGTCACAAATCTAGAAACATGTCGCACATCTACAAGGAAAAAAACACAAATTCATGAGAAAAAAAATGAAAATTTATAAGAAAAAAATTTACAGGAGAAAAAAAGATAAAAATTTTCACCAAAAAAAGTAAAAATTTATGAAAAAAGTTGAAAATTTACACAAGATTCAAATTTATCAGAAAAACAATAAAAACTTACAAAAAAAGGTTGAACATTTACAAGATAAAAAAATTGCAAATTGATGAAGAAATTTTCAAATAATTATTTGAGAAAAAATAAATTTGTAAGAAAAGAGTTTACAATTTTTGAGAAAGAAGTTACAAATGCGTCAGAAAAATCTTGCAAATCTGTGAAAAAAAATGCATATTTATGAGAAAAAGTCACAAATCTACAAGAAAACGTTGTACATTTACAAGAAAAAAGATTAAAATTTGTACGAAAACAACTGAAAATTTAGGAGAAAAAAAGATGAAAACTTACAGGAAAAAAGTCACAAACTTATGAATGAAGAAAAATGCCTCCCAACCCAGTTCATTGGTGTAAATCGGAGGGGGGCGGGGGTAAAAAGAGGATGATTTGGGGTCATTTTGCTCACAGGGTGACAGCACCCCCCCCCCCCCCCCCATGTTACCTACTGACTCCAGTCCACTTTCTTCTTTCCCACCCTACTGTATTTCTTTTAAAATGAAATTTTTTTTGATGAAGAGGCAGCGGACCACCCCCCCTCCCCCACTGAGCTTCTGGCCTCTTTAGAACTCGTTTTCCTTTACCCCCCCTCCCCCAGGACCAGGCTGTGGACGACTGGAGGCCGCTGGGGTCGGTGAGTGCGTTAAGCTGTGGAACACTGGACTATACATCTCAATTAGAGGCGGAGAAGGAGAGTGGATGTCCCTGTGAATCAGGCCTTTGACCAGAGCCCCCCCCCCCCACTCTCTGTGTGTGTGTGTGTGTGTGTGTGTGTGTAAATCAACCCCAATTCCCAGAGTCGGCGGGGCAGCTGCTGTACAGCGGGGAACAGGAGGGCTGTGTTCCACTCCTGACCTGTCTTGATTGCCTGAGTCCGGTTTCTCATCTCCCCCCACCCCCACCCCGACCTTAAACCCTCCAACCCATTAAGTGGAGTGACACCTGAAACGTGAGGCCGCCTCACTCCCAGTCACAACAGTCTTCCTGTGCGTCTAACGGTCTTCCAACGCCGGCGTTCCTTCTCCTTTAACTGTTGGTTTCCTGTGTGTCTGAACCCTGGAATGACTTGACGATGGCAGAATCACCCAGACGGCATCTCGTCCGGCTGATTTTGATGGCTGTGTTTTTAAACGTGATGGTCTGTTTGAAATCCTGGCTCAGGGCAAAAAGGCAGACAGGGATTGGTTGAAGCTGGAAAGCTAAACCGTGGGAGAACAGGACGGAGAATGTTCCATTTACAACTGGGACAGAAACACTGGTTTTGATTGGATGTTTTTAACGAGACGATTATTCTTATACATTCACTGCAAGTCACACCAAATACTTAAAAACACTTCATGTTAGAAAGAGAAGCCCGTAGAGCCCGCACACAGACGCAAGGAGGAGAGGTGGTGAAGGTAGATGAGTTTAAATACCTGGGGTTATCCATCCAGAGCAATGGAAAATGCACAAGAGGTGAAGAAGAGAGTGGTTAAAGCAGCTCTCCTCACAGGTACCATGTCACTGAGCCCCCCCCCCCCCCCCCCCCGTTTGACTAAAATGGCCTCCCTGTCTGAGTCTGAGAGCACAGAAAATCAGCAGGTTGGCTCCAGATCTGCAGGTATCAGCCTTCAAAAGCCCCAATCAGCCTCTCTCCCTGCCTTTCTCCGCCGCTGCGTTCACAGGCTGATGGTGAATAAAGAGAAGAAAAGACAGCGGCAGGATTTCTGTGCCAGACTGTCAGACGGGAACCATTTCTACGGTGATTTGAGGTAAACAGCTACTGAAGGGTGCAAAAATGTTTTTGTGATTTTTTTTTTTGGGGGGGGGGCAGAATTTCATTAAATACTGTGGAAGCTGATGTGGCTCTGATCATTTAATACTGTCATTAAAAAGGAGGAAAAAACACAGAGAAACATGTTTCATCAGCTCTTTATTATGGGGGAAATACAAGGTGAGTACTGGGAAAAGAAGGAACTGGAATGTTCAGGATTTGTCTTCTGCTGCTCTGGATGGATGAAAAAAGAAGTCTGAGCGCTGAAAAACATGAAAAAAAGGGCAACAATATAGTAAAGAGTAGAAGCATGCTTTCCTGTTTTCAACCTTCTTTTATCTGTTTCTATTTTTCTCTTGTCATGTTTTTACTGTTCTTTTCCTGTTTCACCATTTTTCCCCATTTTTACTCGTACTTACCCCATTTTTAGCATTTCAACATTTTTCCTGTTTTTCCCATGTTTTCAAGTTTTTTTCATTTTTAGTTCTTACCATGTTTTAGCTGTTTCCACCATCTTTAATTAATTTTCTCTTGTTTTTTATCCCTATTTTAACCCATTTTTTTGGTTTTTTTTCCCTGTTATTACTAATACTTACCCTGTTTTGACCTTTCCCCATCTAGACCCAATTTCCCCATTTCTTTGCCATTTTAACCAATTTTTTCTTTGCTTCTCCTGTTTTCATTACCACCCTGTTTTTTTTTATCCTTTCCCACCATTTTCTCCCATTTTAAATCACATTACCTGTTTTTTTCCCCCTATTTTCATTAGTACTTGCCCAGTTTTTAGCCTATTCCCAGTTTTCCCATTTCCTCCCCATCTGTCCCTGTTTTACCATTTTCCTCTTTTTTCCATTTTCACTTGTTTTTCCCAGTTATTGTCCCACGTTTTTCCCCCCACGTTTCTCCCAGCACTTATAATGTAATCACACCAGAAGACACGCGACACATCACGCAGCCTGTGACCCGCTACGTTCTGTTGTTCTCCCATACCTACCCTGTAATTTTTGGCCCTCATTACAAAGCGCTACAGATCTTTCTGACTGTTGACATCTCGGTTTGATCAGGACATCCAAGCACCTCAGTTTGTCACTCGGTGCTGCAGTAGATGGAATAAATGCACAAGTTCTAACGTTCGGCAGCAGCTTCCTCCAGGCTGAGCCGTACACCCGTCTCTCCGTCGGCGGTGGAGGAATGTTCCTGGAGACAAACGGAGCGTCTGTTATCCAGCTACAGTCGACGTGTGAACGCAGCATAAACATCTCTCTCCCAGCCACAAACACCTCTCTCTACCGCCATCCTCGCTGTTCCACCGAGCTCTCCACCCACTCTCCCTCTCTGTTTTCATCTCTCCCATCTCTCCCCCTCCATCCTCAGACTAATTGAGGCAGGTGGCCTCTTTTATTCCCCCTCTCTCCGAACCTCTCAGCGTTGGAGTTGCCAGGCTTCTCCATTACATCGTGTGTGAATGTGTCCGTGCACGTGTGATTCTCCCTTTAGTGCCGAATTGAAACGCACCGCTGCCGTGTGTGTAGGTGTATGTGTGAGTCCACGGACGCGTCGGTGAAATCCTGATGCCTCTCCCTCTCTCTCCAACTCCAGCGGCGGCCTCTCCAAACGCCACTCTCTCGCTCTCTCTCTCTCTCTCTCTCTCTCTCTGGGCTGCAACGTGCAATTAATCAATTCAGCTTGGTAAGAGGCTCTATTTTAGACACTTGCATGCACGCGCACACGCACGGTCTAATGGTGGTTGGGACCACGCTAGCCTGCATGGGCGGGTGGGTAAGTGGCTGCTGAGAGAGAGAGACACCAAGAGAGAGAGAGAGAGAGAGAGGGGAGTGGAAGCACAATGGCTGCTGTCAGTTAAGGTGGATTCATTGTTTGTCTGACAGAGTTTACAGTCCCATAAACGACTTCCATCAAGCACTGATGCATCTGCAGTCCCGAGTGGAACAACAGTGCTGAGTCCATGGCCTGAAGGTTCCCTCAGCTGGAGAACAATCGGGAGTCGCCTTTCATGGCAGGAAAACCCAACTGCTGTGTGACAGAGGCAGTCCTCGCTCGGCAATCATGCTCCTCACACTCATCCACGGGTAAATAACCTCGTCTAGATGTGATTAGCAGCACGCTTATATGCAGACGAAATAGACTGCAGAGTTCAGATTCAGTCTGATTGTCATTTCTGCTCTTCTCAGATTGACACAATCGCTCCTGAGAAACATGTTCCATGTAAATTTAGATGTTCACCGACATTAAAGACTGTGGTAGAGATAAATTTACTCACGTTTCTAGCAGCTTCCTGTTGGATTCCACTGTTCACATGATGACTTTCCACAGAAATGATAATCTTAGATCTTATGAACCCGAGGCCTCTGCTCGAAAACTGCATACCCATAATGAAATGAGAGGAAACACTTGTCACACTTGTTAACCTGTTAAGCCCCAAGCCTATTTTTGTAAATCCTGCTCAAAAATAGCAAGTCCAAAATTAATTGAGTATATCTCAGCAACCACAAGGTGTATTTGTATAATCTTAGTATCATAACAAAGGTAACACGTTTCAGATTATTTCAGAGATGTAAGAATCACTGAATATTCTCCTGGGTCAGAGGAAATGAAGATGGAACACAGCAGACAATGAAAAATTTCATTCTCGCCTACATGCAGTAATATGTAGTAATTCATTTAGTTGTGATTTGAGCTGTCTTTGGGGATGTGAGGAAAGGTTTATATGGTCTCATAGCCCAGGTTCTGCTCTTTCATTAGATGTGCAACATCACAATATTTTTTCCTGTTTAGTCCATTTCTTCACACTGTGTTTGCTAAGTGCTTCTCTATGTCCCCCAGCTGGGCGATTCTCGGGGTCAAAGACAACCGTTGGAGCTGACTGAGGAATCTGATTGGACAATAGACCTCAGGGTCAATGATGGACCACCCTGCATCATAAATAATCAGCATAGCCTGCAGTGACTAGTGACTATTTTGTTATTTGAACACCTTGCTGCACTATGTTTGCTATTTTTGTTAATAAACCTCACAAGCTCACAGTCCAGCGCCTGGAAGCCGCGAAGGGGCAGAGACACGAGACTGGCAGCAGCCAGTTAGAGACCCAGCTGCTGTGACTTTGTGATCCTTTTGTTTTTTTTGCACACCTGTGTTGGAGCTCATCGTGTGCCCGGTTCACGGGCCTCAAACATCCAACAAAGGGAGATTGGCAGCTGGGTCTCCTAGCCTGGAGGAGTAGTATGCAGCGGACTTTATCCAGAGTTTCATGGATGAAGCTCTCGCCGCCCACAGACCCAAAAAGCCCTGGGAAAGTGTGAATGGAGCGGTGTGGATTCTGAGGGCACACCCCGGCCTTAGGAAATATCCCCAATATGCGGGACTGCTGGCCACAGTCACTTCGCTTCGGCGATCGTTCCCCAGGCTGGTAGTGGGATTGCCTCCTGCTGAAACAAAGCCATCACAGAGGCACGGTCCTCGGCAGAAATCCATCTCATCTCCCAGTTCACCAACTCAAGTGCCTGTGTGCATGTCGTCAGCTCCACGGTGGCGCCATTGTCCCGCTCTGGACCACCGGAGGAAATCATCCACTTCATCGCCGGCAACCCGTCCTTCGCCGAGGCAAGAAATTTCCGTAGCAGCCTCTTTTTCTGACTCTTCCTCTCCGGCTGTCCCACCAGCCAATCTCTCGGCAGCAATTTTTTCTCCCTCCTCCTCGGCGATTCCTCCCGCTGCGCAAGAACTGGTCGCCTCCCTCTCGGTCCCATCTGTCTCCATGACTACAGGGGCGGCTTCTCCACAATCAACAGAGGGTCCCAAGTTCACCATAGCCACGGAGAAGGACAATTCCCCACATACAGCAGCAGACAACATCAAGATCCAGGAAAACAGGCAAGTTCCATTTCATTCAATTTCAATTTATGATGATATGCCTTGCCTGATTCCCGGCAATGAGGCTCAGGGTCTGCAGTCCCCTGAGCTTTCACCACCTTCTGCAATAATTAATTGCTCATCAGCCCTGTCCGTGTCCTCTCCCCCGGTTCCTGAGTGTCTGCCGGCCCCAGAACAAAACCGCTGGAGGATGGAGGAGCCTGTGGCCCTGGAGGAAGTTCCAGCGCCAGCGGTGAGCCAACCCCCAGCTGCCATGTTGGATGAGGCACCAGCATGGGTCATGTCACCTGGGGTCCCCAAGACTGCAACCACCATCATGCCTGCTGCGGAGGCCATCACAGCAGAATTCGAGGCAGAGCTGGACCTCAAAAAAATGGGCCCGAGACATCGTTGTTATCTGGATCGACAGAGTCCTGGACGGCAGTGAAGCTCGAGCTAAGGCAAATGATCTCTCTTGTTTTTATCTTATCGGTTTTGGAGAGGTCTTTCCTGGATCTTGGTGAGGAGAGCCGGGTGCAGCCACCTGCTGCACCTGAGCTTGCCTCGCAGGGCTCCGCTGCTGCCGGTGACCCTGACCCTGACCCTGTTCCTCTGTCTGTTTCGTCTGAGCTTTCTCCCAGGGTCACCAGAGATGTTCTTGTACAGCAAGAGGTCTCTGTGGGTCTGGGTTCGCTGCCTGAGGTCGCCACAGGTCCAGCTTCCCTCGCTGTGGAGGTTGTCGTGGGTGCTCTGTCCCAGCCGGGGACCTCCATGGGTGCAGATTCCCCTCTGCCCGAGGCTGTCATCTGGGTTCCTCCTCCTCGGTCTGAGTCTCCGTGGGTGCTGTGTCCCAGCCGGGGACCCTTGTGGGTGCTGCGCCCCAGCTTAAACCCAACTTGGGTGCTGCGCTCCAACATGGGCCTGCCATGAGTGCTACACCCCTGTCTGGGGCCCACCGAAGGTGCAGCGATGGCCACGCCCTGGCCCACCAAGGGTGCTGCGTTGCCCCAGCCCAGGCCCACCAAGGGTGCTGCTACGCTCCAGCCCGGAACCACTGCGGGTGCTGCACTGCTCCAGCCTGGAGCCACTGCAGGTGCAACTTTGTCCCAATCCGGGACCACCAAGGGTGCTGCTGACCAGACTAAGAGCATCGTGGTCCCCCTTCCTCCTCTGCCAGACACCGTGGTGGTT
The DNA here is from genome assembly GCA_020510985.1 of Pholidichthys leucotaenia. NCBI lineage: Eukaryota > Metazoa > Chordata > Actinopteri > Cichliformes > Pholidichthyidae > Pholidichthys > Pholidichthys leucotaenia. The sequence goes on from CM035840.1 coordinate 282,279,265, forward strand.
TCCCACCCTGCGTCATAAACAATGAGCACAGCCTGCAATGACTGGCATTTACATCCACTGGCAAGTTTACGTTGGTAATATGTCTGTCTCGAGCTGAGTTCTGGATTTTTTTGCCAGACTCTTTGTCTGGCAAAAAATCTTTGTGGCTCTTTCTTTGCATTTATATATATATATATATATATATATATATATATATATATATATATATATATATATATATATATATATATATATATATATATATATATGTATATATATATATATATCCGAGTCCGAGTTCCACCCTATGCAGGACATACTGAATGCACTGAGGAGCTCATTTAGCAGCAGACTACATCATCCCAGGTGCACAACCGAGAGGTTTCGTAGGTCCTTCCTACCAACGGCTGTCAGACTGTACAACCTAAGCAGGGCTGCTCGCAGAGATAGCAAAAAAGACGTAACAAACTAATAGTTTTTTGAATGCAGAAGATGCAATAGACTTACACAGTGGTCCTCTCCGGCATACAACTAGGAGCATGCCGGTCGCTATGGAGGGTGAGAGTGTGTATGGGCACATAATCATACCATGCAGGATAGCTGGGTAGACGGTTATGCTGTTTCATTCCATCTAGCGGCAATGCTCTGCACTGTGTGTGTTTATATATTTGCATATTTGTTCCGTCTAGCTGCAATGCTCCGTACTGTGGGTGTTTATATATTTATATATCTACATGTTATTCCATCTAGCTACATTGCTCCGCACTGTGTGTGTTTATATACTTGCATATTTATTCCACCTAGCTGCAATGCTCCGTACTGTGGGTGTTTATATATTTACATATTTATTCCATCTAGCTACAATGCTCTGCACTGTGTGTTCATATATTCATATATTTATTCCATCCAGCTACAATGCTCTGCACTGTGTGTCTGTGTGTGTGTGTATATATATATATTTTATAGTAATACGTACATATGTTTATTAGCTGCTCTTGCTTGCTTGTTTTTTTTTTTCTTGCCTTCTGATTGTTGCTCTGAGTGTTGCTATCCCTGTGCTGTTGCAATCCTGGAATTTCCCCGTTGTGGGACTAATAAAGGCTTATCTTATCTTATCTTATCTTATTTTGTGCCCTTAAGGTTTAGTCCTGTTCTCTATTTTTCTGTTTTGGCTTCAGTTTTGTTTCCTTTCTATTTGTAATTATTCGGTCTGCAATTAATTATGTTTACTTCTTATTCTGTGGTGTCCTTCTCTGGGTTGACAGCTGTCAGGCAACATTTCTGGGTTTGTGCTCTGAGTGGGAGTCCCCCTGTCAAGCTGTCAGCCCAGCCACTCCTCCCTCATCTCTCTGATCTGATCCCAGTCACTCACATTTGTTCCCCTTTTGCCCGCTCATGTGAACCCACATCTGTCACTAATTGTGTAATGGTTCTGACCCCTATTTAAGGGAAATTATTCTCATTTGCATTTGCTGCTGCCTAGTCAACCAGTCTTTCTTCATCTCCGCCAGAGCCCTCTTCTGCTGTGGCACATTTTTTCCATCTTTCCATTATTGCTGTTTTGTTATTTGAGCACCTTGTTGCACTGTATGTTTGCTATTTTTGTTAATAAACCTCACAAGCTCACAGTCCAGCGCCTGAGTGTCGTATCTCTGCCCCGAAGGGGCATTCATGACAATGTCCTATGGAGGTCATTTGTTCATTGGCTAGACGTCGACTTGATGCCAGCTCAAATTAGCAGCAGTGATGTAAGAGGGAGGGCGGAGCAAACTGCAGATCTTGGGCAGTTAAAGAGACGTGCACTGAAATGAGCCATTCTGAGGAAGGCTGTGGAAGATGATTGACAATGATGCTTTAACAATTAAATACTGTATTTAAAGACATTTTGACCAACATATGTTACAAACATTTCATTAAGACGTGTGGGAGCTGTTCAACATGTGGGAAAAGGGTAGTACAGTGCATCTGGAAAGTATTCACAGTGCTTTATTTTCCTTATTTTGTTATGTTACAGCCTTTTTCAAAAATGGAATGAAATAATTTTTCTCCTCAAAATTCTACACACAATACCCCATAATAAGAACGTGAAAAAAAGTTTTTTTTTTTTTTTGATTAAAGATTAAAAAACTAAGCAATCACATGTACTTAAGTATTCACAGCATTTGCTCAACACTTTGTTGATGCACCTTTGGCAGCAATTATAGCCTCAAGTCTTTTTGAATATGATGCCACAAGCTGGCACAATTATCTTTGGGCAGTTTGGCGCATTCCTCTTTGCAGCACCTCTCAAGCTCCGTCAGGTTGGATGGGAAGCGTCGGTGCACAGCCATTTTCAGATCTCTCCAGAGATGTTCAATTGAATTCAAGTCTGGGCTCTTATTGGGCCACTCAAGGACATTCACAGAGTTGTCCTGAAGCCACTCCTTTGATATCTTAGCTATGTGCTTAGGGCCGTTGTCCTGCTGAAAGATGAACCGTCGCCCCAGTCTAAGGTCAAGAGCACCCTGGAGCAGGTTTTCATCCAGGATGTCTCTCTACATTGCTGCATTCATCTTTCCCTCTATCCTGACTAGTCTCCCAGTTCCTGCCGCTAAAAAACATTCCCACAGCATAATGCTGCCACCACCATGCTTTACTGTAGGGATGGTATTGGCCTGGTGATAAGCGGTGTCTGGTTTAACATGACACCTGGGATTCACGCCAAAGAGTTCAATCTTTGTCTCATGAGACAAGAGAATTTTGTTTCTCATGGTCTGAGAGTCCTTCAGGTGCCTTTTGGCAAACTCCAGGCAGGCTGACATGTGACTTTTACGAAGGAGTGGCCACTCTGCTATACCGGCCTGATTGGTGGATTGCTGGAGAGATGGTTGTCCTTCTGGAAGGTTCTCCTCTCTCCACAGAGGAACACTGGAGCTCTGACAGAGTGATCATCAGGTTCTTTGTCACCTCCCTGACTAAGGCCCTTCTTATCTGATTGCTCAGTTTAGACAGCTGGCCAGCTCTAGGAAGAGTCCTGGTGGTTTCAAACTTCTTCTATTTATGGATGATGGAGGCCACTGTGCTTATTGGGACCTTCAAAGCAGCAGAATTTTTTCTCTATCCTTTCCCAGGTTTGTGCCTTGAGACAATCCTGTCTCAACAGACAATTCCTTTGACTTCATGCTTGGTTTGTGCTCTGACATGCACTGTCAACTGTGGGACCTTATATAGACAGGTGTGTGCCTTTCCAAATCATGTCCATTTAACTGAATTTACCACAGGGGGACTCCAGTTAAGCTGTAGAAACATCTCAAGGATGATCAGTGGAAACAGGATGCCCCTCTACATGTGATTTCTTAGGGTTTTTTTGCAAAAATTTCAATAAAATGTTCTTGTTGCCATTATGGGGTATTGTGTGTAGAATTTTTAGGAAGAAATTAATTTAATCCATTTTGGAATAAGGCTGTAATACAACAAAATGTTGAAACAATTAAGTGCTGTGAATACTTTCTGGATGCACTGTAAATGGGACCTTTAAAGCGCCTCTCATCTTACTGCTTTTGGTGTAGTTATTGTAATATACATGGAAAGAGAGACTTTTCTCAGTGTCTGACATGTTTCGTTGTGGTGGGCGAATGTGACACGCAGACTGGACTGGTCATGGTTTAAACCCATCCAATGGGAGCTCATATGTTCCGCCTTTGAATCAAGTCCCAGAAGTTTGGATGAAGTAAACTAATGAACAATTCCAGTCATCGATGGTGGCGCATGTCCTTCACAGAGACGTTACCAGGAGCTGATGAGGCAGTTTGATGAAGGATATCAGCTCAGGGCTCTGCTGCAGAAATGAGCACACTTCTACAAACACACAGCAGCGCCATCAATGCACAGAGAGGGAGACTCCTGCTGACTTCATCACTTCTGAAGTTAGGACGAATCTCTGCATTCCTGACATGTCCCCCACACTGTGTTCCACATGCACCCAGGCCTTTTATCTCATATGTTTGGTTGTTACAGCAGAGGACTGCACATTCATCCTGGGCTGGTTCTGGATCAGCTACAGTCACAGTTTTGTTCTCTGGGTTCATTCTAAAATCTAAAATGGGGCTTTGCAACCTGTGGTTCTGAGAAAAAAAATGAGTAAAACCAGAAAGTTAAAATTTAGAATAAATGGATAGTGCAAATTTATGAAAAAGTGACTTTTTTCAAAGAAGAAATGTTGAAAATCCACAAGGGAATGATACAATTTAGAAAAAAGGAAATTAGAGAATAATCAAAGAAAATTTGTAAAATTATCAGAACAGGTTAAAAACGGAGAAAATGTTAATTTACAAGAAAAAAAATAGTCAGGAAATTTGCCCATGTAGGAGAAGAAAAAAAATATATGAAAAAGTCAAGAAAAAATAAATAAAAACATGGTAAATTTACAAAAACAAACCTGCAAATGTATGATAATAAAACAGCAAAAAAAGCCAAGGAAAAACATGGTAATAAAACTTTTAAAAAAAAACAATGTCTGAAATGTTGCACATTGACAAATTCATTAGTGAAAACTCTCCTATAAATACAGTATGTCTGCAGTTAGGGTTGAATTTATGAGTCATATTTTCATGTCATTCTGACACTTGAATATATCGCACGTCTCAGTAAAGGCTGGTTTATGGTGATGACCTCTGAGGTGGAGGTCAGTGGAGATGAGGACGGAGATGAGCAGAGATGTTCCAGACCAGCAATGTACAGGCTGGCAGAGATGAAGACTCATTAATATGAAGAGAACAAAGCCATGGAAATGTCAGAGGGTCTTAGTGGAGAAACAGATGGCTTACCACTGGAATTCATCAGGTATTCTCCAAGACATCGGATCAGCTAAATCCACGCAATCTACAAGTTTCTGACATGGGAAAGACTTCTTAATGGGGGCAAAGGTAAAAGAGTCAAAACTGATGGATGAGTATGACTAAAATTATCCAAACTGAACAGCTGTTGCAGATGTGGAGACGATGAGAGGAGCAGATGTCCATCACTTCAATAGATGACACACAAATGACAGACAGTTTAAAATCCGTCCATCCATCTACCAATCCACCATCCATCCATCCATCATCCATCCATCCATCCACCCACCCACCCATCCATCCATCTATCAATACATCCATCCACACAACCATCCACTCATCCATCCATCCATCCAGCCATCATCCATCATCCATCCATCTTTCCATCCATCCACGGACCCATCCAACAATCCACTCATCCATCCACCGATCCATCCATCCCTCCATCCATCCACCTACCCATCAATCCATCCATCCATCCATCACCAATCCATCCATCATCCATCCATCTTTCCATCCATCCACGGACCCTTCCAATAATCCACTCATCCATCCACCCATCAATATATCCCTCCATCCATCCACCCACCCATCAATCCCCCAACCAGACACCCATCCATCCATCCATCCACTCATCCAACCACCATCTATCCCTCATCCATCCATCCATCCACCTACCCACCCATCCATCCATCCATCCACCCACCAATTCATCCATCCATCCATCCACACACCCATCCAGTCATCCATCCACCCATCCATCCCTCCATCCATCCACCCACCAACCTTGCCATCCATCCCCCAACCATGCACCCATCCGTCCACTCATCCATCCACCCATAAATCTCTCCATCCATCCATCCATCCATCCATCCTTTCATCCATCCATACATACATACATCCATACATCCATGCACACACCCATCCACTCATCCATCCATCCATGCCTCCATCCATCCACCCATTCATCAATCCCCCAACCATACACCCATCACTTCTATCCATCCATCTATCCATCCATCCATCCATCCACCCACCCATCAATCCCCCAACCATACATCCATGCATGCATGCATGCATGGATGCATGCATCCATCATCCATTCTCCCACCCACCCATCCCTCCCTCCCTCCCTCCATCTATCCAGGCTCAGACTCCCTAAAGATGATTAGTCAGTGCAAAGCAGCATTAAATATAATGACTTCCATTAGAAAACTGTGCTGATCATCGACTTCTCTCCTCCTGTATCCCTCTCTCAGTATTGCCTCTCTCCTCTCCCAGACTCCTTCCTTCCCCTTCATCCCTCTGGTCTGTGCCGCCCACACGCTGCCCAGCCTGCCTGTTGCAGACTGGGAGTTGACATTCTCAGAAACCATTAAAAGTGCTCATTATTGGAAAAGAAAAGGAGGACAGAAATCAAAGAGATAGGCACTTATTCGCTGCTGGGGTTCCCTCATCTGTTTTGCACTTACTCCCCAGATCCTCCACATTTCTGCTCACATCCTCCTTCACTCCACCACCTCCTCTGTTTCCCTCATTCTTCTTTTTCTTTGTTATGCAGCCTCAGTTAAGTTTCACCCCTCAGCTCCAGTCAAATCGTTTGTTTGTCCTGAAAATATATCCAAAGAAAACATGTAAAGAGGGTGTAGATATCTTAATTTACTCAGCTCCTTGGGTCTTCTCATGGATGAGCTGTGGTCTCATTTGTTTTTAGTTTGAAGGTTACTCCACCAATCATTGACTGCTTCATGAACATCAGCACAGAGTCTGTAAAGTTAATTAGAACTTTAAACTTTTTTGCAAAAATTTGCAGCTTGTTTCTCAAAAATATTTAACTTTTTGTCTCATAAATTTGCCACTTTTTTCTCATACATTTGTGACTTTTTTTGAATTTTTTTCTCTTCAATTTGCATTTTTTTCTTGGAGAACTACAACTTTTTTCAGTGTTTTTTTTTTTTTTTAATTAGTGATTTTTCTTAAAATTTTGTATCTTTTTTTCTTGTAAATCTGCAACTTTTCCTTCCAAATTTGCAACTGTTTTCCCATGAATCTGCAACTTCATCCTCAAAATTTAGATTTTTTTCTGGTAAATTTGGAATTTTTTCTCATAAGGTTTGCAAACTTTTCTCAAAAATTTTCAACTTTTCCATCAAAATTTTGGAACTTTTTACTCATAGCTATGCAATTTCTTTGTGAAGGATATTTTTTGCTTTTGTATTCTTAATTTGCATTTTTTTCTCAAAAATGTGAAACTTTTTCTTTGAGATTCATTTTTTTTTTCTTAAAAATTTGTAACTTTTTCTCAAAAAATAGCAGTTTTTATCTCATAGACTCCACCAATCACAGACTGTTTCATTAACGTCAACACACACTTTATCAAATTATTTAGAACTTTATTCTAATGTAAACTTTTTTGTAAAAATTTTCAACTTGTTTCTCAAAAATAATTGATTTTTTTTCCTATAAATTTGCAACTTTTTTCTCACCAATTTGTGACCTTTAGTGATGTTTTTTCATAAATTTGCATTTTTTTTCTAGTAGATGTGGAACTTTTTGTAAACTTTTTCTCCAAGAAGTTTTTTTCTTGTAAATTTTCAACTTTTTTGCAATTTTTTCAGATGAAGCTACAACTTCATCCTCAAAATTCAGATTTGTTTCTCATAAATTTGTAAACTTTTTCTGGTAAATTTGCAACCTTTTTCTTATAAAAAAAAGTTCTTTGGGCAGCTCGGTGGTGCAGTGGTTAGCACTGTGGCAGCAAAGTAAGAAGGTTGTGGGTTTGATCCCACCCCCTGACCATTGGTGACCCTTCTGTGTGGAGTTTGCATGTTCTCACCGTGTCTGTGTGGGTTTACCCAGGGTACTTTGGTACTTCCCACGGGCCAAAAACATGCAAGTTAGATTAATTGGAGACTCTAAAGTTGCCCTAGGTGGGAAAGTGTTTTTGTGTGTGAATGGTGAAGGGATTGGCGCTGCACCGTGGATGCCCTGAATTTCCCTCTGGGATTAATAAAGTATGCAAAAACAAGATATATAAGGATTGAAATCCTTTCTAGCAAATTTTCATATAAATTTATAATTTTTCTCTCAAACCTTTGGAACTTTTTTCCTACTAGATTTACGGTGCATCTTGAAAGTATTCACAGCGCTTCACTTTTTCCACATTTTATGTTACAGCCTTATTCCAAAATGGATTAAATTCAATTTTTTCCCTCAAAATTCTACACACAACACCCCATAATGACAACGGGTAAAAAGGTTTTTCAGATTTTTGGAAATTTATTAGAAATAATAAAAAAAAAAAAAAACTAAAATCAGATGTACATAAGTATTCAAAGCCTTTGCTCAATACTTTGTTGATGCGCCTTTGGCAGCAATTACAGCCTCAAGTCTTTTTGAATATGATGTCACAAGCTTGGCACACTTATCTTTGGGCAGTTTCATTCATTCCTCTTTGCAGCACCTCTCAAGCTCCATCAGGTTGGATGGGAAGGGTTGGTGCACAGCCATTTTCAGATCTCTCCAGAGATGTTCAATTGGATTCAAGTCTTGGCTCTGGCGGGGCCACTCAAGGACATTCACAGAGTTGTCCTGAAGCCACTCTTTTGATGTCTTGGCTGTGTAATTAGGATCATTGTCCTGCTGAAAAATGAACCGTCACCCCAGTCTGAGGTAAAGTGCGCTCCGGAGCAGGTTTTCATCCAGGATGTCTCTGTACATTGTTGCATTCATCTTTCCCTCTATCCTGACTAGTCTCCCAGTTCCTGCCGCTGAAAAACATCCCCACAGTATGATGCTGCCACCACCATGCTTCACTGTAGGGATGGTATTGGCCTGGTGATAAGTGGTGGCTTGTTTCCTCCAAACATGGCGCCTGGCATTCATGCCAAAGAGTTCAATCTTTGTCTCATGAGACAAGAGAATTTTGTTTCTCATGGTCTGAGAGTCCTTCAGGTGCCTTTTGGCAAACTCCAGGCAGGCTGCCATGTGACTTTTACTAAGGAGTGACTTCCGTCTGGCCCTTCTACCATACAGGCCTGATTGGTGGATTGCTGCAGAGATGGTTGTCCTTCTGGAAGGTTCTCCTCTCTCCACAGAGGAATGTTGAAGCTCTGACAGAGTGACCATTGAGTTCTTGGTCACCTCCCTGATTAAGGCCCTTCTCCCCTGATCACTCAGTTTAGATGGCCGGACAGCTCTAGGAAGAGTCCTGGTGATTCCGAACTTCTTCCATTTACGGATGATGGAGGCCACTGTGCTCACTGGAACCTTCAAAGCAGCAGAAATTTTTCTATACCCTTCCCCACATTTGTGCCTCGAGACAATCCTGTCTCGGAGGTCTACAGACAGTTTCTTTTACTTCATGCTTGGTTTGTGCTCTGACATGCACTGTCAACTGTGGGACCTTATATATACAGGTGTGTGCCTTTCCAAATCATGTCCAATCAACTGAATTTATCAGAGGTGGACTCCAATTAAACTGTAGAAACATCTCAAGGATGATCAGTGGAAACAGGATTCACCTGAGCTCAATTATGATCTTCATGGTAAAGGCTGTGAATACTTATGTACATGCGATTTCTTAGTTTTTTATTTTTAATAAATTCACAAAAATCTCCAAAAAAACTTTTCACATTGTCATGATGGTATATTGTGTCTAGACTGTTTTAGGAAAAAATGAATTTAATCCATTTTGGAATAAGCCCCTAACTTAACAATATGTGGAAAAAGTGAAGTGCTGTTAAGACTTTCTGGATGCACTGTACATTTTTTTTCCTCAGATTTTTTTTTTTAATTTAACTATAAACTGTTTCATTAATGTTAGCACAGAGTCTTTAAAGTTATTTAGAACTTTTATCTGCTGTTGTTTAAAAGCAGATCAGATATATTAACGACTATAAATCAACATGTACTGATATGATTTTTATTCAGAGAATAACGATGGATGCAGTCAGTGCTATACAGCCTCCACAATATCATCATAGTTCTGGCTCCTGCAAGTTTTCAGAGCATTTTGATGTTTATCCAAATTAATGATTTAAGTTTTTACATGACATTCGCTATTTTTGGTGCTGTTTGTTGTGGTGGAATGAAAATAGGTCAGGATGTAAAAAAAAAAAAAAAAAAAAAAAAAAAAAAAGAAAAACTTAGAAACCGGAAGTATTAAGTTCTGTTCCCTGTTGTTGCTTCTGTTGCTCACACAGAAGAACGCTTCTCTGTTCGCTATGCTGAGCACAGTCTGTTAGTTAAAACATGTCCATAATAGTCTTGTGTGCACTCCCAACATTATTTTGATTAGTGTCAACAGCTGGAAATGTTAGCCTTTGTTTTTAGTGAGTATAAATGTGCTAATGTTAGCATGCAAACCGCTAACATGCTAACAGCTAGCTTAACCCGCTAGCATTAGCCTAATAGCTTAGTAGCTATTCTTTTGCCAAGCTTGAATTGTCACATGAGCACAAGTGAATGTTGTGTAATTTAGTAGACATTTTGCTTGTTATTGATGCCATCTTTGCCTCTGTTGCAGTTTTCACTCTGTTGGCCATCAATAAAGTTTGCAGATGAGAACTACACTGGTGTCGTCAATGGAAGAGTTAGCTAACTGCATAACTGCATCTGGGGAAGCAGTGAGGGCAGAATAATTATAGTTGTTGTTTTTCTTTTGTTCTTCTACAGTGTGTAAGGTATGATCCAGAAACTAAAGCCCCATAGAAGCAATGGAAGAATTATGACTCACCACCTCTGAAGAAGACGTGTGTCCAATCCTCTGTGGGTAAGGTCATGCACATGGTCTTTTTGGACCAACATGGAGTTTTGCTGATGCATTTCCTGGCAAAAGGGTACCACAATTACCAGGACTTACTGTGCTTCACTGCGGTAGATGGTTATCAAAACTGAGAGGGATGGCATGCTGACCAAAGGTGTCCAACACCCCAGTTCACAACTCACCTGTTACTCAGACTGAAGCACAGTCCTGCAGCTATGAAATCCTTTCTCACCCTCCTTCTCTCCTGACCATGATGTCATTTTTGAAGGTCAAGCACTTCCAAGATGATGAAACACTGATTTCTGAGGTCAAGTTGTGGATTCTGACACAACCTGCAGACATCTACAGGTGAGGTTTCCACACCTGCATAAAGCAGTGGGAGAAGTGTGTGACCCTTTGTGGTACCTATGTAGAGAAAGACCGAAAACTGTGACAAGTTTAGTTATATTGGTGATTTGTTATTTTTTTAACAAGGATGGGGGGGGCATGTCACAAATTTAGCATGAGGTATAAACATTTAAATGAAGTGCAAATTTGCAGGAATAAAGGTGGAAACATATGATAAAATATCTATCCATCTTCTTCTGCTTAATCCTTTTCGGGTTGCAGTGGGGCTGGAGCCTATCCCAGCATCTTTGGGCGAGAGGCAGGGTACACCCTGGACAGATCGCCAGTCCATCACAGGGCCAACACAGAGAGACAGACAACCATTCACTCTCACATCCATACCTAAGGACAATTTAGAATCCCCAGTTGATGCCAATTAACCTAACTTGCATGTTTTTGGCATGTGGGAGGAAACCATAGAAATCCCAGAGTAAACACATGCAGACACGGGGAGAACATGCAAACTCCACACAGATCACTGTTGGTCGGGGGCTGGGATCGAACCCAGGATCCCCCGACCAAGGGTGAGTTGCTGTGCTGCCGCAGTGCTAACCACTCCACCAACCCGGTACCCCTTGATAAATTGGATAAATTTTAAACACGTTGCAAGTTATAATTGAATTATATAGATAAATAGACAGACAGACAGACACACTTTATTGATCCCAAACTGGGATACAGACGTGGACAAAATTGTTGGTACCCCTCTGTTAATGAAAGAAAAACCCACAATGGTCACAGAAATAACTTGAATCTGACAAAAGTGTTAATAAATAAAAATTATATGAAAATTAACCAATGAAAATCAGACAATGCTTTTGAATTGTGGTTCAACAGAATTACTTTAAAAAACAAACTCATGAAACAGGCCTGGACAAAACTTGATGGTACCCCTAGAAAAGATTGAAAATAATAGATAGATACAGATAGATTGAGCAGCACTGAGCAGCAGGATTAAATACTACCTGTTCAAGAGGTAATAGAACTTCAATTCTTCACCTGTGACTAGTTCTGGACTTTTGGAGGTGATTTGATTGACACTTGGCAGTGGATTGGTGGCTTGGGGGAAGATTCTGGTAGATTTAGAATTGGGCCTTTCTGCCTTAGAAGCAAACAGGCAGCCATTACTACTAGGCCTCACAGGCAGCCACCATCACCAGGCCAGCAGCCACGACCATCAGGCTCCACAGGCAGCCACCACCACCAGACTTCACAGGCAGTTACCACCACCGGGCCCTGCAGCCACCTACCGTCAGGCTTCAGGCCTGGCACCAGGCCTTACATGCATTCCTGTTGTTGTTGCTGCTTGAATTTTTCATCAACACCGTAATAGTCTTGGAAACAGACTCTTGTCTCCTTGTCCACTGCAAATTATTGCAAAACTGCAGCAAAATGCCACCTAAGCCAAAAGCAGAGGCCAAATCCCAGGAAGAATATGTGTCCCTCGCACAGGTAAATGACTTACTGCAACAGCAAAAAGAATTGCTTTCTGCATTGTTAAACCAACAACAGGAAACTTTCAAAAGCCTCATCAAAGTGATCATGGGCTCAGCTAATGCAAGAGTGGACACGATGACAAGAGAGTTGCAGGACATTAAAACCAGTCTACAGTTCACTCAAAAAGGCGTAGATGACATAAAAGCTGATTTGTCTAAACAAGCAGACCTCAACAATGTGCTGCAATCAGATGTTTCTAAAGTGTGTGACAGTCTGTTGACTATCACCAACAAATTTGAATATCTGGAAGGACAATCCCGGAGAAATAATCTAGTCTTTGATGGTGTTGTGGAGGCACCAGGAGAGACCTTGGCTGACACGGAGGAGAAGATTAAAATATTCTCATGGAGAAACTACAGTTACCACCAGGGATTGAGATGGAGAGAGCCCACCGCACCGGGAAACCTGGAGGAGAAAGACCGAGGCCCATTGTGGTCAAGTTCCTGCGGCACAAGGACAGGATGACCATTCTTCAAAGAGCCAAGTCCCTCAAAGGAACAAAAATCTTCATCAATAAGGACTTCACTGATTTGGTAAGAAGGAAGAGAAAAGAATTAATGCCAGAGCTGAAAGCTGCAAGAGCACGGGGGTACATAGCCAACTTAAGGTATGACAGACTCATTATGCACCCACACCATCCCCGTAACAGTACACCAAAATCAATGGAGCCAAAAATCAACCAGAAATAATTGACATTTCATTATCAACTTAGAGATATAAACTGTGCATTTGTTTCCATTGACTGGAATAATTAAGATGCAAACTTTTATAGGAAACAACCTCATTTTTAAAGGGTACGAATATACTGAGCATAAGCCACACAGTGTTGACTATGAAACCGATCCCGAAAATCACTTTCTCAACAGTATAAAACATCAGTGTAAATACTTTAGCTCAGACCAACTAAAAAATACAATTTCTGACCAATCATTGTCAATAATACACTTTAATAGTAGAAGTCTCAACATGAATTTTTCCAAAATCCAGGACAGTTTGTTGCAATATAACACAAATTTTTCTGCTGTTGCAATTTCTGAGACTTGGCTAAAAAATGACCAACTTCATACAGTGCAAATGAGAGGTTATGATTTATATACCACAAGCAGGTAAAAAAAAAAAGGGGTGGTGGTGATGCTTTATATATCAGGTCCTGCTACCAAAGCCAAGTTGTAGATAATATGTCTTTTGAAATGGAAAACATCATGGAGTGTGTAACTGTGGAATTAATTACAACAACAAAAAACATAATAATAAGTTGCATTTATAGAGCACCGGATACCGATATTGACATTTTCAAAGAAAAAATTGTCTGAGCTTTTCAGTGCAGCAGGTAATAAGAAGCTGGTATTTATTTGTGGAGACTTCAGTATTGACTTATTAAATCCAACTGACCATATCCAAATAAGTGAATTCATAAATTCCATGTTTTGTATGGGTTTCTACCCTTCAATAACATACCCCACTAGAATAACAACACATTCAGCAACACTTGTTGATAACATTTTCACAAATGTCAGTGTGAGGAATGTAATTGCTGGCCTTATTGTCAATGATGTGACAGACCATCTGCCTGTTTTTGTTTCTTCACACACTGGTGTAACACATAATGTTGAAATAGATAAGGTTTTTAAACAACTTGTAACAGAAACCGCAATCAACAATCTTAGAAATGATCTAAAAATACAAGACTGGAGTGGTGTTTATGTTGACGACATTGATACAGCATATGGAGAATTTGTCTCTATTTTATCACAACTATATAATATACACTGCCCTCTAGTGGTAAAGGAAACTAAAATTAGATACAGAGATGAGCCTTGGATCACCAAGGGCCTGCAAAATGCTTGTAAAATGGAAAAACTTGTTATACAAAAAGTTCCTGAAATTAAGAACTGTGGAAGCAGAAAAGAAATACAAGACTTATAAAAATAAACTCATTAGTATTTTAAGATTGAGTAAAAGAACATTGCAGTAAATTATTGGAAAATAACAAAACTAATACATGTAATACATGGAAGGTGTTAAATAATATAACAAAAAGAGGAAAATTAAATTCCAACCACATCTCTTATTTAAATTCAGAAAATGGAATAATTAATGAAAATAGCTTGATCTCCAACACATTTAATTATTATTTAGCGAATGCAAAGTCCTTAAGCCAAGCAGTTGCCTCCTGGTTTGCTGTATGGAGGGTGTGTAATCCTCCTTCCAGTCTTTGGAGCGGGCAAGCCTCTATGATGTGTTCCATAGTTTGCTCCTCTCCACATGCGCACAGTGGGCTAGGGCTACTGCCCCATCTGTGAAGGCTGGCCAAGCAGGGGCCATGTCCAGTCCTGAAGCGATTGAGTGTAGACCACTGTCTCCTTGGGAGGTTGGTGCCCGGGACCTGTTGGTTGGGGTTTATCACCAGCTGTTTGTTTGGGCCCTCCTTGGTCTCCCATTCCTCTTGCCAAGCTGTCTGGATGGTAAAGTCAGCTGGGGGAGGGTTTTTCCAAATCGGCCGTCTGGATGAAAGTCGGGCAGTGGGTGGGGTGTAGATATCTGCATGGATTGGTAAGTGAGGAAAATCTTTAACTTTTTGGAGCATCCTTTGAGTTAATGCTGCTCGCCGGATGTGTGGAGGGGCTATGTTTGACAGTACAGAAACACTGTCAAACTGGGGGCAATGGATCAGCGTTCTCGTCGCGCCCTCCGCCAGTACCCGGGCTCGCCTGGGGAAGCTAATGATCCTACCAGCAGACTAAATTCGAAGAGACGATGCCTCTGTGCCAAGTCAAAGAAGAATCCTAGTCACAGTCCTAAAGCCGAAAGCAACACATTTAATGAATATTTTGTTAGTATAGGAAAAAAGATCGCCAACTCCACTGTATCATCAGCAAATATAAGTGGCGCTGACAATGTCGTCAACATAAACGCTTACTCAATGTTTATGGAAGAAACTGATGAAAAAGAAATTCTTGACATTGTTAACAAATTCAAAGACAAAAAAATAACTGATTGTAATTATTTCAGTATGTTCTTGGTTAAATGTATTATTGATTGTATTGTTAAACACTTCACTTTCATATGCAACACGTCACTTACTGCTGGTAAATTTCCAAAGAAAATGAAAATAGCAAGAGTTGTTCCTCTGTATAAGACTGGTGACAAACACTGTCAAACTACAGACCCATCTCCTTGTTACCTCAGTTCTCCAAAATACTGGAAAAAAAATATTTGTTAAGAGACTAAACGATTTCATTGATAAGCACAATATACTCTGTGAACAACAGTATGGATTCAAGAAGAACTGGACCACCTCACTGGCACTCATGGACTTTGTTGATCAGATTATGGATGCAACAGATAGAAGAGAATACACAGTTGGAATATTTCTGGACTTAAAAAAGGCATTTGATACAGTTGACCATAAATTACTCCTCAGTAAATTACATAAGTATGGCATCAGAGGAATTGCTTTTGACTGGTTACACAGCTATTTAGAAGACAGATATCAATATGTTCATGTGAATAATACAGACTCTGAGTTGCTGAAGATGACGTGTGGGGTACCACAGGGTTCTGTGCTTGGTCCATTGCTGTTTATTTTGTATATTAATGATTTATGTTCTGTGTCTAAATTGCTCAAGTGTATTTTATTTGCAGATGACACAACTTTTTTTTTGTAGTGGAGAAAATCTTAAGCAGTTTCTGGATTCAGTAGAAAATTAACTTAAACAAATCAATCAACGGTTCACTGCCAATAAATTATCTATTCACCTTGGAAAAACAAAATGTATAATATTTGGAAACCGCAAATTATATAATCACAGAAAAATTAAAATAAACAATGTTGGAATTGTCACAGTTTTTGAAACCAAGTTCCTAGGGGTCATTGTTGATAACAAACTGAACTGGAAATCACACATAAATTATGTCAAAACTAAAATGTCTAAATCCATTGCCATACTGTATAAAGTTAAGGATCTCCTGTGTCAGAAATCTCTTTGCATTTTATATAATTCACTGATAGTTCCTTTTATGACGTACTGTGTGGAGATCTGGGGAAACACATACAAAACAAACACAAACTTAATCTTTTTACAACAGAAAAAAGCTGTACACATTGTATCAAAGAAACCTTACCCTGAACCAACAAGTCCAATATTCATTCAATTACATACTCTTAAATTTAGAGATCTGGTAGATTATAATGTCATTCAAATCATATACAAAGCAAATAATAACCAATTACCTGTAAATATTCAGAGACTGTTTTAAAAAAGGGAAAGCAAATAAGAGCTAAGGGGTGACTCTGTTTTTAATAAGCCAAAGGTTAGAACAAATACAAAGTATCATTGCATGTTTGTCACTGGAGTTAAACTGTGGAACTATTGCTCTGAAAATATTAAAATATATTCAACTCTGAAGCAATTCAAAAAATTGTACAAAGATGAGAAAATCTCCCAGTATCTCACTGTAAATGCTGGGAGATAAATTTGTAATAACTTAAAGGGATTTTTGTCTACTTGTTCTATTTGATTTTCTTTGTTGATTTTGGGTAAGACTTAATTTTTTATGTAATTGATTTTATAATTGTAATGGGGTAGGCACTATATAAGTACTAGCTTCAGCCTACACCCTTTCAGTCATTCTTTTGTGTGTTCTTATTGTATTGTATGCGTTTATTATTATTATCATCGAATAAAATAAATTCATTCATTTATTCATAGATACATACTTTATTTCGAACAAAAAAGTAAAAAACAAAACAAAACAAATGACAAGTGCAATAAAAGTGACAGTATACAGTGCTCGAAAGGGAGAAGGAAGAAGTGAACACTTATTAACTCCAACTACTCTAATAATAATATAATGGTCATATAATGTGACCATAGGGACATGCTCAACCAAGATGTGTCATCTAATTAACATCACAGGGGTCTACAAACTTGTAATCGGTCAGTCGGCCTATTTAAAGGGTGACAAGTAGTCACTGTGCTGTTTGTTGACATGGTGTGTACCACACTAAATATTGACAAGAGGAAACAAAGGAGAGAGTTGTCTCAGGAGATTAGAAAGAAAATTATAGACAAGCATGTTAAAGGTAAAGGCTATAAGACCATCTCCAAGCAGCTTGATGTTCCTGTGACTACAGTTGCACATATTCAGAAATTTAAGATCCACGGGACTGTAGCCAACCTCCCTGGACATGGCCGCAGGAGGAGACGGATAATACGAATGGTAACAAAAGAGCCCAGAACAACCTCTAAACACATTCATGGTGAACTCCAAGGTCAAGGTACATCAGTGTCAGATCGCACCCTCTGTCGTTGTTTGAGCCAAAGTGGACTTCATGGGAGATGACCAAGTAGGACACCACTGCTGAAAACAAATCATAAAAAAGCTAGACTGGAATTTACCAAACTGCATGCTGACAAGCCACAAAGATTCTGGGAGAATGTCCTATGGACAGACGAGACAAAACTGGAACTTTTTGGCAAGGCACATCAGCTCTATCTTCACAGATGCAAAAATGAAGCATACCAAGAAAAGAACACTGTCCCTACTGTGAAATATGGAGGAGGTTGTGTTATGTTCTGGGGCTGCTTTGCTGCATCTGGCACAGGGTGTCTTGAATCTGTGCAGGGTACAATGAAATTTCAAGACTATCAAGGTATTCTAGAGAGAAATGTGCTGCCCAGTGTCAGACAGCTTGGTCTCAGTCACAGGTCATGGGTCTTGCAACAGGATTATGACCCAAAACACACAGCTAAAAACACCCAAGAATGGCTAAGAGTGAATCATTGGACTATTCTAAAGTGGCCTTCTATGAGCCCTGATCTAAATCCTATTGAAGATCTGTGGAAGGAGCTGAAACATGCCGTCTGGAGAAGGCACCCTTCAAACTTGAGAAAACTGGAGCAGTTTGCTCATGAGGAGTGGGTCAAAATACCTGATGAGAGGTGCAGAAGTCTCATTGACAGTTACAGAAATCGTTTGATTGCAGTGATTGCCTCAAAAGGTTGTGCAACAAAATATTAAGTTAAGGGTGCCATCATTTTTGTCCAGGTCTGTTTCATGAGTTTGTTTTTTAAAATAATTCTGTTGAACCACAATTCAAAAGCATTGTCTGATTTATGCACCTGTAGGCTGGTTGCCTACCGCCAATCAAATCTAAGAGAAGAAGAAGAAGAGAAGCATAACAGACAAAGGAATTACTCAGGAAAGTAAACCTGCCTAGATAACTTTATATTCATCGCTGATGATGACCCATATAGACAGATACATCATACCCACTGTACAATACAGGACTATCAGGCGCAGAGTGAAATGTGAGGTACCAATTAGACTGCAAGGTGCAGTATGGCAGCATTGTTATGACCCAAATTCAACATCAGAGTGAGTGATTGTACAGTGAAACAGCATGTGGCAGGAAAGATTTTCTGTACCTGACCTTTCGGTAGCGAAGCTGTAGCAGTTTACTGGAGAATGTGCTCTGCTCAGTCTAGTGTGTGGTGGAGGGGGTCATCAGGGTTGTCAATGTTGGATAATAGTTTATTCAGTGTCCTCCTCTCCACCACAGTCTCAAAGGTCTCCAGCCTCAGACCAATTACAGAGTCAGCCTTCTTGATAATCTTGTCAAGTCTGTTGGTGTCACTGACTCTGATACTGCTACCCCAAAAGACAGCAGCAAAGAAGACAGCGCTGGCAACAACAGCCTGGTAGAAAAGCTTCAGCATCCTGTTGCACATGTTGAAGGATCTCAGCTTCCTCAGAAAGTAGAGTCTGCTCATCCCCTTTTTGTACACAGCATCTGTGTTGGATTTCCAGTCCAGTCCGTTGCTGATCATGACACCCAAGTATTTGTAGTCCTCCACTACCTCCACATCCTCCTGTCAGGAGCCGAGCTTGCTTGGTTACCCCCGGCTCGGTCCTGATCTTTATGTAGGTTTAGGTGCCACTAGGTATGTGCATATTTTGTATTCTGTGCTTTGCCTTACCAATAGCAACTGCTTTCTGGCCTGCAGCGGTGAGGCAGTGCTTGGGCTGACGCTGGTGTGAACGCTGTCTAACTGTCTGCCGGTCCGACCACGCCCCCTCTCTTATTACTGTCAGCTGTTCCCACTCCTGTTTGCCATCTCCCTGCTCCTCACCCAGGTGCGACCAATCTACCATCCCCAGCAATGTGTATACTTAAGGAGCATTTTGCCAGTCACGCATTGCTGGGTCATTGCACTTCACATACGGTCGTTAATCGTCGTATGAAGTCATGTCATTGAAGGATCGCTTCACTCGGTGCTTTATTTGAACTACTCGGACAGCGCCAGTCTTGTGAGTATTATCTGTGTGCATTTTCCCTGGTGGTCCTCACCTATAGACTGTTGAGTGTCCTGGAGGGCTCCTTAAGCTGTAGTGGAATTGATGACTTGGAACTGTTTGTCAGTTTTTGTGTTTAATAAATGTGTGTGTGGTGTTAACCCTTCGCGTAAATCCTCATCCTTTCCCCCCTCACCGTGCGCAATGGAGAGGCGCACGGGAGGGTTCTTGACAGAATGACCCAGCCCTAAAAAGGATTTAACGGATTACACCCACACATACCTTTTTCTTTTGAATAATTATTTGCTCACCAGTCTGAGAGCTATGTTGGACTTGACGGGGATGCACAGCTATCCTCTGTCTCTGGGGTGGGAGTGCTGCTGTGTGCTCATGGAGATAGACGGACCCATCGCCTCGGCAAGCACGAATTCCACCCAGGAAGATGTACTGTGGTACATGGACCTGGCTGATGCAGCAGCTCAGTGGTGCCCTCAGCTCGCGGATCATCCAGAGGGACCTGAGAGGTTGACCTGTTTGGCAGTGCTGCGGCGAGAGTTTGGCGGAGGGGTGGGGAAGTTCCCCAGGAAGACTGGACTTGCGCCGAAGGGAGGGCACTCCCGGGGTTCCGTCGATCCTGCTCCACACCAGAGTTCAGCGCCAGTTCCTGCTTCGACCCAACCAGCTCCAGCCCCCTGCAGATGGCGTCATCCAATGTTGAAACGCCGGGTGAAGCCCTCCTCGTTGGCAGCGGCCGCTATTCCTCCAGCAGCTGCGAGGTCAGACAGCGCCACCCCGGGAATGCCCACCTCTGTTGTCATGGAGACGGCTCCTCCACAAGCCCTCGAGACGACCCACATTATCGCTGACACGGAGAGGGATGATTGTCTGCCGCCTGCAGCTGAGTGCATCAATTACTGGGAGGACAGGCAAATATTTTTTTCATTCTAAACCACTCATTGACACTGAATCTTGCCTGTCTCCCGAGGGAGAGGCCCAGTATCAGCAGTCCACTGGGTCCTCTCCTCCAGCTGTAAATAATAATTCTTTTCTTCCCCTCTCTGTGTCTCCTTCAATTATCCCTTAGGGCCTGTCAGTCCTAGGACCAAGTCGCCAGATGGAGGAGGAGTTTGGGTCCCTGGATGATCCTGCTCAGAGGCCCGCTTGGAGGTGTATTCCTGCAGCCACGCTGGTGGAATCCCCAACGTTGAAGCCGCTGCAGGAGTTAGAAGAGACTGCTTTCACCATTTCGCCAGCTGCGGAGGCACTCACAACAGATTGGGAGCCTGAGCTGGACCTCCTTGAGGCTGGACCCCAATTTTCATCGTCAGGATCAACGAAGTCCTGGACAGCGGTGGAGCTTGAGCTCAGGCAAGTTTTCTCTCTTGTTTTTCTTATGACAGTATTAGAGAGATCTTGCCAGGCTCTAGGTGAGGAGAGTCAGGTGCAGCACACAGCTGTGTCTGAACTTCCCTCGCCGGGCTCCGCCGCTGCCGGCGACCCTAATAACCTGGTTTCTTCTCCCACTCCTGAGTGTTCATCTAGGGTCGCCGGAGAGGAACCATTGTCACTGGGGGTCTCCATGGAACCGGTCACGCCGCCTGACGATGTCGTGGGTTCAGCTCCTCTGCTGCCTGAGGCCGTCGAATGGGTCCCTCTGCAGGTTGAGTCTCCGTGGGTGTGGCACGCTGGCTTTGGACCCTCGTGGGGGCTTCTCTCCAGGATCAGCCCGACATGGGTGCTGCGCTCCTGCTCAGACCCATCATGGACGCCACGCCCCAGCGTGGGGTCCACCGTGGGTGCAGCATTTGCCCAGTCGGGATCCACCGTGGGTGCAGCATTGGACTGGTCGGGGTCCACTGAGGGTGCAGCATTGGCCCGGTTGGAGTCCACCGCGGGTGTTGTTGAGCTCCATCTGGAGTCCACCGCGGGGGCTGCGGAACTCCAATTGATAGTCACCGCGGTTGCTGCAGAGCCTCAGCTGGGAATCACCGCAAGTGCCGCAGAGCCTCAACCGGAAGTTACCGCGGGTGCTGCAGAGCCGGCCTGGTCGGGGTCCACCGCAGGTGCTGCAGAGCCGGCCCGGTCGGGGTCCACCGCGGGTGCAGCATTGGCCTGGTCAGGGTCCATCGTGGGTGCAGCTGTGTCCCAAGCTGGGATCACCGAGGGTGCTGTGGATCTGCCTGAGGGCTCCGTGGCCCCCTTCTCCTCCCTGTCCGATGCTGTGGGGGCCCCCTCCCTATGGTCCGGTCACCCATCAGTGAGCCTTCCAGTTGGCAGGCCCCCTCCTGCTTCATCCCCCCGGCCCTGGTGGCTTTACAGCACTGGCCGACCACCTGAGGGACTGAGGATCTGGGCCAGATGGCCCGTGTTTTCTGGCAGGCCACCAGACTCTTTCTACCAAACTGCCTGCTGGGCCTGGGACTCTGGGCAGCCTCCCGAGCCTCCACGTCTTTGGACTTGGGTGGGGGGGGGGTAATTGTGAACCCTGGGCGGGGTATTGTGTTCCCTCCTTTCTGTTCCCCCTCCATCCCACCCGGGTTCAAGTTGTTTGTTCCTGTTGGGGTTGGGGGGGGGGGGGGGTCTGAGATGTTACTTTGGGTGTCTGGGAATCCACCCCTTAAAGGGGGGGGCTCTGTCAGGAGCCGAACTGGCTTGGTTACCCCTGGCTCGGTCCTGATCTCTATGTAGGTTTAGATGCCACTAGGTATGTGTATATTTTGTATTCTGTGCTTTGCCTTACCCATAGCTACTGCTTTCTGGCTGGCAGCAGTGAGGCAGCCCCTTGGGCTGACACTGGTGTGAGCGCTGTCTAACTGTCTGCCGGTCCAATCACGCCCCCTCTCTTATTACTGTCAGCTGTTCCCACTCCCATTTGTCATCTCCCCACTCCTCGCCCAGGTGCGACCAATCTACCATCCCCAGCAATGCGTGTACTTAAGGAGCCTTTTGCCAGTCACGCATTGCTGGGTCATTGCACTTCACATATGGTCGTTAATCATTGTATGAAGTCACGTCATTGAAGGATCGCTTCGACTACTCGGACTGCTCCAGTCCTGTGAGTATTATCTGTATGCGTTTTCCCCGGTGGTCCTCACCTATACACTGTTGAGCGTCCTGGAGGACTCCTTAAGCTGTAGTGGAATTGATGACTTGGAACTGTTTGTCAGTTTTTGTGTTTAATAAATGTGTGTGTGGTGTAAACCCTGCGCGTAAATCCTCATCCTTTTACCCCTCTCTGTTCACAATGGAGAGGCGCACGGGAGGGTTCATGACACCTTCTGCCTAATCCACAGTGGCTGTGAAGGTGTCCTCTTCTTCCTGAAGTCAATGAAAGCACCAAGGTGCTGATACCTCGGTGCTAGAGCCTTGGTGGAGGTATGCATTCCCGGATCATCACCAAAATGTTATGGGTTCTGCTATAGCTCAAGGACCACCACTGGTAAAATTTTTTTTATCCAAATCCATCCTGTAGTTTTGGAGTACACACATGCGCAGTGAAAATAATTCACAGTTCACATGCCCGTACTGTTGGCGGAAGCCAAGAGTCACCGAACTGATCTGAGCAGCTGCAATCCAAACACAGAAGAAGAGCATGGTGGCAGATGTTTCAAGTGGCAGAAGCGATTGAGATACATGAATACAATAACAATCAAGACAAACAGGAGCTTATGCTTTTTAGTGGCAAAGGAAGAAAACAGACGGGCCAAAAGACGGACATTTATTCATCCAGTATTGATGGATTGCTTAGTACTAGTGGTGTGCAATACTGCAAGATTTGGTATCGATCCAATACCAAGTAAATACAGGGCCAGTATCACCGATGCAATACGATACCAATACTTTTTAATCATTAAGGTGGATTGCATCATCAAATTACTAAATCTGAATGAATTTTCATGACCTTTAAGTGTTTTGTGATTTTTCCTTTGGATTTTTAATTAGTTAAAACCCAGGACAGAATTTGGGCAAAGTTTAGAGGTAAATACATACAGTATCACTTTCACAGTTAACACAAAAATGTAATTATATTCAATCAAATCTGAGCCACTTTACATTCAGTATATTTGTTTCAGTTCCAGTAAATGTATTCATTTAAATAAAACGTTTCAACTGGATAAATATACAAAGGTCTTAGCATAATTTATACTTTTTGAGCTGGCTAAAGTAACAAATGACCAGTTGCCCTTTGAAAATTGATATTAACGAATGTCAAAGATGACTACAATATTTCTTTCACCATTAATATCTACCTGGATATTCTCTGTCATACTGAAAGGCCTATGCCAAGGATTTCAGCCTCTGGGTCTGTGTCTGTTGGTGTCTGGGAGTGGAATATTTCTCCCCTCCTCTCTCCGTTTCTGTAGCTCGGCACTGTCTTTTGGATGATTTTTCATATGCTTGTATAAATTTGTTGTGTTACCACTGTATTTCACAGCCTTTTTACAAATTGTACAGCTTGCCATTGTTTCATTTTTGGCCCGGAAATATAGCCACATGACATGGCGCTCCTCTTCCTCTCTGTCATTCTGCTGTTCCGTCTCTGTGCTGTGTGTGCATGCTGTGGTAGTGCATCTCGATAATTAGCATAGAATTATAAAACACTGGCACTCCGGCAGCTGGCGGCTGCTGCTTGCTAACTTGTTTACCTGGCACTGCTGAGTCACGTGATGGTACAAGAGGGAGGAAGAGGGAGGAGGTAAATCCACAAGAAGAAAAGGAGCAAAGTGTGGCTGAATATGGCTGCTCTGTGCTGTGACCGGAGCGGCAACACAGACACAGAGTATCAATCTCGTACACTGGTATCAATATCAATACCAACGTTGGTATTGATATTATTAATATTTGGATCGATCTGCCCATCACTACTGAGTACTTTCCTCTGGCGGGAGTTTCCGGCGCATGCGCAATACCGTTCCACTGGCAGTAAAGGTGAGCTATTTTTGTGTTTATTTCAAAAGCAAAGCTTTATTTTGAAATTCTGGCAAATTAAAAGTTGAGAAAATATGGCGATACAATGAAGCAAGCCTTTAGTTCCATTTAATTTTGACTGGGCGAGCTGAAACAGAGAGACGGACAGACAGATGGACAAAACAGACGCACTAACTGACTACTGTATGCCTCTCACTTTCACCGAGGCATAATCACCATCTCTCTGGTCTTGCTGACGTTCAGCCTCAGGTGATTCTGCTCGGTCCAGTCAACAAATCTGTCTACCAGTGGCCTTTACTCCCCCTCCTCTCCCCCTCTTATAGTTGCAAATTTACCAGAAAAAAAGTTAAAATTTTTTGGGAAAAAAGTTTTAATTTTACATAAAAAAGTTTCAGTTTTACATGAAAAAGTTGCAAATTTATGACAAAATGTTGCAAAACAAGAAAAAAGTTTAAAATTTATGAAAAAGTTGCATATTTGCAAAAAAGTCACAAATTTGAGAAAAAAATTGCAAATTCTTGAGAAAAAAGTTCAAAATTTAAGAGAAAAGTGTTGCAAAGTTAAATATACAAAAGTTGCAATTTTTTGAGAAAAAGTTGCAATTTAACCAGAAAAGAGTTGCGAATTTATAACAAAAAAGTTGCAAATTTGCAGGAATAAAACAGCAAATTTATGAGAAAGAAAATTACAGTTTTCAAGAAAAAAGTTGCCAATTCATGATAAATAAAATCCAGTTTTATTAGAAAGAAGTTGCAATTTTATGAGGAAAAACGTAACTAATTTACAAGTGAAAAGTTACAGTTTTATTAGAAAAAAAGTTGAAAATTTATGCGATAAATATTGCTAATTTATAAGATTTGGGGGGATTTCTGCTTAGAATTGGTGCATTGGTGCCATTCATTTGTAAAATATTGTAATTAAAGATTTTTGATGACATTGAGGGGACAATCGTCCTCATGTTTTACAGACTTGTGATCTGTCTAAAGTGTTTAACTGCAATAAGGAGACGTGGAAAGTGGTTGAGATTCATTCACTGTCATGCGGATGGTTCCTGAGCGTGTGCAGACTGTGCTAAAACCCTGACCTGTCAGAACAAAGTTGATCAGGCCAGGCTAACAGCACAGAACACTGACCATGGAGCTGCTTAGAAAGGCTGGGCTTAAATGATGCTCTAAATCCCTGTTTTCCTCTGAAGGTATAAAAAACCAGAACAAAACCTGACCGACCACAGCAGCACCAGTGGGACCTCGTTGGGATTTACTGTCTGAATAATCCTGATTCTAATTCGAACTGCGTTTATGCAGCATTTCCTTTGGTTTTATTGAGCACTTCAGTACTTCATTTAAGTTTACACCCTGCTCTGCTGGTTTGTTTGCTCTGCTGCAGTCTTCTCTTCTTGGACATCATCTGATGGCTGGGCTTCTTCTAGATTTTACAGTGTTTACCTTTCAGATTAAACTTCCTGGAGCTGACTGAGGTCGTAAACTCGAGCTTTGTAAATAAAGCTGCATTGATTTCACTCAGTCAGACAGATATTCTCACAGCGGGGTGATTTAGGGTTCAGTTTGATGAGGATCTGGGGATTGAACCACCGACCTTTCTGTTAGTGAGTCCAGAAGACGGAGACCATTTTGTCTTAGAGTAGCAGGTGGTCTGGTTAACCTGCCATCCCCTTTCAAAGGTGTAAATCAGTGAGGGGGGGGGGGGACTTTCTAAATCAGGTTACATAACTGAATAATATGACTTTTTATCAACAGTTAGAAGCAGAAATGCAGAAAAAAATGTCATAAATTTCCAACCTTTCCTCATAGATTTGGAACTTTTTTCCTCATAAATATGTCTTTTCTCTTAAAAAAAAAATTGGCCTTTTTTCTTGCTTTTTTTTCTCAAAAGTTTGTGACATTTTTCTCATAAATTTGCAATTTTAGTCTTGTAAATCTCCAACTTTTTCCCGTGAATTTAATTTTTTTCTCAAAAATTTGCAGATTTTTTCCTCTTAAATCTGTGACTTTTTTCTCACAAATTTGACATTTTTCTCATAAATTTGCATTTTTTTAATTTAAATTTGCAAGTTTTTCATGTATATTTGCAACTTTGTCATAAATTTATAATTTTTTTTTCTCAAAAACTGTCATTTTTTCATTAATTTTAAATTTTATTATTGGAAATTTGCAAACTTTTTTGTCATAAATTTGCAATTTTTTTCTCATAAATTTATAACTTTTTTCCTTATAAATATGTGACTATTCTCTTAAAAATTTGCAGCTTTTTTCTTATGGATTTTTAACTTTTTGTCAATTTTTTTTTTACATTGCTCTCCTACATTTGTAATTTTATTCTTGTAAATTTCCATCTTTTTCCTGTAAATTTGAAACTTTTTTCTGAAAATTTTGCAATTTTTTTCTTAAAAATCTGCAACTTTTTTCTCAAAGATCTGACATTTTTCTTGTAAACTTGCAACTTTTTCCTCTAAATTTGCAACTTTTTTCTCATAAATTTATATTTTCTTAT
Organism: Pholidichthys leucotaenia; assembly: GCA_020510985.1. Taxonomy (NCBI): domain Eukaryota; kingdom Metazoa; phylum Chordata; class Actinopteri; order Cichliformes; family Pholidichthyidae; genus Pholidichthys; species Pholidichthys leucotaenia. The sequence goes on from CM035840.1 coordinate 282,306,448, forward strand.
AAATATGCAACTTTTTAATTTATTTTTTTTTTTTTTTAATTTGCAGTCCTCATCTGGATGGTGGTTAAATTTTTATTGTGTAATTATTATTGTGATCTGTATGGCTGTGTTGTGAGACATGTATATGTTGGACACTGCATATGTGATTTAACCACGATGAAGGAGAGCCAGCCCCCTGCGGTGCGGAGCCACAGAGCCTGGACCCCCTGCAGAGGACAGGGGACAGAAGACTTCCTGACCACTGAGGCTCGGGAAGAGAGAAGGGGGAGTTATGTAAATAAAAGGCTAATGAATGTGAATAAAGAGACTTTGAGAGAGATGTGTGATTTCCCCCGCGAAGGCAATGGTTTGATGTCAGAATATTTAAATGAGAGAACTTTGGTGTGTTCACTCTCTTTGTTCGCTGCTCAAGAATGAGAGCAGACAGTGGAATGATTACTTGAATAAACTGGAATGAAAGACAATTCGGTTTCGTTATTCAAGTCTCCCCACATTGGTGACTGACGACGTTGAGAATGAACGAAGAAATTCTCAGGGTCCCGGACTCACAGCGCTCAGAGCTGGCGAGCGCAGTGGCCGTTAAGCTGCCTGATTTCTGGCAGGATAACCCACGGTCGTGGTTTCTGCAAGCAGAGTCGCAGTTCGCGCTCGCAGGAGTAACGGTGGATGACACTAAGTTCCACCATGTCATCGCTAAACTGGACAACAGCACAGCTCGGTGCGTGCAAAGCTTGGTGGAGCAGCCACCCGCGACCGACAGGTACGGCAAGCTGAAATCCACCCTCATCAAGTTTTTCACCCCCTCGACTGAAGTGAGGGCGAGGAGGATCCTGTCTTTGCTAGACCAAGGTGGACACAGGCCGAGCGCCCTGATGGAGGAGATGATACAGCTGAGAGGGTTGGACAACGATGATTTCATTTTTCAGTTCATCTTCCTCTCCAACCTCCCGGCGCATGCGAGAAGCACGCTGGCCGGCAAAAAGTGTCACACCCTGGAGGAGTTCCGGGAGCTGGCCCAGGAGGCAGATGGGATCCTGGACGCCTGCGGCGGGCAAGCAACCACAGCAGCGACCCGAGACAGCGGGGAGCCAGAGGCGGCAGAACCAGACTGGCCGACGACGGCGGCAACACGGCCGCGACGAGGGGGAGCCAATAGCCCGGCGGCAGAGGCGCGGGCACGACACAGCGGAGGAGAAGATCTCTGCTTTTACCATCGGAGGTTCGCAGAGAAGGCACGCAGGTGTGTGCCGCCCTGCATCTTCAGGAGTTCGGGAAACGGCAAGACTGGGGGTCGCTAGCAGCTTCGACCCTCGGAGAACGCAACAAGCTGCTCTACATCACGGATGCGCGCTCCGGACGAGAGTTCCTCATCGACACCGGAGCACAAGTGAGCTTCATCACCCCAACATATGCGGACCGGGTGGCTGGACCCCACGGTAGCGGAGCTACAGTGGCAAATGGCTCGAACATCAACACCTACGGGAGAAGGACCTTGCCTTTATGCTTACATGGCCGCACATATGAATGGACTTTTGTGATAGCGGCGGTGAGTTTCAACATGTTGGGCGCGGATTTTTTGTGTTCACACAATCTGTTAGTTGATCTTGCTAATAGACGGCTGGTAAATGCACTCTCTTTTTACTCTCTCCCCTGTTCAGCTCGAGTGTCCCCGCCACCAGTACAGACCCACGTCGCTACAGCAGGTGGTAAGTTTCACACACTCCTCACCCAATTTCCAGCGCTCACTGTGCCCACTTTTTCAGCGATGGTCGCGAAGCACGGGGTGAAACACTTTATCCCCACTTCTGGTCCTCCCGTGTTTGCAAAAGCTCGGCGCTTGGATGCAGTTAAGCTCGCCATTGCGCGCGAGGAGTTCGCCAGCCTGGAGAGGCTGGGCATCGTTCGTAGGTCGAAGAGCCCGTGGGCTTCGCCGCTGCACATGGTACCGAAAGCCGATGGCTCCTGGAGACCGTGCGGGGATTACCGCAGGCTAAACAACGCTACGGCGCACGATCGTTATCCCATCCCGCACATTCAGGATTTTTCGGTGCACCTGGCGGGGGCGCGCATTTTTTCAAAGATTGATCTAGTTCGCGGCTATCACCAAGTCCCGGTCCAACCGGAGGACATTCCTAAAACAGCGGTAATAACCCCGTTCGGACTTTTCGAATTTTTACGCATGCCGTTTGGTCTCAAAGGGGCGGCGCAAACATTTCAGCGGATGATGGATGCCGTGTTACGCGATCTCCCTTTCGTGTTTGTGTACCTCGACGACATTTTGGTCGCGAGTACTTCAGAGGACGAACACGAAACGCACCTCACAGCAGTTTTTAGGAGGCTGGGAGAGCACGGCTTAATAGTTAACCCAGCCAAGTGCCAGTTCGGCGTCGAGCGGATCGATTTTTTTGGGTCACCGCGTCTCCCCGGAGGGAGCGGTTCCGTTACCAGAGAAAGTACGCGCGGTAGCGGATTTTCCCCGTCCACAAACGGTCAAATCACTACAGGAATTCTTGGGGATGGTGAATTTTTATAACCGATTCCTGCCCCACGCAGCTCAAATCATGCAACCGTTATATGCCGCGCTCAAAAAACAAAAACCGACCCAGGCGGTCGAATGGTCCCCGGAGCGGGAGCGCGCGTTCACAGAGGTTAAAAAAGCCTTGGCTGACGCTGCGCTCCTGGCCCACTCAGACCCTGCAGCACGTATCGCGCTGACGACAGACGCTTCAGATTTAGCCATAGGGGCCGTTATTGAGCAACAGGTAGCCGGAGTTTGGCAGCCTTTGGCTTTCTTTAGCAAATCTTTAAGCGCGGCTGAACGAAAATACAGCGCGTTTGACAGAGAACTGTTGGCGCTGCATTTGGCTATTCGTCATTTCCAGTTCTGGCTGGAAGGACGGTGCTTCACCGCTTATGTGGCCCACAAGCCGCTCACATACGCCATGGCCAAAATTTCAGATCCGTGGTCCGGCAGGCAGCAGAGGCAGCTGGCCGCAATCTCGGAATTTACCACTGACATTAGGCACGTCGCGGGCAAATTCAATGTAGTAGCGGATTGTCTCTCACGCGCGTTCACGACCCCAACACGCGCAGGGGCAGAACGGGCCACCGTGACCGCGCCGCAGGAGAGCGGCACGGTGGCGCGCGCAGCCCCGGTGCACGTGGGTATAGATTACGCAGCCATGGCAGCGGACCAGGGGGCGGACGCAGACGTGCGCGCGCTCCAGTCTGGACCAACAGGGTTGAGGCTGGAGAGCAAGTGTTTACAAACCGGTATGCCCCCCCTGATCTGCGACATGTCGACGGGGCGCCCGCGTCCGGTGGTTCCGGCCACGTGGCGCCGCCGTGTTTTTGACTCGGTCCACTCACTGGCGCACCCGGGGGTGCGCGCGTCGGTGAAACTAGTGGCGGAAAAGTTTGTTTGGCCGTGCCTGCGCAAGCACGTGAAGGAATGGGCAAAAACCTGCATTTCCTGTCAACGGGCCAAAATTCACAGGCACACAAGAGCCCCGTTAGAACCGTTCCGCATTCCGGCCAGAAGGTTCGACCATGTGCATGTCGACCTTGTGGGCCCCCTACCGGCATCACAAGGGTTCACGTATCTTTTGACAATGGTGGACCGCACCACACGTTGGCCGGAAGTGGTCCCACTTGCGACGACCACGGCCGCGGAGATGGCTCGCGTTTTTTTAACGGCTTGGGTGGCGCGTTTCGGGGTTCCGTCGGACATTACGTCCGATAGAGGACCGCAATTCATCTCTGAGCTGTGGTCAGCGATGGCCAACGGCTTAGGAGCCAAAATTCACCGCACTACGGCTTACCACCCTCAGGCCAATGGTTTATGCGAGCGTTTTCATGAAGGCGGCACTCAGAGCGTCGCTCACGGATGCAGATTGGGTGAATAAACTTCCATGGGTTTTATTAGGGTTGCGTTCTGCGCCTAAAGAGGACTTAGACGCCTCCCCAGCGGAGCTGGTATTCGCACAAACTCTGAGGCTGCCGGGCGAGTTTTTACCAGAGCCCCCAGAGCCCCCACCTCTCTCGGCTCTGGGACCGTTAGTCGGCACGGGGGCAGACACGCTCCCGGGTCCGGTTCATCACGCTTTTCCACGAGTTTTCGTCCGCAAGGCTTTGAAAAATGCCAATTTCGTTTTTGTCAGGCGCGAAGCCCTAAAAGCAACGCTCAAACCACCTTACGAAGGGCCATTTCGAGTGCTGGAGGCAGGTGATAAGCAATTTGTGCTAGATTTTGGAGACAGAAAAGAGACAGTCAGTATTGACAGACTAAAACCTGCTTTTGTCATGAAGGACGTGTCTGTACCGGTCGCAGTGGCGCCTCGATGAGGCAGGCCCCCGCAGGAGGCAATTAATCACTCTCTCCCTCAGTCAACAGACCCGAAGCAGAAACGCACCGCAGGCAAGGCGGGGCCAACGCACAGCAGATTCGGCAGACGGCTGAAGCCCAAGCGGCGCACAGACTGAATGTTGGTGTTGATTATTCAGTAGTGAGTAAGGTGCTATTTAATTTTAGGAATTAGTCTGTTCTTCATCGTTTGGGGGGGGTTATATGGCTGTGTTGTGAGACATGTATATGTTGGACACTGCATATGTGATTTAACCACGATGAAGGAGAGCCAGTCCCCTGCGGTGCGGAGCCACAGAGCCTGGACCCCCTGCGGAGGACAGGGGACAGAAGACTTCCTGACCACTGAGGCTCGGGAAGAGAGAAGGGGGAGTTATGTAAATAAAAGGCTAATGAATGTGAATAAAGAGACTTTGAGAGAGATGTGTGATTTCCCCCGCGAGGGAAATGGTTTGATGTCAGAATGTTTAAATGAGAGAACTTTGGTGTGTTCACTCTCTTTGTTCGCTGCTCAAGAATGAGAGCAGACAGTGGAATGATTACTTGAATAAACTGGAATGAAAGACAATTCGGTTTCGTTATTCAAGTCTCCCCACAATCTGCAACTTTTTTACTTTTTAAAATTGCATCTTCAATCATATCTTTGCACCGTTATTCTTGCAAATGTAATTTACTTTTATATAGTTGGACCTCACAGTATTTAAGCTGTCACGTGTGTGAGCTGAAGCCAAATGAATGAAGCTGAATGTGACTGAAGAGAACAGAGTGGTGGGGGGTTGTTTAATGACGCTCCCAGACTAACCTGCAGGAATTAAGGATCAAACCTGCAATAGGAGCAACACCAGGCCAAATCTTAAGATTTGTATAAACAGCTAAAGATTTCAGAGTAAGCCCTGCAAATCTCCCAGAGCTCCTCCAAACTCTCACTGGGCGTCTCACACACAGGACACAGATGCTCAGACTCTTCTGGGTTCTGTAATTAGGCACCAAACCAGCCCAGAACCAAACACAGAGGGTTCTCCCCGTCTAATTAGCTGCCTGGGTTCGCGCCATGGTGGAGGGAGAACGGGAGTTCAGAGAGCCACCAACCTTCTCCACCGTCCCACCTCTTCTTCTGTCTTCCTCTGACTGTCCCTTCCAGGATGGTTTTTCCACTTATTGCATCATGAAGTCCTCTTGCTTCTTGGATCTTCCTGTGGACCTCCTCCTTTGTCGCATGATCTGTGTAGTGGATGATCTTCCTGTATCACCTCATTTCTATCGTCAGGATTCTCTCTTGGATCTCTGCAGGAGTGTCCAGCTTTCACAGGCATACAGGAATACTGACAGGGCTAGGGAGCACAGCAGGTGGAACCGCCTCAACAATTTGCAATTTTTGTCGCAAGAATTTATAACTTTTTTCTCTGAAATGTTCATCTTTTTCTCATAAATTTGTAATTTTTTTCAAAAAAACTGACATTTTTCTCATGAATTTTCAGTTTCACTCATAAATTTACAATGTTTTTCTCATAAATCTGCAAATTTTTTTCCTCATGAATTTAAAACTTATTTCCTCCTAAACTTGCAACTTTTTTCTTATAAATCTTCAACTTTTTCCTATAACTTTGCAACTTTTTTCAAAAATTTGTGACATTTTTCTCTTAAATTTGAATATTTTTTTCTTTTGAATTTGCAACTTTTTCCTTAAAATTTGTAATTTTTTTCCTCATAAATCAACTTTTTTCACAAAAGATTACATTTTTCTAATTATTTATTTATTTATTTATTTCAAATGTGTAACATTAAACATTCAGTGACAGTCATGTAGGAAACATTAAGAAAAAAAATAAAGTATATATCAAAACATAAGTCACCATCCAAAACATAAGTTTCACTATGCATATAATGTACATACAAATCCAAAAAGGAGTGGGAAGAAGTCTAAACTTATTCAATCACACCCCTTCTCCTTCTATTAATCTGTTCCCTAGCCATACACAACACACTATATATATATATCATATTTAAATCAAATCATACAAAATTATCATACATACATTTAATAAACAATATTGAGAAACACAGCTTTGTTCAAACACCATCATCCTTGTACCTTGCAATTTTTTTTTTTTATACATCCTTTTAAATTGTTTTATGTTTGGGCCATTCAGATTGTTCCATAATTTCACTCCACAGAAGGATACACAGAAACATTTCCTGGTTGTGCTTACATTTACTGTTTTAATCTCTTGCACTCCGCTGTACCGCGGGCGGGCACATCTCTGCGTCCTAGAGCGCACGAGGGCGCACGAGGGCACACGAGGGCGCTGCGTCCTAGAGCGCACTGAAAAAAAAAGCTGCATTTCCGTTCTTCCACTACAGACACAGCCGCGAACAGAAAGCCAAAGGAGTGCTTTGATTGGTTTAGATGTGATTGACCTCTTATTCGACTAATAAGAGCCTTGAATTGGGTTTCTGAAACCTTGAAGAACCAATGACTGAAAACCTAGCAAGAAGGACCTGCCTACCAACGGCTGTGAATACAGCCAGCCAATTGAAGCACAGAAGTTCGAAAGCTGTTTTGTGTAAGGCTGGGTGACACACAGGCGTTCGCCAGTCTTTTTTTCTTATTACTGTTCTTATTTGTTTTGAAAAATCATTTGCCAAAACCGCAATCATGGAAGTGCAAAACCGCAATAATGGAATTATGGTTTGACCGGGTCGCGTGACCAGAACCACAAGTCCGTAACAAGCGGACCAACTTCATGTTCGTCTGACAATGAGGAAGAGAAGTTCGCCAGCTACGCTGCTGTTGTGGACAGGTAAGTGTTATAAGCTAAATTATTCTTTTTCCCTGAAAATTGTAATCCAAATGACTTTTGACCGATCGGTAAATTACAACTGTGCGTTATCGCAACATGACGGACCCGGATCGCTCCGGTCCGGGTCCGTCATGTTGTGAACCCCCCCCCCCCCCCCGCTACTATTCTGTAGCGGATTGCAGATATATTACAGATATTTTAGTCCAACTGTGCGTAGTAGACCGCAGTGCACCGTCACCGCTTTCCGTCATGTAGCGATGGGCGATGTCCGTCCTCTGTAGCGGGGGGGGGGGGGGGGTTGTTATCTTCTACATTACAAATATTTTAGTATAATTTTTAGTGCACTGTAGGTTATTTTTTCTTGTTAAAAAAAGCCACACATTTTTTACGTGGCATGCTTCTTTGTGTGTGGGGGCTTGTTTGTTCATTCATTCATGAATGAATGAATAAACAAGCCCCCCTCCCCACCACCACACACACACAGCCCTGAGTGTCACCTTTCATTAGAGCCCAAGATGAAGCTTCTATATTGAATCATTCAAAAGTTACAGACGTTTTTCCAAACTGTGCCATTTGGCACAATTTGGCACAGTTCAAAAACGCCTGGGAACAACCCAAGAAAAAAGCTGTGTAATATATGCAATTTTTGTGGTATTGTTACAAAATTTTGACCTCAGCTGGATAACACTTGGTTCTACATTTCTGTTGCATTTTCCAGCCCATATCTGACAGCTGTGTGTTATTTGCAAGCATTTGTATCCAAAAAAACACCCAGGCAAAATTTATTTTCTTCAAGTTCAGTATGTTTAGATGTTTGACAGGCGCCTTGCATGGCTGCCGCGTCATTGGATGCGCCTAACGTGCATGCCCAATGTCAAGTCAAATTCCTTGTATGTTTACCTGTAAATATACTTGGCAATAAAGCTGATTCTGATTCTGATGACTGTTACTCAGTGGCCGGAGCACTTAGAGAGATTATGACTGTTTTGCCAAAAAATTCAAAGTGTTTTATTTTAAATGAGACCAACCCCATGAAGATGCTGCAAAGGGTTGAAGAACAGCTTTTGATTTACTTTGGGTACGTTATTTTTTTGGCGTTTTTAGGGAAATTGACCAGAGTGCAAGGAGTTAAAATTATTTAATCCCCTTAGATTTTAATTGCCTTTCCTTTCTGTAAACAAGCCTAGAATAGTTTTTGGAAGTTGATTATTTTTTTGCTCTAAACATGATTAGTCGGATTTGGTATTTTACCTGATCCAGAAATTTCAATATATTTGACTGCAACAACAATGGATTTGTATGATCTCTATAACCAGCTTTATGAACAATTCTTATTTCTGTCTCTTTTTTTTTTTACAATAAATTTTCAATTTCATTCCCCTTGTTTGACTGCATCAACTGCTTTAGCTGTCCAAATTGCCTAATGTGTGTTATTAGTACTCATTCGTATTAGTATTTAGTATCAAGGCGTGCTTAGGAGTCCTAATTGCCTAACTGTGTGTTGGTGTGTGTGCTATTAGCATCCATTAGTATTAGGTTTGGGTTATTGTGTTATTGTGTTAATGCCTTATTAGTATTGATGTGTACCTATTACCTTGGCATTCGTTTGGAGAGCAGAGTAAGAATTTCATTGCTCAGGAAATGTAGCATTTCTTAACTGTGCACATGATAAAAAAGCATTTGAATCTTGAATCTAGTGTGCTTCTATAATTATTCCCCCAAACCTCCGCACAGTCGCTGAAGTATGATGAAACCAGTGATCTGTAAAGAATGCGGAGTGATCTGTGATCCAGAACATGTTTTGTTTAAAACCACAATCCTTCTTGATATTTTCTGATTTTAAATTTTTTATATGCTGTTTCCAGTTAATTTTATCATCAATTATCACCCCAAGAAATTTGATTTCATTGACTCTTTCAATATCTGTTCCACCTATTTCAATTCAATTCAATTCAACTTTATTTATATAGCGCCATTTCACAACAACAGTCATCTCATAGCACTATCAACTGTAGGGGGGAACCCCCACAGTTGCAGAAAGACCCCAGCAATCAGACGATCCCCTGTGAGCAAGCACTTGGCGACGGTGGAGAGGAAAAACTCCCTTTTAACAGGAAGAAACCTCCAGCAGAACCAGGCTCAGGGAGGGGCAGTCATCTGCTGCGACTGGCTGGGGGGTGAGGGGATAGAGAAGAAGAAAAGAACAGACATGTAGAGAGCAAACAGCACGATGGGGACTCAATCTATGGGAGAGAACAAACAGATGTTAATGACCAGCAAAAAAAATATTTCATAGAGAGTGAGGAAAGGAGTGAGGCCCAGTGCATTACTGGAGGTCCCCCGGCTGACTAAACCTATTAGCAGTATAACTAAGGGAGGGTTCAGAAACACATGATCCCTCCCTAATTGTAGGCTATATCAAAAAGGTAGGTTTTAGCCCTATTCTTAAAAACAGAGATCGAGTCTGACTCCCGAATCCAGATTGGCTGCTGATTCCACAGGAGAGGAGCTTGATAACTGAAGGCTCTGCCTCCCATTGTACTTTTGGAGATTCTAGGTATTACAAGTAATCCTGCATTTTGGGAGCGTAGTGCTCTGTTAGGATAATACGGTAGTATCAGATCTTTTAAATAAAAAGGAGCCTGATTGTTTAGAGCTTTATAAGTAAGAAGAAGGATTTTAAACTTAATTCTAAACTCTATGGGAAGCCAATGAAGGGAGGCCAGAACCGGAGAGATATGATCTCTCTTTCTAGTACCTATTAAAACTCTTGCTGCAGCATTTTGGATCAGCTGAAGACTTTTTAAAGATGTTTTAGGACAGCCTGATAATAAAGAATTACAATAATCTAATCTCGAGCTAACAAAAGCGTGGATCAGCTTCTCAGCATCACTCTGAGACAAGATGCTCCTAATCTTGGCAATATTACGCAAATGATAGAAGGCAGTCTTAGAAACAAATTTAATATGTGAATTGAAGGACAAATCCTGATCAAAAATAACTCCAAGGTTCCTCACAGAGCTATTAAGAGAAAGAGTAACTGCATCCAAACTGAAAGTTTGATTTGGAAAGGAATTTCTAAGGTTTTTTGGACCAACAAGAATGACTTCAGTCTTATCTGAATTTAATAGCAGGAAATTACAAGTCATCCAAGCTTTGATTTCCTTAAGACAGGCTTCTAACTTGGCTAATTGATTACTATCATCTGGCTTCATTGACAGGTATAATTGTGTGTCATCTGCATAACAATGAAAATGTATACAGTGCTTTCTAATAATGTTGCCTAACGGAAGCATATATAAACTAAAAAGAGTAGGGCCTAGCACAGACCCTGTGGAACTCCATGACTAAGCTTTGAGTTGAAAGAAAACTCATTATTTACATGAACAAACTGGAACCTATCAGATAAATAAGATCTAAACCATTGCAATGAAGTTCCATTAAGTCCAACATAGTGTTCTAATCTATCAAGTAGAATATTATGATCGATAGTATCAAAAGCTTCACTAAGGTCTAAAAGGACAAGTACAGAAACTAGTCCATTATCAGATGCAATGAGGTGTCACGCCGCGCCATTCATCAGCGGCGCCACCTGCTCACGCACCTGACAATCATCAGCGGCGAGGGATAAAGGCCGTCTCGCCCGGAGGCTCGGCCTGAAGCCGTCAGACTTCGTCCCTCACCGTTGTGAGCATACTTCTCTTCAGCATCACCATTTTGGTAAGAAGATCGCTTACCTCTCTTCTTCAGTCTTCTCCCCTGTGCACAGGTGGATTCCCCAGCGGCGGACATCTCCACTCCATCGCCCAATCCTCGCTGCTGTACGGAGCTCTCCAGGTGGCTGTCTTCCGGGCTTCGCCCCCTTGTTGTGCCAGCTATCCTGACCAACCAAGTAAGTCCTTCTCTCGCCATAAATCCCTCCTGTGTTGGTGTATGCCCGTCACCCTCTCCCTGTGCTCTCTCCATAGGGTTGCTCGGCTGTACGGTCACCTGCTTCTGTGCCTGGAGCAGACACCATCACCAACACATTTACATCCCGCAGACACGCACTCATTCACTCCTGCTGTTAATAAACTCTTTGAACTACTCTAAGCCTGTGTGTGTGCGTCTCCTGAGCCGTGCATTATGTCAGTACGGCTTCAGCAGAGCGGCTCGGCGGACGGCGGGCTCGCACACTGGTTTACCACTCTCGAGGCTAGAGTGGATCAAATTGCTTATCAACAGCAGGTTATCCTAAATCAATTATTAAACTTAACTAACCGGTTGGGCCGCTTAGATCCTCAACAGTCGTTCCCCCCGGCTCGTCAGGGTGGCGCGGCTCCTGCCGTTCCAGCGGCCGTCCAGCCGGCTCCAGTGGCACCGGTTCGGCTCACACCGATTCCGACCCCCGCCCGCTTTAGCGGTAAGCTCGGCGGAGCGCGGGGGTTCATTATGCAGTGTGAGTCCGTGTTCCACCGTGTGCCCGGAGATTTTCCCTCGGATCACAGTCGGATTGGTTACATAGGGAATCTTCTGGAGGGGCGTGCGTTAACTTGGACCTACGCCGTAATGGCGAGGCCCAGTTATGCCACCCTCACCTATGACCAGTTCGTGAGGCGCTTTCTGGAGGTCTTTGACCATTCTCAAACCGAGACGGTCCAGGTCGATCGGCTTCTCGCTCTCCAGCAGGGAGGCCGGTCGGCAGCGGACTACTCGGTCGACTTCCGGGTAGCGGCGGAGGAATTGGGCTGGGAGGAACGCTCCCTCTGTGGCCTGTTCCTCCGCAGCCTCAATAATGATCTGAGGGATGAACTGGCTGGACGGGATATCCCTGGGACGCTAGCGGAGCTGACATCCTTAGCGATAAGTTTGGATAACAGGCTGCGCGAGCGCTCCTCGGGGCGGAAGCCTTCTTCTTCTCGCCCTTGTGGAGTCTCGCCGCACCTGTTCCAAGCTCGCCCCCTGGCGGCGCCGCCAGCATCGTGCCCCGAGGAGTCGGAGCCGATGGTGACGGGCTGGACCAAGCTTTCCCCTGCGGAGAAACAACGCCGCCGTGAGTTGGGCCTCTGCATGTATTGCGGAGGTGACCAACACACTGTGGAGCATTGCCCGCGGAAAGCCAGTCGGCGGGGTCCGCGAATCGCTGTAGGGAGCCTCGCGGATCCCAACCGGTTAGACACTCTCTCCCAATTAAAGCTGCCCATCCGTTTCTGCCACAATCCCACTGGGCACCTCACCCACGCACTGGTGGATTCAGGCGCAGAGGGCAGCTTCATTTCACAAGGCCTGGCAACCCGATTGGGCATCCGCTGTCAGGCACTAAAACACCCCATCTCCCTGGTCCATCTCTCCCGTGCCTCCCTTGGGAGAGTTTCTCACCAGACCATGCCTGTCCCAGTCATCATCTCAGGGAACCACCGGGAGGAGATGGTATTTTACGTCCTGCCCAACTCTGTGTCGCCCGTCATCCTGGGGTACCCCTGGCTACGCCTCCACAACCCTGTCCTGGACTGGAGGTCAGCTGGGGTGTCGGCATGGAGTACCTTCTGCATGGGCACCTGCCTTCAGTCCGCTGCCTGCTCCCCATCCACGGCTCCTCCTGTGGCGGATACAGCACCTCCGGACCTGTCGCTGGTGCCTCCGGAGTTTCACGACCTGGGTATGGTATTCAGTAAATCGAAAGCTATGTCTCTTCCCCCACATCGACCATATGACTGTGCCATCAATCTCCGCCAGGGGGCTCCCCTGCCATCTGGTCAGCTCTACAGCCTGTCAGCGCCGGAGAGGGAGACAATGAATACGTACCTAAAGGAATCACTGAGCGCTGGGATTATTCGCCCATCGTCGTCACCCGTGGGGGCAGGGTTTTTCTTTGTCGGGAAAAAGGACGGTTCCCTCCGTCCCTGCATAGACTACCGAGCGCTTAATGACATCACTGAGAGGGACCGTTACACCCTGCCCCTCATGGACACTGCCTTCCACTCCCTCCAGGGGGCGACCTGGTTTACCAAGCTGGATCTACGCAGCGCTTACCACCTCGTCCGGATCCGGGAGGGAGATGAATGGAAAACAGCCTTCCGTACCCCGAACGGCCACTTTGAGTATCTCGTCATGCCGTTCGGGTTGACCAACGCTCCTGCCGTCTTTCAGCGCCTCATCAATGACGTCCTCCGGGATTTCATCGGCCTTTTCGTGTTCGTCTACCTGGACGACATTCTGATCTTCTCCAGGTCCAGAGACGAGCACCAGGTCCATGTGAGGCGGGTCCTCCAAAGACTGCTGGAGAATCGTCTGTACGTGAAGGCTGAGAAATGTGAGTTCTACGCTAGGACCACATCCTTCCTGGGATTCATCATCGCCCAAGACCAGGTGCTCCCAGACCCAGAGAAGGTGAAGGCGGTGGTGGAGTGGCCTACTCCCGCATCCCGGAAGCAGGTGCAACAGTTTGTTGGCTTCGCCAATTTTTACCGCCGCTTTGTCCCGAATTTCAGCTGGATCGTCGGACCGCTGACCCGCCTCACGTCCCCGAAGGTCCCGTTCCGGTGGACTGAAGAGGTCGATGCTGCCTTTAAGGCGCTGAAGGCGGAGTTCTCCTCTTCCCGGGTCCTTCGCCAGGTCGACCCCGCGCTGCAGTGCATTGTGGAGGTGGACGCATCGGACACGGGAGTGGGAGCAGTGTTATCCCAACGATCACCGGACGATGGCGCCAAGCGACCGTGCGCCTTCTTCTCCCGGCGCCTGTCCCCGGCGGAGAGGAACTACGATGTGGGGGACAGAGAGCTCCTGGCCATTAAACTCGCCTTACAGGAGTGGCGCCACTGGCTAGAGGGGGCGGACCTGCCGTTTGTGGTCCTGACGGACCACAAGAACTTAGAATATTTACGATCTGCCAAGCGCCTGAATGCCCGCCAGGCGCGCTGGTCTTTGTTCTTCGCCAGGTTCCGCTTCTCAATCACCTTCAGGCCGGGCTCCAAAAACGGCCTGCCTGACGCCCTCTCTAGGCAGTTCACCCCCGTGGAGGCTGAGGAGACGCCCCACACTATCCTGCCCAGGTCGTGCGTCGTGGGAGCCATCTCTTGGGACATTGAAGACAAGATCCGGAAGGCGCAGGAGGTGGAACCTGATCCTGGCGGCGGACCGGAGGGAAGACTATTCGTCCCATCTGCGGTCCGAGGAGAGGTCATCCACTGGCTCCACATCTCCCGGCTCACCTGTCATCCCGGCACCTCTCGGATGATCAGCCTCCTCCAACGGTCCTTTTGGTGGCCAGGCCTGCGGAGGGATGCAGCCCGCTACGCCCGGGCTTGCCCAATCTGTGCCACCAGCAAGTCGGGAAATGCCCCCCCAGCGGGTCTGCTCCAGCCTCTGCCCGTCCCCGGCAGGCCCTGGTCGCACATCGCACTGGATTTCGTCACCGGACTCCCCGTTTCCAACTCCTTTGACACCGTCCTGACCATCGTGGACCGTTTCTCCAAGGCGGCACACTTCGTCCCCCTGCGAGGTCTCCCTACCGCCCTGGAGACGGCGGGCCTCCTCGTCCAACACGTGGTCAGGCTGCACGGGATTCCGGTGGACGTGGTCTCGGACCGGGGCCCCCAATTTTCATCCGAGGTTTGGAGATCTTTTTGTAACGCCATCGGAGCCAAGGTGAGCCTCTCCTCCGGCCATCACCCCCAGTCTAACGGGCAGTGTGAAAGGACCAATCAGGAGCTGGAGGCTGCGCTCCGCTGTGTTACCAGATCCAAGCCGACGTCCTGGAGCAACCATCTCGCCTGGGTGGAGTATGCCCACAACACCGCCCGCTCTTCTGCAACGGGGATGTCCCCCTTCAAGGCGTCCCTGGGTTACGACCCCCCGCTGTTTCCAGCGCAGGAGATCGAGGTAGCTGTCCCCTCTGTTAGGGCGCACCTTAGGCAGTTCCGCTCCACCTGGGCTGCCGCGCGTCATGCGCTTTTACGCACAGCGGAGCGCAACAGGACCGTGGCGGACCGGCACAGGCGACCTGCCCCGGCGTACAGAGTTGGGCAACTCGTGTATGTGTCTACCCAGGACGTCACATTAAAAGGCGAGAGGAGGAAGCTGGCACAGCGATTCATGGGTCCCTTTCCCATCACCCGGATCATCAACCCGGTGGCTGTGCGCGTGGCTATTCCCCCCTCCCTCCGCATCCATCCCACTTTCCATGTGTCGAAGGTGAAACTGGCAGTCACTGACCCCCTTTGCCCTCCTCCTGCAGCGCAACCCGCGCCCCGGATGATTGGTGGCCATCCGGCCTGGTCCGTCTCCTCCATCCTGGACTCCCGGCGCCGAGGTCGTGGGTTGCAATACTTGGTGGACTGGGAGGGCTATGGGCCCGAGCATCGACAATGGGTGCCCCCGTCGTTTGTGTTGGACCCATCGCTCATCGCGGACTTCCACCGAGCGCACCCGGATAAGCCATCGCCAGGAGGCGCTGCTAGAGGGGGGAGTACTGTCACGCCGCGCCATTCATCAGCGGCGCCACCTGCTCACGCACCTGACAATCATCAGCGGCGAGGGATAAAGGCCGTCTCACCCGGAGGCTCGGCCTGAAGCCGTCAGACTTCGTCCCTCACCGTTGTGAGCATACTTCTCTTCAGCATCACCATTTTGGTAAGAAGATCGCTTACCTCTCTTCTTCAGTCTTCTCCCCTGTGCACAGGTGGATTCCCCAGCGGCGGACATCTCCACTCCATCGCCCAATCCTCGCTGCTGTACGGAGCTCTCCAGGTGGCTGTCTTCCGGGCTTCGCCCCCTTGTTGTGCCAGCTATCCTGACCAACCAAGTAAGTCCTTCTCTCGCCATAAATCCCTCCTGTGTTGGTGTATGCCCGTCACCCTCTCCCTGTGCTCTCTCCATAGGGTTGCTCGGCTGTACGGTCACCTGCCTCTGTGCCTGGAGCAGACACCATCACCAACACATTTACATCCCGCAGACACGCACTCATTCACTCCTGCTGTTAATAAACTCTTTGAACTACTCTAAGCCTGTGTGTGTGCGTCTCCTGAGCCGTGCATTATGTCATGAGGAGGTCGTGAGTGACCTTTGCTAAGGCTGTTTCAGTACTATGATGGATTCTAAACCCAGATTGAAACTCTTGAAGTAAACCATTTCCCTGCAGGTGACATAATGCACGGCCCAGGAGACACACACACAGGCTCAGGGTAGATTTAACAGCTTTATTAGCAACAAGGACGTGTATGGCTGCGTGTCTGTGGAATAAGAATGTATTGGTGGTGGCATCTGCGTCAGGCACGGGGGCAGGAGGCCGTACAGCCGGACAACCCTGTGGGAGAGAGCAGAGGGAGAAGGGTAACGGGCACCACACCAATACAGGGAATAATGATGGTAGCTTGCTTACTTGGTTGTGACAGGTGGCTGGCGTCGACAAGGGCGGAGCCCGGGAGACAGCGACCTGCGGTACCTGTGGCAGCAGCGTAGAGCCAACGGCGAGGTGATGAAGTCTGCCGCCGGGGATGTCCACCTGTGCACAGGGGAAAGCTAGAGGAGAGAGGTAAGGGGAGCTTACCCAGGGTATCTTCACTAGTCGGTTTGAGATCCGTAGTAGCAAAGGGGCCGAAGTAGAGAGACGGCTTCAGGCCGAAGCCCAGGGCAGAGTGGATTAAATACCTCGCCGCTGACGAGGAGCAGGTGTGCGCGCGACTGGCGCCGCTGATGAGCGGCGAGTCATAACAGTACTCCCCCCTCTAGCAGTGCCTCCTGGCGATGGTTTTTCCGGGTGCGCTCGATGAAACTCAGAAATGAGTGACCGGTCCAACACCAGCGAGGAAGGCACCCACTGTCTCCACTCGGGTCCATAGCCCTCCCAATCCACCAGGTACTGCAATCCGCGACCCCGGCGTCGGGCGTCCAAGATGTCAGCGACGGTCCAGGCCGGATGGCCACCAATCATCCGGGGAGTGGGGTGCGCCGCAGGTGGAGGGAAGAGGGGGTCAGAGACCACCGGTTTAATTTTGGAGATGTGGAAGGTGGGATGGATGCGGAGGGAGGAGGGAATAGCCACACGCACAGCCACCGGGTTGATGATTCTGGTTATGGGATAAGGGCCGATGAACCGTTGGGCCAGCTTTCTCCTCTCACCCTTTAGGTTAACGTCCTGTGTGGATACCCAAACTTGCTGTCCCACCTGGTAGGCAGGTGCAGGTCTCCTATGTCGGTCCGCCGTAGACTTATTGCGCTCCGCTGTGCGTAAAAGCGCATTACGCGCCGTGGACCAAAGGGAACGGCACCGCCTCAGATGTGCCTGGACAGAGGGAACAGCCAACTCGCCCTCCTGCGCGGGGAACAGGGGTGGATCATAGCCCAAGGATGCTTTAAAGGGCGACATCCCGATGGCCGTAGAGCGAGAGGTGTTGTGGGCGTACTCCACCCAGGCAAGGTGAGAACTCCAGGACGTGGGTTTGGATGACGTAACGTAGCGGAGCGGAGCCTCCAGCTCCTGGTTAGTCCGCTCACACTGCCCGTTAGACTGGGGGTGATGGCCGGAGGAGAGGCTTACCTTGGCTCCCAGGGCGTTGCAAAATGACCTCCAGACGTCCGAAGAAAACTGGGGGCCGCGGTCAGAGACCACGTCGACCGGGATTCCATGCAGTCTGACCACGTGCTGGATGAGGAGGTCCGCCGTCTCCAAGGCTGAGGGAAGTCCACGTAGGGGCACGAAGTGGGCGGCCTTGGAAAAACGGTCTACAATGGTCAGAACTGTGTCAAAGTTGTTGGAGACAGGGAGCCCGGTGACGAAGTCCAGAGCGATGTGCGACCAGGGCCTGCCAGGGACGGGCAGGGGCTGGAGCAGACCCGCAGGGGGAGCGTTACCTGACTTATTGGCAGCACAGACGGGGCAGGCCCGGGCATAACGGGCGGCATCCTTCCGCAGGCCTGGCCACCAAAAGGATCGCTGTAGAAGGTCAATCATCCGCGAAGCTCCAGGATGGCAAGTGAGCTTGGAGGTATGGAGCCAGTGTATAACGTCCCCCCGGACGGCAGATGGCACGAAGAGCCTCCCCTCCGGTCCGCCGCCAGGGTCTGGTTCCGACTCCTGCGCCCTCCGGATCTTGTCTTCTATGTCCCATGTAACAGCCCCCACGATGCACGACCTGGGCAAGATGGTGTGAGCAACGTCTTCTGCGGCCTCCGGGGCAAATTGCCTGGAGAGGGCGTCGGGCAGGCCGTTCTTGGAGCCAGGCCTATATGTGATGCTGAACTTAAACCTTGCAAAGAACAGGGACCAACACACCTGGCAGGCGTTCAGACACTTGGCAGATCTCAGGTACTCCAGGTTCTTGTGGTCAGTGAGGACCACAAAAGGCAAGGCTGCCCCCTCCAGCCAGTGACGCCATTCTTGAAAGACAAGCTTGATGGCAAGAAGCTCTCTGTCCCCCACGTCGTAATTTCGTTCCGCCGGGGACAGGCGCCGAGAGAAGAAGGCGCAGGGTTGCTTGACTCCATTGGCTGGGGACCGCTGGGACAACACCGCCCCCACCCCCGTGTCCGAAGCGTCCACCTCCACAATGCACTGCAGCGCGGGATCGACCTGGCTGAGGACCCGGGAGGAGGAGAACTCCGTCTTCAGCGCCTGGAAGGCCGAAGCGGCCTCTTCAGTCCACCGGAACGGGGTCTTAGGAGAGGTGAGGTGGGTCAGGGGCCCGAAGATGGCTCCAAAGTTCGGGACAAAGCAGCGGTAGAAATTGGCGAACCCGATGAATTGCTGAACTTGCTTTCGAGAAGTTGGTGTGGGCCAATCCACCACTGCTTTGATCTTCGCTGGGTCCGGAAGCACCTGGTCATGGGAGATGTCGAACCCCAGGGAGGAAGTTGTTTTGGGGTAGAATTCACATTTCTCCACCTTGACGTACAGACGGTTCTCCAGCAGTCTCTGCAGGACCCGCCTCACGTGGACCCGGTGTTCATCCCTGGACCTGGAGAAGATGAGAATGTCATCCAGGTAGATGAATACGAACAGGCCGATGAAGTCCCGGAGGACGTCATTGATGAGGCGCTGAAAGACGGCTGGAGCGTTGGTCAACCCAAACGGCATCACGAGATATTCAAAATGCCCGTTTGGGGTTCGGAAGGCAGTTTTCCACTCATCTTCCTCCCGGATCCGGACGAGGTGGTAAGCGCTGCGGAGATCCAGCTTAGTAAACCAGGTCGCCCCCTGGAGGGAGTGGAAGGCAGTGTCCATAAGGGGCAGGGTGTACCGGTCCTTCTCCGTGATATCGTTGAGAGCTCGATAGTCGATACAAGGACGAAGAGATCCGTCCTTCTTTCCAACGAAGAAGAACCCTGCACCTACTGGAGAGGAGGACGGTCGGATGATCCCAGCACTGAGCGACTCCTTCAGGTAGCTGTTCATTGCCTCCTTCTCCGGCGCTGACAGACTGTAGAGGCGTCCTGAGGGTAAGGGCGCCCCCTGGCGGATGTTAATGGCGCAGTCGTAGGGCCGGTGAGGAGGTAGAGACATCGCCTTGGACTTACTGAAAACGGCACCCAGGTCGTGGAACTCTGAGGGCACTAGGGTGAGATCCGGGGGCGCGGTGTCCTGAGCTGTGGGAGGCGAGGACGGGGCGCAGGCCGCGGATTGGAGGCAGGTACCCATGCAGAAAGTGCTCCACGCTGAAACCTTCCCAGTCTTCCAGTCCAAGGCGGGGTTGTGGAGGCGGAGCCAGGGATAACCGAGGATAACAGGTGTTACTGAGGTGGGCAGGACGTAAAAGGAGATATCCTCCCGATGGTTTCCAGAGATGATCACCGGGACAGGGGATGTTTGGTGAGTTACCTTTCCCAGGGAAACTCGGGAGAGATTAACCAGGGCGAGAGGAGTATCGAGGGGGTGACAGTGGATGCCCAGTCGGGTTGCCAGGCTTTGTGAAATAAAGCTACCCTCCGCGCCTGAATCCACCAGTGCATGTGTGAGGTGCCCAGTGAGGTTGTGACAGAAGCGGATGGGCAGCGTCAAATGTGTGAGGGGACTTAACCGATTAGCGTCCGCGAGGCCCCCTACAGTGACTCGCAGACCACCTCATTTGGCTTCTCCGGACAATGCTCCACCATGTGCTGGCTACCTCCGCAATACATGCAGAGGCCCAGGTCACGACGGCGCTGTTTCTCCGCCAGGGGGAGCTTTGTCCGGCCCGTCACCATTGGTTCCGACTCCTCGGAGACCTCCGGCGGCGGCAACGCCAGGGGGCGAGCTTGGGGCAGACGTGCAGAGGCGCCCCGCGAGCGAGAAGACTGCTTCCGCTCGGAGGCGCGCTTGCGCAGCCTGTTATCCAAACTGATGGTGAGAGAAATCAGCTCCGCCAGCGTCTCCGGGGTATCCCGTCCAGCCAACTCATCCCTCAGACCGGAATTTAGACTGCGGAGGAAGATGCCGCAGAGCGCGCGCTCTTCCCAGCCAACTTCCTCCACGGTAACCCGGAAGTCGATCGCGTAGTCGGCCGCCGATCGGCTCCCCTGTTGGAGTCCGAGAAGGCGGTCGACCTGGACACTGTCCAAACGCGAATGATCGAACACTTCCAGAAATTGTTGCACGAACTGGCCATAGGTGAGGGTGGCGTAGCTGGGCTTCACCATAATGGCGTAAGCCCAGGTAAGCGCACGACCCTCAAGGAGATTACCTATATAGCCAATTCTGCTACGGTCTGAGGGAAAATCTCCGGGAACGCGAAGAAACACGGACTCACACTGCATAATAAAACCCCGAGCTCCACCCAGCTTACCGCTGAAGCGAGCAGGAGTGGGGATTGGTGTGAGCCGTGTTGGCGCACCCGGAGCAGGCTAGACGGCCACCAGAGCCGCAGGAGCCACGCCACCCGGACGAGCCGAGGGGAACGGCTGCTGGGGGTCCAAGCGGTCTAATCGGTTAGTGATGATAATTAATTGATTCAATATCACCTGTTGCTGATGAGCTATTAAATCCACCCGAGCCTTGAGGGTGGAAAGACGGCGTGCGAGCCCGCTGTCTGCCGAGCCGCTCTGCTGAAGCCGTACTGACATAATGCACGGCCCAGGAGACACACACGCAGGCTCAGGGTAGATTTAACAGCTTTATTAGCAACAAGGAAGTATATGGCTGCGTGTCTGTGGAATAAGAATGTATTGGTGGTGGTGTCTGCGTCAGGCACGGGGGCAGGAGGCCGTACAGCAGGACAACCCTGTGGGAGAGAGCAGAGGGAGAAGGGTAACGGGCATCACACCAATACAGGGAATAATGATGGTAGCTGGCTTACTTGGTTGTGACAGGTGGCTGGCGTCGACAAGGGCGGAGCCCGGGAGACAGCGACCTGCGGTACCTGTGGCAGCAGCGTAGAGCCAACGGCGTGGTGATGAAGTCCGCCGCCGGGGATGTCCACCTGTGCACAGAGGAAAGCTAGAGGAGAGAGGTAAGGGGAGCTTACCCAGGGTATCTTCACTAGTCGGTTTGAGATCCGTAGTAGCAAAGGGGCCGAAGTAGAGAGACGGCTTCAGGCCAAAGCCCAGGGCAGAGTGGATTAAATACCTCGCCGCTGACGAGGAGCAGGTGTGTGCGCGACTGGCGCCGCTGATGAGCGGCGAGTCATAACAGCAGGTGATCAAATAATTGCGTAGCAACAACTCTTTCTAAGATTTTTGAAATGAAAGGGAGATTAGAGATTGGTCTATAGTTAGCTAAAGCTCCTGGATCTAGCGTTGGCTTTTTGAGTAAGGGTTTAATTACAGCCGTTTTAAAAGCCTGCGGTACATGGCCTAAAGTTAATGAAGAATTGATTATATGAAGAATAAAGCTACCAATAAGTGGGAAGACTTCTTTAAATAACCTGGTAGGAATAGGGTCTAAAAGACAAGTTGAAGGTTTGGATGAGGAAACTATTTTGTCTAACTCACAAAGGTCGATTGGAGTAAACTGATCCAAACAGATGTCAATTGAAGGAGTTGTAGTAGTTAATGTATTTAAGTTAATGGTGGGAAGAATCTGACTGATAGATTAAATTTTATTATTGAAAAAGTTCATAAAGTCCTGACTAGTAAGCTCTCAGGGAATGCTAGGATTGACAGAGTCCTGACTCTTTGTCAGCCTGGCTACAGTGCTGAAAAGAAACCTGGGATTATTCTTGTTCTCTTCTATTAATGCAGAATAATAACTTGTTCTAGCTTTTCTAAGAGATTTTTTTTTATAAATTAAAAAATGATTTCTCCAAGCTAAATAGATTTAATCTAAATTAGTGGAGTGCCATTTTCTTTGTAGTCTTCTGTTTTAAGATACGAGTTTCTGTGTTGAACCAAGGAGTTAGAATTCTCTGATTAGACTTTTTCTTTTTTAAAGGGGCTACCATGTCTAGAATCTGATGTAGAGAAGCTGTAACACTATCTACCATGCTATCAATTACAGAAGGAGTAAGCTGTCTATAGCTTATTTCCATTGTGTTGACACATGGCATAGAGGAAACAATCTGCATAAATTTGGTAACAACATCATCTGAGAGGCATCTACTGTAGTAATATTTTTCTTTAGGAGCCAAATAGTGAGAAATAGTAAAATCAAAGGTTAGCAGACAATGGTCTGACAGTACAGGGTTATGAGGAGACACTACCAGATTTTCTATTTCTATGCCATATGTAAGAACAACGTATGGTGGAGATAATGGATATAATTTCTTACTTTCTGAGAAAACCCCATCGTGTCTAATATTGAATTAAATGCCATATTAAGGCAATCACTATCTACATCTACATGTATATTAAAGTCCCCTGCTATAATTATTCTATCAGATTTCAGCACTAAATCAGCTAAAAAATCAGCAAATTCGGATAAAAATTCTGAGTAGGTTGATGGGGGACGATAAACTATGGCAAATAAAATTGGGTTTAACCTAAAATTGCTAAAGTGCCCAATACTGAGGACCAGGCCCTCAAAGGAATTATAACATGTTTTTTGCTTTACATTAACTAGTAATTTGGAATGGTAAATTGCCGCTACTCCTCCTCCACGACCAGAACTTCTGGGATTTTGACAGTTTAAATAACCAGTGGGAGTTGATTCATTTAAACCAACATAATCCTCTTGCCCTAACCAAGTCTCTGTAAGGGAAATTAAATCAATCTGATGATCAATTAACAAAATCATGGACTAACAGAGACTTGGGAGTTAGAGACCTAATATTTAATAAACCACATTTAATTTTTAAATTATGAGGAGGAACAGAGGCCAAATCATTCAATTTAGAGGCTTTATGTTTAATTTGAGTTTTACCAATATTTTGCTTTATCACTTTGGGATGCTTATGCATTATATTTTTATTTACTTTGGAGGGAGCAGACAACGATTCTCTGATGGGGAAGTCAGGGGCTAAGCTGAGGGGTGGCGGATGAAGAGGAGCTGCAGAGAGGCGTGTAAGACTGCGACTCTGCTTCCTGGTCCCAACTCTGAGCAGTCATGGTTTTGGAAATTTGGATAAAAAAGATGCCAGATTGTTAGATAAATGAGAAGCACCATCCAAATTGGGATGAATGCTGTCTCGTCTCATAAGACCAGGTTTTCCCCAATAAGAGCTCCGATTGTCAATGTAGCCCACGTCATTTTTAGGACACCACACAGACAGCCAGCGGTTCAAGGATGACGAGCGGCTAAACATGTCATCACTGGTCAGATTGGGGAGGGGCCCAGAGAATACTACAGTGGCAGACATCGTTTTTGCAAAGTCACACACCGATTCTATATTAAGTTTCGTGACTTCCGACTGCCGGAAGACGGATGTCATTAATGCCGGCATGAATAACAATTGTGGAATATTTACAGTTACTTTTAGCCAGCATTTTCAAATTTGACTCAATGTCGCCTGCTCTGGCCCCAGGAATGCATTTGACTATGGCCGCTGGAGTCTCTAGGTTCACGTTTCTGACTACAGAGTCGCCAATGATCAGAGTTTTTTCCTCAGCGGGTGTGTCGCTGAGCGGGGAAAAACGATTAGAAACGTGAACAGGTTGGTGGTGTACCGGGGCTTTGCGACTAGGCTTCCTTCTCACCGTCACCCACCCAGTCTCCTCGCTGCTGAGGAGAGCCGGGGGACCGCTGACAGTGGGGCCTAAGCTAGCTAGCTCCGCTGCAGCTAATGGGCGTCCGTCAAGATTAACTGGCGCAGATGGTGTTTCAATGCAGCGGAGCCAGGATTCCAAATCAGACAACCTCGCCTCGAGCGCCTCAAAAAGACAACATTTATTACATTTACCGTTATCACTAAAAGAGGCAGAGGTGTAGCTAAACATCTGACAGAGAGAGCACACCAGAGAAGGAGAGGAAAGAGAGCTAGTAGCCATAGCTAGTGGCTGGAGAGCAAACCACAAAGCAAACCACACAGGCAGACAGCAAAACAGGAAGTGACGATACGTTACCACAAGGAAGTGACGATCCAATCCGATCCGATATTTGTATTTTTATTTGTATTTTTTTTTCTACAGTTGCCAAATAACATCATTTTTGTTTTGCCTAGGTTCAGTGATTACTTGTTTGTGTCAAACCACATCTTCATTTTTTTCCATTTCTATGTTTATGTCATCCAGTTATTGCTGTAGGTCTTCTCCTGCACAAAAGATGTTTGTATCATCAGCAAACAAAACCAGTTTTGATATTTATGGCTCTTTATAAATGTCATTGATATAAAGAATGAACAATTGTGGACCCAACACTGACCCCTGGGGAACACCACGGATAATATCCAAAGATGTTGTTGTTGTTGTTCGTCCGTCGTTCTTGACAATGACCAAGGACATCACAGGGAAGAAGACTGGGTGCAGTGTGGCCAGCTGTGGCTGATCAGTCCAATGCGGGCGTGGGAGGCTCTGTTGCAGGTCGGGCACAGGTGGTCTGTGTGGGCAGAAGATACAGGGGTGGCTCTGGACTTGCAAAGCTCACTTTTTCTCTAGGTCTTGGCAATCTTGTTAAGCTCAAACCAGGCAGCACCTTTGCTAGTAGGGCTACGCCAGTCTGGTTGGTCTAGTGCTAGGGTCTCCCAGGTGTCAAGACTGATGTCAAAGCTCTTCAATGAGGCATTAAGAGGGTCTTTGTAGTGCTACTTCTGACCACCTTGTGAGCACTTGCCCTCTGCAAGTTCATCGTAGTCTTTTTGGTAGGTGTGAGTCAGGCATACGAACAAGGTGGCCAGCCCACCTAATCTGGGCTCTCTTGAGCAGGGTGTGGATGCCTGGCAGCTCAGTAATCAGGAGAGGACCTCTGTGTCAAGGATTTTGTCCTGCCAGGTGATCTTCAAGAGCTTTCTGAGGCAGTTCTGGAGGAAGACGTTTAGCTTTCTGGCATGGCGCTCATAGACTGTCAGGTCTCGTAGGTGTACAATAGGGAAGGCAGGACAACTGCCTTGTACACCTTCAGTTTTGTAGTCAGCCTGATGCCTCTCCTTTTCCTCACTGTTGCATGTACCCATCCGAATGCTGAGCTTTCCTTGGCAATGTGCAAATCGACCTTGTCGTTGATGTTGACAGACCTGGAGAGTGTGCTGCCGAGGTATGTGAACTTGTCAACAGCCTTGAGGGTCTCCCCATTGACAGTGATGGCTGGTTCCACGTAAGTCTTCTGTGGTGCGGGTTGGTGCAGGACCTCGGTTTTCTTCGAGCTGATTGTGAGCCCAAAGTTGTCGCAAGCAGTGAAGAAGCAGTTCATGTTCTGCTGCATCTGGGCCTCTGTAGCGGCATTGAGTGCACAATCATCTGCGAACAGGAAGTTGTGCACTGAGTCCCCTTCCACCTTGGCTTTGGCTTGGAGCCTCTGCAGATTGAACAGCCTGCCGTCTATCCTGTAAACTGATCCTGATGGCGCTTTCTTCATCGTCGCAGAAGGCATCAGACAGTATGGCTGTGAACATCATGCTTAAAAGTGTGGGTGCGCGTATGTGCCCTGCTTGACCCCATTGGTGACTGGGAAAGCTTCGGAGGAGTCTCCATCGTCCAGTACTCGAACAAGCATGTCGTCATGGAACTGCCGCACCATGCTGATGAACTTGTCTGGGCAACCGAACTTCGCCATGATCTTCCACAGCCCCTCACGACTGACAGCATAAAAAGCCTTGTTCAGATCAACAAATGTTGTGTAGAGGTCCCTGTTCTGCCCTTGACACTTCTCCTGATGTTGGCGTGTGGCGAAGATCATGTCAGCAGTTCCACAACCCTCTCTGAAGCAACACTGGTTCTCTGGCAGGTGACTGTCATGCTGAATGAGGCGGTTGAAAAGGACTTTTGCGAGGATCTTGCCCGCGATGGCAAGGAGGGAGATCCTACGGTGGTTGGCACAGAACTGCCTGTTTCCTTTTCTCTTGTAGAGATGGACAATGGAGGTGTCCTTGAGCTCCCGGGGGATAACTTCCTGTTGCCACATGGTCTGAAAGAGCTTGGTGAGTTTCTGTATTAGAACTGGTCCTCCTGCCTTGTAGATTTCAGCTGGGATGGATTCAGAGCCTGGTGCTTTGCCATTCGAATGGAGTTTGATCACTTTTTGGACTTCTGATTCCGTTGGAGATTCTGCCAGAGATGTGTTCACCTCTGCTTGGGGCATGCGAGTTATGGCTTCTGCATTGATGGACAAAGGTCTGTTCAGCATGCTGCTGATATGTTCTGCACATCTTTCCAGGATTGCGTTCTTGTCTGTGAGGAAAGTGGACTGTTCCAGTGGAATGTTCCAGAAGACTGAGGCACGTAAATGGTCTTAAGAGCATCATAGAAGCATTTGGAGTTTTTTGCTGTCAGCATACTGCTGTATTTAATTTCCCTTTTTGCTGAGCCAGAAGTACTGCATCTCTCTGAGCTTTGCCTGCACTTTCCTTTGATGGAATTGAAGGTTGCCTTCTTAGAGGCAGATCTGCTGTCTTGCTGGCACACTCTGTGGGCTTCATGCTTCTCGTCAAGCAGCTTTTGGATGCCCTCATCATTTTCATCAAACCAGTCTTGGTGTTTGTGCATGTTCTGGCCCAGATGAGTGAGTGAGGTGTTGTAGACCATGTCTCTGAAAGCTGCTCAGTCTTCTTCTGCTCCCTACCTCCTGAGGTTGAGCTGACTAAGCTTGCTGTCAAGGTCCTCACTGAGGTTCTGTCGCACAAAGTGCTGTTCCAGCTTTCTGACATTGAGTCACTTGTTTGCCTTTTTCCCCTGTGGATGCCATTTGGGCTGAATGTGCATGTTGATATTTGAGAGAATGAGTCTGTGATCTATCCAGCAGTCTGTGCCAAACATCACCTTCATCATTCTAACATCCTGCCTGTCTCTCCTCACAATGATGTAATCGATCAGATGCCAATGCTTGCTGCGTGGATGCATCCGGGAGGTCTTGTTGTGATTTGTCAAGCGGTAGACAGTATTAAGGATCAGAAAGTCATGAGAGGCACACGCCTTCAACAGGAGAAGACCATTGCTGTTGCACTTTCAAACTCCATTTCTCCCAAGGACTCCCTCCCATTTCTTGTAGTCTGTACCAACTTTGGCATTAAAGTCTCCAAGAACAATGAGTTTGTCCTCCTTCGGTACGCCTTCAGTGAGAGTCTCTAAGTCCTCATAAAACTTGTCTTTGATCTCATCAATGCGTTATATCCTCTATTTTATCTAATAACGCAAGTGATGTGAGTCTGTTTGATCTGAACCAATACCGACCATCAGTGACTAAGTTGTGTTTATCTATGAATTTGTCCAGATGGTTATTGAACAGTTTTTCAAGAATTTTGGAAAACTGTGGAAGAAGTGAAACAGATCTATAGTTCGTGAAATGATGCTTGTTTCCAGATTTATAGAGTGGGATGACTTTAGCTGTTTTCATTTTATCAGGGAAAATACCAGTTTAAAATGAAAAGTAAAATATATAGGTTAATGGTTTGGAAATCCCAATAAATACCTTTTTTACTGTTATCATAACAATGTCATCACGATCTGTTGACTTTTGGTTTTTGCTCTTCATAACAATATCAATCACCTCTTTTTCATCCACAGAATTTGTAAAGGTCTAGCGAGTGTGCTCCCCCTCCCCTCCTGTTCCTGGTTTCCTGCTCCAGTGATGAGCACCCCTGCGTGATTATCCACCTGCTGCTCTTGATGAGCCGGCGTATTTAAGGTCCTACATGAGGGGAGTTCACCGCTGGATCGTCTGTGTTTGCAGCCTCAAATTTGTCTAAAGTTTTCTCTCTTTATCTTTTCTCCCCGTATTTACCTTCTGTGTGTTTCCTGTCCTCAGGTTGCTGCCACCCGCAGGTGTGTCTCCTGGAGCTGATCATGCTCGCCTGACCAGGAAGATCATCACATCCACCCAGGTCCTGCCTTCCACCTGCCCCGGTCCATGCTAGAGTTCCCTGTCGGACTCCACTGCTGTGACTGTAAGTATTCTTTCCTTCATTATTCTCCCATTGGAGAATCTGTCCCTTGTTGTCTCTGTCTGCTCTCTCCCGTAGGCTACGTGCGCTCCAGGGGGCCCCTGTCTTGGTTGAAATTTAAGTTGGTGTTTTTGTGTTATGCTTTTCCTTTAGTTTTGCATTTTAGTTTTCTGTTTTTGTTCAATAAAATTGTGAAACTTTTTGTTGGAGTACGTGTGATCGTTCTGACTCCTCTGCATTTGAGTCATCCCGGTCTGAATAATGACAGGATTAAGAAACATTGAATTTGGATTCATGTTTATCAGCTCATCAAAGACTGTCCTAGTTATGCCTTTGTCAGGATTTTTTTTCTGCCAGATTTTGACCAACATTGACAAAAAAATTGTTAAAACTATTAATTACAACATCCATATAACATGTAGGTTTAGGGCGCTCGCGCACGCAGCGACCAGCAGCCAGTGGCTTGTCACCAGACTGCAAACCAAATCTACCTACGGGTACAAATAAGTAACAAAAAAAAAAATAAAATAAATATATATATATTGTATTCACCCATTCTGCCCATGTTCACCCAGTATGTCACATGCCACACTAGAGACAATAAAACACTGGACTTATTCTATGCTAACACTAAGGAGGCGTACACCTCATCACCACTCCCCCCACTCGGGAGATCGGATCACAACTTGGTTCATCTCCTGCTGGTGTACAAACCCTTAGTACACAGACAACCTCCGGTCATGCGCACGGTTAAGATATGGTATGAGGAGGCAATGGACTCTCTAAAGGACTGTTTTGAAACCACTGCCTGGGAGCAGCTCTCTGAGCCACATGGTGAGGACATCGATGGCCTCACTCACACCATCACGGACTACATCAGCTTCTGTGTGGACAACACCATACCCACCAAGACCATACGGTGTTGCTCGAACAACAAACCCTGGATCAACCCTGAGATAAAAACACTTCTGAGAGAGAAGAAGAGGATCTTCAGGTCGGGGAACAGGGAGATGCTGAAGTCCGTACAGAGGGAGCTGAGGATGAAGATCAGAGAAGGCAAGGACAGCTTCAGGAAGAAGATGGGGGACAAGCTGCAACAGAGCGACATCGGCGGGGTCTGGAGAAACCTTAAAACCATCTCTGGGCTCCAGAATACCTCCTCCCAGGCCACGGGGGGCAGGGAGTGGGCGAACAATCTGAACCTGTTTTTTAATAGGTTTGACCAACTGCCCTCCCCCCCGACTGCACAACAACCACTGCTGCCTCTAAAGTCATCGAGACCTGCTGTCCACACCCCACTCCACCAACACCCCCCCACTCCCAGCATACAGCCCTCCAACCTGACCCTCACTAAGACCCAGGTGAGGATGGAGCTGAGGAAGATCAAGGTGAGGAAGGCCTTGGGACCGGACGGCATCAGCGCAAAGCTCCTCAAGTCCTGCACAGACCAACTGTGTGGGATTGTGGAGCACATCTTCAACCTGAGCCTGAAGCTGGGGAGAGTACCACAGTTGTGGAAAACATCTTGTGTGGTACCTGTACCAAAGATTTCCCACCCCAAAGACCTGAACAGCTACAGACCAGTGGCCCTGACGTCTCACATAATGAAGACCCTGGAGAGACTGCTCCTTGCTCACCTCCGCCCCCTGGTAGGACCAGCGATGGATCCACTCCAGTTCACCTAGCAGCATGGCATTGGGGTCGAGGATGCAGTGATCTTCCTCCTTCACCGTTCCCTGTCCCACCTGGAGGAGCCCGGGAACGCGGTGAGGATCATGTTCTTTGACTTCTCCAGTGCTTTCAACACCATCCAACTAATGATCCTGAAGGACAAGCTGCTGTGCGCAGGGGTGGACCAGCACCTGTCATCATGGATCCTGAACTACCTCACTGACCGGCCACAGTTTGTGAGAACCCAGGATTGTGTTTCCGACACGATCATCAGTAGCACGGGGGCCCCCCAGGGAATGGTTTTGGCTCCCTTCCTGTTCACCCTTTATACTGCGGACTTCTCACACAACACAACACACTGCCATCTATGGAAGTTCTCTGATGACTCTGCGATCGTCTGCCTCATCTCCAACGGAGATGAAGCTGAGTACAGAGGACTTATCCAGGACTTCGTGGACTGGTGCCATCGGAACTACCTCCATATCAATGCGAGGAAAACTAAGGAGCTGGTGGTGGACTGCCGCAGGCCATTACAAGCCCTCACAGTACCAGTAAACATACAGGGAACAGACATTGAGATGGTGACATCCTACAAGTACCTGGGTGTTCATCTGAACAATAAACTAGACTGGTCACACAATACCGATGCACTCTACAAGAAGGAACAGCACAGGCTGTTCCTACTGAGGAGGCTCAGATCTTTTGGTGTACAAGAGGCGCTGCTGAATACATTCTACGACACGGTGGTGGCATCAGCCATCACTTTTGGAGTGGTCTGCTGGGGCAGTGGCATTACAGCAGCCGATAGGAAGAGACTGAACAAACTAATCAAGAAAGCTAGCTCTGTCCTGGGGCAATGCCTTGACCCAGTGGAGGAGATAGGAGAGAGAAGGATGGTGGCTAAACTGTCATCTCTGCTGGAGTCCGAGTCCCACCCTATGCAGGACATACTGAATGCACTGAGGAGCTCATTTAGCAGTAGACTACATCATCCTAGGCGCGCAACCAAGAGGTTTCGCAGGTCCTTCCTACCTACGGCTGTCGGACTGTATAATCTAAGCAGGGCTGCTTGCAGAGATAGCAAAAACAAAACAAAAAAACAAAAACAAAACGTGACAACCTAATAGTATTGAATGCAAAAGACGCAATAGACTTACACAAATGGTCCCCTCCAGTATACAACTAGGACAATATCAGTCGCTACGGAGGGTGACAATATGTAGGGTACATATTCATACCATGTTGGGTAACTAAATAGACGGTTATGCTGTTTATTCCATCTAGCTACAATGCTCCGCACTGTACATACAGTATGTACAGTATATTCACTGCTCTTATTTTCTTATCTTCTTAATTGTTGCTCTGAGTGTTGCTATCCCTGTGCTGTTGCAATCCTGGAATTTCCCCATTGTGGGACTAATAAAGGCTTATCTTATCTTATCCTTATCATTGACAACAAAAACTCCGGATAGTGTGACTGTCTAGAGCCATTCATGGTTATACTGTTCAATATGTCCCATGTTCCTTTAATATCTTTGTTTTTTATCAAGTATTCTCTTATAATAATCTTTATTGGTATTCCTAATAAGAGTAGTTAACTTATTTCTATAATTTTTATATTTATTTTCTGCCTCGTTTGCTCTTTTATGGATTCTCTATACAGTGTTTTTTTTTTTTTTTCCCCCCCCTCAGGCATTTTGTAAACCTTTGGATATCCATAGACATTTTTTATATTTTTACTTTTTAACTTATCTGAGTTATAGGACAACTTTTATTATATAAAAATGTAAATATTTTAAGGAATTCCTCATATGCACCATCATCTTTAATTTGATATAGGCTATCCCAGTTATATGATATTAAGTCAAGTTCTAGAGCAGCCAGCAATTCATCTGTTCTCACTCATTTTTTTTTTTTTTTTTTGTTTTGTTTTTTTTTTTAATTTTAATTCTGTCGGGTTTAGTTTTCTTATAGTTCTTGCCATCGACTGTAAAAACTGGTAGGTGATCACTAATGTCATTTATTTATTGCCCACATGTTGCATTATTGTCTATGTCATTAGGGAATATATTGTCAATGAGAGTGGCAGAGTAAGATGTGATTCTGGAAGGTCGAGTTATTTTTGGATGTAATCCCATACTATACATTGTATTTATAAATCCATATGTTGCTTTGCTTGTTTGGGTTCAGCAAATCAATATTAAAATCTCCACAAATAAAAGTGGTTTTGTTTATTATTTTTGAAAAGGCTTCTTCAATCCAACCATTAATGATTTCAATATCAGAGCCTGGTGCTCTGTAAACACAACTGACATTTGCATTTTATTTTTTTATTTTTTTTTGCTTTTCATTGCAGAATTCAATCGTGATATATCCCATTATCAACTGCTGTTGTCATATTTTCAAGAACATTAAATTTTGAGTCCTTGTCCACATACAGAGCCACTCCTCCTCCACCTTTATTATGTCTGTTAATATATAGGAATTTGTAACCATCCAGATAAAAGTCTGTGCCTTTAGCTTCATTTATCCAAGCTTCTGAGATTGCAATGATGCTGAATGGTTTTGAAAACTGATCTATGAATTCTTTAATATGGCTGAGATGTGCATATAGGCTTCTGCTATTAAAATTGATTATTGATAGTTTTTCCTCTACATCAAAACTATTGTTGTATTGATCTATGGTATAGTAGCAACAGGTGTTTAGAATGGAGGAGAAGAAATTATTGTTCGGGTCTATATCGTGTTCCAAGTCCTGTGTGCTATGATGAGTGTATTCAAATGTCTGCAGCTCTGGCTGGTTGTGCTTATAGATGATCTGCTCCATATAGTTATGGTCCTCAGGTGGAGGTGGGTAATTTCTATTAGTTACTGTCATAGCTATGTGAGTGGATGATTGTTACCTTTTAAAAGGTCATGTTAATCATTGGCATTTGTCCAGCCCCTCCAAATCCTTGGTACGTAGTGTTTTGGCTTCCTCTGGTGTTCTATTCAACTTTATAAATATTTTGCAGTTTGTTGTCCAGGTGGTCTGAATTTTCCCTTGTTTCTTCAAGTAATGCACCTTCCTAGCTATGTCGGCATTGTGTTTAGTTAGGTGTTCATTGATAAAGACGTTGGTCTCCTTTAGCTTCCTTCCCTGTTTGAGTAGTGCAGTTTTGTGTTTTCTATTGACAAATCTAATGATGACTGCTGGTTTGTTGTTAGGGCTCCTTTTGAGAAGGGGGTGGCATATATAGCGTTGACTTTTAGTTCCAATCTATAAAATCATTCTTTGCTGAAGAAAATTGTTTAATCTCAAAAGTCTGGTCATGAACTGCTTCTCTCATCCAAGGACCAGAGTTGTAACATGATCCATCGGCCATAAAGTGGAAGTTAATCCCTTCTCCAAGACTTAGTCATTCTCCTTTTTCTGCTCTTTGGCAAAAGAATGTTTCAAATCAATAGATTTATTGGTGATATAATCAAGATGTGGGAGTAAAGATTCTCCAGTCAACAACCAGAAAGTTTCAGTGTCATCTGGTGGACGAATCAGGAATATTTAATATTTTTTTCTCTTTGCAGTGAAATTTATGCAATATGGAGAAATAAACCAATTCATATTCTTTTTCTCAAGACAGTATCCACTGTTGAAGACATGGTTGAACTCAATTCAACTTTTTTATATAGCGCCATTTCACAACAACAGTCATCTCAGCACTTTCAACTGTAGGGAGAATCCCCACAATTGCAGAAAGACCCCAGCAATCAGGTGATCCCCTATGAGCAAGCGCTTGGCGACGGTGGAGAGGAAAAAACTACTTTTTAACAGGAAGAAACCTCCAGCAGAATCAGGCTCAGGGAGGCGCAGTCATCTGCTGCAACTAGCTGGGGGGTGAGGGGATAGAGAAGATGAAAAGAACAGACATGTAGAGAGCAAACAGCACAATGGAGACTCAATCTATGGGAGAGAACAAACAGGTGTTAATGACCAGCCAAAAAAAAAAAAAAAAAAAATCATTGAGAGTGAAGAAAGGAGTAAAGCCCAGTGCAATTATTGGAGGTCCCCCGGCTGTCTAAACCTAGTAGCATCATAACTAAGGGAGGGTTCAGAAACACATGATCCCTCCCTAATTGTAGGCTATATCAAAAAGGAAGGTTTTAACCCTATTCTTAAAAAAACAGAGATAGAGTCTGACTCCTGAATCCAGATTGACAGCTGGTTCCACAAGAGATGAGATTGATAACTGAAAGCTCTGCCTCCCATTGTACTTTTGGAGATTCTAGGTATTACAAGTAATCCAGCATTTTGGGGGTGTAGTGCTCTGTTAGGATAATAGGGTAATATCAGATCTTTTAAATTAAAAGGGGCCTGATTGTTTAGAGCTTTAAAATTGAGAAGAAGGATTTTAAACTTAATTCTAAACTCTGTGGGAAGCCAATGAAGGGAGGCCAGAACCAGAGAGATATGATCTCTCTTTCAGTACCTGTTAAAACTCTTGCTGCACCATTTTGGATACACTGAAGACTTTTTAGGGATGCTTGAGGACAACCTGATAATAAAGAGTTGCAATAATCTAATCTAGAGCTAACAAAAGCGTGGATTAGTTTCTCAGCATCACTCAGAGACAAGATGCTCCTAATCTTGGCAATATTACGCAAATGATAGAAGGCAGTCTTAGAAACGAATTTAATATGTGAATTGAAAAACAGATCTTGATCAAATATAACTCCAAGGTTCCTCACAGAGCTATTAAGAGAAAGAGTAACTGCATCCAAACTAAAAGTTTGATTAGGAAAGGTATTTCTAAGTTTTTTTGGACCAACAAGAATGACTTAAGTCTTATCTGAATTTAATAGCAGGAAATTGCAAGTCATCCAAGCTTTGATTTCCTTAAGACAGGCTTCTAACTTGACTAATTGATTACTATCATCTGGCTTCATTGACAGGTATAATTGTGTGTCATCTGCATAACAATGAAAATGTATACAGTGCTTCCTAATAATGTTGACTAATGGAAGCATATATAAACTAAAAGGAGTAGGGCCTAGCACAGATCCCTGTGGAACTCCATGATTGAGCTTTGAGTTGAAAGAAAACTCATTATTGACATGAACAAATTGGAACCTATCAGATAAATAAGATCTAAACCACTGCAAGAAAGTTCCATTAAGTCCAACATAGTGTTCTAATCTATCAAGTAGAATATTATGATCAGTAGTATATAAAGCTGCACTAAGGTCTAAAAGGACAAGTACAGAAACAAGTCCATTATCAGATGCAATCAGGAGGTCATTAGTGAACTTCACTAAGGCTGTTTCAGTACTATGATGGGTTCTAAACCCAGACTGAAACTCTTCAAATAAACCATTTCTCTGCAAGTGGTCAAATAATTGCATAGCAACAACTCTTTCTAAGATTTTTGAAATGAAAGGGAGATTAGAGATTGGTCTATAGTTAGCTAAAACTCCTGGATCCAGTGTTGGCTTTTTGAGTATGGGTTTAATTACAGCTGTTTTAAAAGCCTGTGGTACATGGCCTAAAGTTAATGAAGAATTGATTATTTGAAGAATAAAGCTACCAATAAATAGGAAGACTTCTTTAAATAACCTGGTAGGAATAGGGTCTAAAAGACAAGTTGAAGGCTTGGATGAGGAAATTATTTTATCTAACTCTAAAAGGTCAATTGGAGTAAACTGATCCAAACAGATGTCAATTGAAGGAGTTGTAGTAGTTAATGTATTTAAGTTAACGGTGGGAAGAATCAGACTGATAGATTAAATTTTATTATTGAAAAAGTTCATAAAGTCCTGACTAGTAAGCTCTCAGGGAATGCTAGGATTGACAGAGTCCTGACTCTTTGTCAGCCTGGCTACAGTGCTGAAAAGAAACCTGGGATTATTCTTGTTCTCTGCTATTAATGCAGAATAATAACTTGTTCTAGCTTTTCTAAGAGATTTTTTTTTTTTATAAATTAAAAGATGATTTCTCCAAGCTAAATAGATTTGATCTAAATTAGTGGAGTGCCATTTTCTTTGTAGTCTTCTGTTTTAAGATACGAGTTTCTGTGTTGAACCAAGGAGTTAGAAATCTCTGATTAGACTTTTTTCTTTTTTAAAGGGGCTACCATGTCTAGAGTCTGATGTAGAGAAGCTGTAACACTATCTACCATGCTATCAATTACAGAAGGAGTAAGCTGTCTATAGCTTATTTCCGTTGTGTTGACACATGGCATAGAGGAAACAATCTGCATAAATTTGGTAACAACATCATCTGAGAGGCATCTACTGTAGTAATATTTTTCTTTAGGAGCCAACTAGTGAGAAATAGTAAAATCAAAGGTTAGCAGACAATGGTCTGACAGTACAGGGTTATGAGGAGACACTACCAGATTTTCTATTTCTATGCCATATGTAAGAACAACGTATGGTGGAGATAATGGATATAATTTCTTACTTTCTGAGAAAACCCCATCGTGTCTAATATTGAATTAAATGCCATATTAAGGCAATCACTATCTACATCTACATGTATATTAAAGTCCCCTGCTATAATTATTCTATCTGATTTCAGTACTAAATCAGCTAAGAATTCGGCAAATTCGGATAAAAACTCTGAGTAGGTTGATGGGGGACGATAAACTATGGCAAATGAGATTGGGTTTAGCCTAAAATTGCTAAAATGCCCAATACTGAGGACCAGGCCCTCAAAAGAAGGGCCTTTTTTTTTCTTTACATTAACTAGTAATTTGGAATGGTAAATTGTTGCTACTCTTCCTCCACGACCAGAACTTCTGGGATTTTGACAGTTTAAATAACCAGAGGGAGTTGATTCATTCAAACCAACATAATCCTCTTGTCCTAACCAAGTCTCTGTAAGGGATATTAAATCAATCTGAAGATCAATTAACAGATCATGGACTAGCAGAGACTTGGGAGTTAGAGACCTAATATTTAACAAACCACATTTAATTTTTAAATTATGAGGAGGAACAGAGGTCATTCAATTTAGAGGCTTCATGTTTAATTTGAGTTTTACCAACTTTTTGTTTTATCACTTTGGGATTCTTATACACTATATTTTTATTTGCTTTGGAAGGAGCAGACAATGATTCTCTGATGGGGAAGACAGGGGCTAAGTTGAGGGGTGGCAGATGAAGAGGAGCTGCAGAGAGGC
Organism: Pholidichthys leucotaenia; assembly: GCA_020510985.1. NCBI lineage: Eukaryota > Metazoa > Chordata > Actinopteri > Cichliformes > Pholidichthyidae > Pholidichthys > Pholidichthys leucotaenia. The sequence goes on from CM035840.1 coordinate 282,343,792, forward strand.
GTGTAAGACTGCAACTCTGCTTCCTGGTCCCAACTCTGAGTTGTCAAGGTTTTGGAAATTTGGATAAAAATGATGCCAGATTGTTAGATAAATGAGGCACACCATCCAAAGTGGGATGGACACCGTCTCATCTAATAAGACCAGGTTTTCCCCAAAATGAGCTCCAATTGTCTATGTAGCCCACGTTGTCTGCAGGACACCACACAGACAGCCAGCGGTTGAAGGATGACAAGCGGCTAAACATGTCATCACTCGTCAGATTGGGTAGGAGCCCAGAGAATACTAGAGGCAGACATTGTTTTGGCAAAGTCACACACCGATTCCACGTTAAGTTTTGTGACTTCCGACTGCCGGAGTCGGACGTCATTAATGCCGCCGTGGATAACAATTGTGGAGTATTTACAGTTACTTTTCGCCAGCATTTACAAATTTGACTAGATGTCGCCTACTCTTGCCCCAGGAATGCATTTGACTATGGCCGCTGGAACCTCTAGATTCACGTTTCTGACTACAGAATCGCCAATGATCAGAGTTTTTTCCTCAGAAAAATGATTAGAAACATGAACAGGTTGGTGGTTAACCGGGGCCTTGCGACTAGGCTTCCTTCTCACCATCACCCATCCAGTCCCCTCGCTGCTGAGGAGGACCGGAGGACCGCTAACAGGGCCTATGCTAGGAAGCTTCGCTGCAGCTAGGGGACGTCCGTCAAGATTAACTGGCGCAGATGGTGTTTCAATGCAGCGGAGCTGGGATTCCAAATCAGACAACCTCACCTCGAGCGTCTCAAAAAGACTACATTTATTACATTTACCGTTATCATTAAAAGAGACAGAGGTGGGACTTCCGGGAAGATGGTGGAGAGACATAATGCTTAAACAGAGAGCTCTCCCTAGTCGGATTTAAAATCTCCGATAAATGGCCAACTCGACATAAATGGAACAATAAACCAAGGGATGAAAACACGAAGAAGCCGGGCACACGGACAAAAGCAGGGTAAAACTAAAGAATCCCTCTTCAACAACGCAGAAGAAATCGCTGAACACGAGGCCCAAAAAAACGAGGTGACTACAGCAGAGAAAATGGAGGACGCCAAACTCGATATTATGAACACTGGCATCGCCAATATAAGTAAAGACATAAAAGACTTCAAGTGACAACTCCAACAGGATTTAACGGCTCTTAAGGAAGAACTGAAAAAAGAGATGAAGGAGGAAATTATGGGCCTCCGAAAAGAAATGGAACGCAAGCTAGCTGAAAACATGGAGGAACTGTGCACTCAATGGACGTGTTTGACAGAAGCACAGGCTCGAATTTCAGAGTTGGAAGACTTGAGAACTGAGGCAAGCGAGCGGCTGCAGACCCTGAAGGCACAAACACAGAGGGTGCAGGAAAAAATAACCGACCTGGAGAGCAGGTCCAGACGGAGCAATATACGCATCTTCGGGATTCCGGAAGGCATTGAAGGCAACTCGATGACGAAATTCATGGATCAATTCTTATAAAAAGAGCTTGAGCTGCCCGATGAAACGGACCTGCAGATCCAACGAGCACACAGAGCCTTGGCACAGAACCCGAATCCAAATTCTACACCCAGGTCAGTTGTGGTAAACTTTCTAAAATACGACGTAAAGGAAAGAATCCTGACACAAGCGTGGAAAAAAAAAAGATATGAGTCAGCGACAAACAGATATTCTTTGACCATGACTACCCGACAGAAATTGTGCAGCAGCGAAAGAAATATGCCAACATTAAAAAAACGCTGAAAGAGAAAAAAAATAGATTCCAAATGCTGCTAACGAAGATGAGAATTCATTGGGAGGACGGCGTGAAAACCTACAGCACGGCCAGAGAGGCAGCGCAGGACATGACGGAGCGAGGCTTTGTGGTGAGCGTACCGGAGGAAGTGACTGGAGCAGCAGCGGCACGGAACACATCGCGACAGCCGGAGTGGAGGCGAGTGAGTGGCAGAAGGCAGGAGACAGACGTGGCACATCGGGCCCAAGAAAAACTGCAAGGCTTTCAACGGAAAGCCTAGATTATAACAAAGATTAAGAAGGACACAGAAGAAATGAAGGCCAAGAAGACAAGGTAAAAGAGAAACAAACGGCTAGGAGAGGTTTAAGGGATTTTTGTTGGACATTTCTAGACTAATGACTATTACTTGGATAGTAAATACAGGTCTAGGGAGGGTCCCTCACTCGGTGAGGACAATCCCCCCACCCACCAACAGGGACCAGTGGGCAGAAGAAAGGCCCAAAGTACGGAGGTCGAGATTCGTTAATGTGTTTTTGTACAAATATGTGTTAGTTTTGTTGTTAAAGGGGTTAGGAGCACAAGTTTAAAAAATGGAAAAACATGAATATGGTTAAAAATCTTAAGATAATGACATTAAACGTGAATGGTCTGAACTCACCTGTTAAAAGGGAAAGAATAATAAGAAAATTCAAGAAGGAAAAAGCCGAAATTATATTTATACAAGAGACACATTTGAACAGGACAGAACATGAGAAACTAAAGAGATTTGGCTATAAGAACTCCTACTACAGTTCATTTAAGGGAGGAACTTAAAGGGGGGTTATGATACTAATTTCAAATAAAATACAATTTGAATGTGAACAAGAAATCCAGGATAAAGAAGGCAGATATGTAATAATAAAGGGAAGAATAGATGGTATGCAGATCACATTAGTGAACATCTATGCCCCACCAGAAAGTGACAAGGGTTTTTTTCAACAACTGTTTGATCTCATAGCAACACACAGTGAAGGAGTCCTAATTTGTGGAGGAGACTTAAATGCCATCATGGATCATGAAGTTGACACAACAAGTGTTAAGAAGACAAAAAAAACATGTAACAAAATTCATAAGAACCTCACTGGTAGAAATGGGTATGGTTGACATATGGAGGGACCTGCACCCACTCGAAAAAGACTATACACATTATTCAGCAGTCCATAAAGTACACTCTAGAATAGATTACTTCCTTATGAATGAAAGCGACAGACACAGGGTGAGAATTGTCGGATTGGAGGGGCAGAAATATCAGATCATAATCCTATATACATGGAAATATACTGTATTTAAACAATAGAAAACAACAAACAACATGGAAACTTAATGTAGGACTATAAAATAATGAGAAAATGAAAGAAAGAATAAAGGTAAACATAAATGAGTATATCGAGGAGAATGATAATGGAGAAGTGGACCCAACAATACTATGGGATGCACTAAAAGCCGTGTTAAGAGGTAAATTAATTGTTGAATCAGGAAAAGCAAAAAAGTTTAAACTGGAATCATATGAACAAAGATGTGAGAGACTGAGGGAATTAGAACGTAAACATCAAAGCACAAATGACCCCAAAATATATCAAGAAATGAAGGAAGAAAAAATAAAGATAAAAGAAATACAAATAGATGAAATCGAAAGGAAAAGTAGATATTTAAAACAAAAATATTATGAAACGGGGCCAAAGGCCACAAAACTGCTGGCAAAACGGTTAAGAAAACAACAAACAGTGAATAATGTATATAAGATTAAGGACCCCATCACAAATAAAACCACAGTTACCCCAGAAAACATCAAAGAAATATTCCATAAATTCTTTCAAGAACTATACTCGTAACCTGAAGAGACAAATGTTAAGGATATTAAAAAATTTCTATGCACATTGGACTTGCCATCAATAGGAAACCAACAAAATGAAAAGCTAACAGCAGAAATAACAACACAAGAGACTAAAGATGTGATTAAGTCACTTAAAAACAGTAAATCACCAGGTAGTGATGGATACCCCTCTGAATTTTATAAACTGTTTGTAGAAGAACTCACACCACAGCTCCTGAAGTAATTTAATTGGACATTAAACAACAACAAAATACCTCCATCATGGAACGAAGCCATTATTTCAGTTATTTTAAAGCCAGGGAAAGATAGGGAACAATGCAGAAACTATAGGCCAATCTCTTTATTAAATGTGGATTATAAAATATATACAACAATTATCTGTAAACAAATAAAGACATTCTTGACGGAATTGATAGAGGATGATCAAACTGGTTTCATAGAGGGATGCCAAACACATGACAATATCAGGAGAACATTACACATAATTAATCAAATACATAAAGAAAAGAAAAGCGCAGTAATAATGAGTTTAGATGCAGAAAAAGCATTTGATAGGGTTAATTGGATGTTCCTATATAATGTGCTGGAACGCTTTGGATTTAACAAAAAATCAGTGCAATGCATAAAGACACTGTATCAAAAACCTGTGGCAAGAATCAAGATAAATGGTAGCTTAACAGACAAAGTAAATATACAAAGATCAACTAGGCAGGGATGCTGCCTATCGCCCACCTTGTTTGCTCTGTTCATAGAGCCACTGGCTCAAGCGATGCGACAAAATAAGAAATTAAAAGGTGTAACAATAAAGGGAGCGGAACACAAGATTGGGCTATTTGCAGACAATATTATAGTTTACCTTGAACAACCAGATGAATCAATAATGGAAATGATGGATTTGACAGAAAATTTTGGAAAATTATCAGGATACAAGATAAACATAACAAAAACACAAATACTGACATTCCACTATAACCCTTTAAATCAGATAACTGATAAGATCAAACTAAACTGGAAACAAAAAGAAATAAAATACCTTGGCGTGAACATACCTAAAGATTTAAGCAAAATCTATAAAGCAAACTATGATAGGTTAGAACAAGAAATAAAAAAAAGATATTGATAGATGGTCAATCTTAAATATGGATCTGAATTCAAAAATTAAGACAGTCAAAATCAGCATACAACCTAGACTGCTTTACCTCTTCCAGGCTCTACCAACAGAGATTCCTGGTGCCCAGTTCTCAAAGTGGGACAGGATGATATCGAGATTTGTTTGGGGAGGTAAAAAGCCAAGAGTGAAATATAAAACTCTCCAATTACCAAAAGAGAAAGGAGGCATGGGTCTACTGAGTCTAAAGGAATATTACTACTCAGCACAAATAAGATATATAATATGTTGGTGCGACAGAGGATATGAGGCAAAATGGAAAGAAATGGAAAAGGAAATTGAGGGACTCCCGGTACAAAGCATAATAGGAGATAAGGATGCATATAAGCAAATCAAACAAATAGACCCAATCACTAAATTTACTTTGGAACTGTGGTATAAAATAGTACAAAAGTATAATATAAAGGAGGACATAAAACTATTGAAATGGGTAGCATTTGACAGTCAGTTTGAACCAGCAAAGCAAGATAGAGGATACAAAAATCTGGTGAACAAGGGAATCACAGCATGGGGCAATATCAGAAAAAAAGATTTCGAGAGTTTTGTAAACATGAGAAGAAAATTTAAACTAGAAAAATCTGAATTCTTTAGATATCTGCAGATGAGAGATTATTATATGAGGAAGATTAGGTATAACCTCCACACAGATGTGAGCGAGATTATACAACTCATTTTAAGTTCGTATGCAGGAAATAAAATAAGAATTATTTCAAAGCTATATCAGAAACTTACGGCAAACAAACATTCAAGTAACTATATAAAGGAGAAATGGGAGAAAGAGCTAAATTTAAACATAACAGAAGAAAACTGGCAAGAAATATGGAAAACACAACACACATCAACAAGTTCAAGGACATGGAGGGAATTTGGATGGAAAAACCTGATTCGCTATTTCATTACACCACAGATTCAAAGAAAATATACAATGTACAATATACAGCCCCTCTATGTGCTGGAGGGGCTGTGGGGCTCAAAATGCAGACCACTCACATATGTTTTGGAAATGCTGCAAAATCTCATCATTCTGGAAATCTATACATGTGACAACACAGAGGATATTAGGATATAATATACCAATGAACTGTAACTTGATGTATTTATGTGATCTTAAAAGAGACAATGTAATACAGGCTGAGGACAGATATCTAGTTAAAATATTGCTGATTGCATGTAAAAAAAAAACAATCACAAGAAAATGGCGATCAGAAGTTCTTCCTGACCAAGAGCAATGGACTGACATTGTTGAGGATATACTTTTAATGGAAAAACTAACATATCGACAAAGAATGCAAGAAGGACAATATGAAAAAAAAATGGTGGAAATGGACACACTACAAAGTGCAACAACGAGACAGAAATTGAAAGAATAACCAAAGACACTGAAAAAAACAGAAGAATTAAGAGATGGAAACTAAAAACTTGATGCTCCAACATTTGCCCCCCCCCCTTTTTTTTTCTTCCTCTAGCTCCTTTTTTTTTAAATATAGAGACTGTGATCTGAATGTAATATGTATGATGAAAAATGAATAAAAATCAAAGTTACCAAAAAAAAAAAAAGAGGCAGAGGTGTAGCAAAACATCTGACAGAGAGAGCACACCAGAGGAGAAGGGGAAGGAGAGCTAGTAGCCGTAGCTAGTGGCTAACCCAAAGCTAACAAAATCATTGATGAAAGGTGAACAGAAGGCTAAAGAGGGTGATTAGATGACACTGAGGGCACACACAGGTGCAAGAGGCTTGATAAACAGAAGTGAGAGCTAACGGTAGATGGAAAAAAGTTATTAAAATACAAATAAAGGCAAAATCCTCTGGAGAACGAGGAGAGCAAACTACAGACAAACAGTCAGCAACACAGGAAGTGATGATACGTTACCACAGGAAGGTATTGTCCATTGTCCACATTGTCCATACCAACTCTTGGTATGGACAATGTGGTTTCAAATGTTTTTACTGATATGATTTGAAATGTGTTGCTTTATTTTCAGGAAAAAAAAATGCATGCTATCACAAATTAATTACAGATACAACGTAGAGACATTGTATGTTCCCTCATTATTGAGTAGAATATCTTAGTCAACAAAGCTGAAGGAATTTGTGCTTTATTCAGCACCCATACATTAGGAGGGTATCACTTCTCATATCAAATGTCTCTTCCCTCTCCTCTCGCTGCTCTTTAGGAGACCATAGCTTGACTTTAACTGACCAATTGAACTCCAGGCTTTACTGCATCTCTTTTTTTGGTCGAGTTTATGACTTCTGTTGGATAAAACTCCATGTAATTGGTTCAGCTCAACTTCCATGAAATTCAGTGAGATTCTACCACACGGGGAAAAAACTTTCCTTTGTTCAGTTTTTGGGCGTTGGTCAAGCTGTAAGGAGCAGCCGTCTCTGATCTTCCATATTTTTTTTTCTCCTATCTTTAAGTAGGCCCACAGTCTTTCATGCTCTGTGAAAATTATTTTTTCCTTTCTCTAAAGTTCATTTTTTCCTTATTTTAATCCTTGCCTTTTAATCACCGTGCAAGAAGATTTTGTTTGATTTTTTGTAAGCTTAAACCAACTCATTTAAACCACCAGTATCAGAAGAAACGGATTTGTGGCATGTTCTTGTCCCAGTTTGAATTTCTGATGGGACTTTGTAAAATAAACTAAGTCCTTCTTCAATGCATAAGAGAAGACCTTGCCCAGCTTGCTAAAGAACAGCCCGATTGCGATCTCAGAGCATGGCCTTGTGGGAGAATCTGTCTATCAGCCTCTCCATGAACAGAATGCATGGACATCCAGCTGAATCAAGGTTGGCACGTGGGGGCCCTGCTGCCACGGGGGACGTGATTTGACTCTGTGGCTGATGGTCTGTTCTTTAATTTAAACTTAATTCTTCAGAATATTCCTGGTATAAGTTCTTTAAACTTAATTTCATGCAAACCCCCATCAAAATTTCAAAATGCATTTTGTCATTTCATTAATTTAGGTTCTTTTTCAAAGTAACACCAATTTTCTATTTTTATAAATAGTTAATCATCACTTTCTTCATAAAATTCCATCCACTTTTCTTAACCAATGCTATTTTATGATTTTCCAATTTCCAGTATACTGCCAAATTAAACTACTCTTTCTTTGGTTCCACAAATGCTTGATTCATAAGTAACTCAGCAATAGTCTATGATGCCCATGATACATGTTGAGTTCTCTGTTTTAAAGTTATCCAAATGTGTTAACCTATTCTGACATTTCATATTAAACTATTGAAAGACATATGGGAGTTATTGTTTGATTTCATGTCTATCTTCTTGATTTTCAGCAGACAAGAACTCACAAGGGTTTTTTTTGTGCTTTTTTTTTTTTGAGACTGATTCATAATTGGTACAAATAAAGAATTGTTAATAAAAATGTCCATTGTCTGGACTGATGCCCTAACAAGGATCTGAGTGTAATGAAAATAAATCTTCATTCCTACTCAGATTCATATTTGCATTAATACTTGTACCAACATTAAAATACCTATAAACCCATAAATCCTCTACACATGCCTCAGTGCTCTCAGCCTCCATGTCTATCCCCTTAGACTGCATGAAAGCCACCACCTGTTGCTCTGCGGAGCTAGCATCCAGCTTACCAGGCTAACCCCCGTTGTCAGCCATCACTGCTAGGGCATATGACCTTGGTTTCATCTGGAGACCAGTGATGATTACATTGTTTATCTGTGTATATTGCTCAAGATCTGTGACCCTGCACTCTAGGTAAACAAGCCTCTTGTCTTTTCTGCATTTTGAGTGTGAAGAACTTTTACCTCTTTACCAGGGCGAGGATACTTTTCTGCTGCAGCCTGACAGCAGAAACTTCTTCGGCCAGAAAGTCAAGTGATTTTTTTAATATCCTCAGTCTCCTCAATCTGGATCTTCTTTGGACCAGTGTTTCCTGTCAAAATTCAAAATTTTGAAACTTTTTTCCACAAGTTTGCAACTTTTTCCACAGGAATTTGAAGCTTTTTCTCAAACATTTGTGGCATTTTCCTCATAAATTTCTTTTTTTTTTTTTCTGGTGAATTTGCAACATTTTTCTTAAAATTTTTAAACTTTTTATTTTTTTACATAAATTTGCATTATTTTCCTGATAAATTTGGAAATTTTCCTCATAAAATGCTCATAAAAGGGCTGTCATTCCTTGCGGCATGTGGGCGAAGTGTCAGTTTTGCTATGTGGGATAGAACAAAACCAGCATAAGATAAGATAAGCCTTTATTAGTCCCACAATGGGGAAATTCCAGGATTGCAACAGCACAGGGATAGCAACACACAGAGCAACAATCAGAAGACAAGAAAAAACAACAGCAGCAAATATACATATGTACATATAAATATATAAATATATAAACACACAGTGTGGAGCATTGTAGCTAGATGGAATAAATATATAAACACACACAGTGCGGAGCATTGTAGCTAGATGGAATAAACAGCGTAACCGTCTACTTAGTTATCCTACATGGTATGATTATGTACCCATACATATTGTCACCCCCCATAGCGACCGGTATTTTCCTAGTTGTATACCGGAGGAGACCATTGTGTAAGTCTATTGCGTCTTTTGCATTCAATACTATTAGGTTGTCACGTTTTTTTGCTATCTCTGCGAGCAGCCCTGCTTAAGTTATACAGTCTGACAGCCGTAGGTAGGAAGGACCTTCAAAACCTCTCGGTTGCGCACCTAGGATGATGTAGTCTGCTGCTAAATGAGCTCCTCAGTGCTTTCAGTATGTCCTGCATAGGTTGGGACTCGGACTCCAGCAGAGATGACAGTTTAGCCACCATCCTTCTCTCTCCTATCTCCTCCACTGGGTCAAGGTGTTTCCCCAGGACAGAGCTAGCTTTCTTGATCAGTTTGTTCAGTCTCTTCCTATCGGCTGCTGTAACGCCACTGCCCCAGCAGACCATTCCAAAAGTGATGGCTGATGCCACCACCGTGTCGTAGAATGTCTTCAGCAGTGCCCCTTGTACACCAAAAGACCTGAGTCTCCTCAGTAGGAACAGCCTGCGCTGTCCCTTCTTGTAGAGTGTGTCAGTATTGTGTGACCAGTCTAGTTTATTGTTCAGATGAACACCCAGGTACTTGTAGGATGTCACCATCTCGATGTCTGTTCCCTGTATGTTTACTGGTGCTGTGAGGGGTTGTCCTTGCCTGTGGCAGTCCACCACCAGCTCCTTAGTTTTTCTCGCGTTGATCTGGAGGCAGTTCCGATGGCACCAGTCCACGAAGTCCAGGATAAGTCCTTTGTACTCAGCTTCATCTCCATTGGATATGAGGCCGACGATCGCAGAGTCATCAGAGAACTTCTGTAGATGGCAGTGTGTTGTGTTTTGTGAGAAGTCCGCAGTATAAAGGGTGAACAGGAAGGGAGCCAAAACCATTCCCTGGGGGGCCTCCATGCTACCGATGATCGTGTCAGACGCACAGTCCCGGGTTCTCACAAACTGTGGCCGGTTAGTGAGGTAGTCCAGGATCCATGATGACAGGTGCTGGTCCACCCCTGTGCACAGCAGCTTGTCCTTCAGGATCATCGGTTGGATGGTGTTGAAAGCACTGGAGAAGTCAAAAAACATGATCCCCACTGCATTCCCGGGCTTCTCCAGGTGGGACAGAGAACAGTGAAGGAGGAAGATCACTGCATCCTCCACCCCAATGCCATGCTGGTAGGCGAACTGGAGTGGATCCATCGCTGGTCCCACCAGGGGGCGGAGGTGAGCAAGGAGCAGTCTCTCCAGGGTCTTCATCATGTGGGACGTCAGGGCCACTGGTCTGTAGCTGTTCAGATCTTTGGGGTTGGAAGTCTTTGGTACAGGTACCACACAAGATGTTTTCCACAACTGTGGTACCCTCCCCAGCTTCAGGCTCAGGTTGAAGATGTGCTCCGCAATCCCACACAACTGGTCTGCACATGACTTGAGGAGCTTTGCGCTGATGCTGTCCGGTCCCAACGCCTTCCTCGCCTTGATCTTCCTCAGCTCCGTCCTCACCTGGGTCTTAGTGAGGGTCAGGTTAGGGGGCTGTGTGTTGGGAGTGGGGGGGGGGGGGTGATGGTGGAGTGGGATGTGGGCAGCAGGACTCGAGACTCATCTAGATCAATGTTGCAAATTTAAAAGAAAAAAGTAAACTTACAAGAGAAAAATCACAATTTTGAGGGGAAAAAAGTTCAAATTTACAATAAAAAGTCTCAAATTTAAGAGAAACAAATTACAAATTTTTGAGAAAAAATAATTCACATTTACAGAAAAAAGTTGCAAATTGAAAAAAGTTGCAAATTTCAGAAAAAAAGTGTTAAATTTATGAGAAAAAAGAAAAAAAAATATGAGGAAAAGGGTTTCAAATTCATGAGAAAAAATTGCAAATTTATGAGAAAAAAGTTCGAGATTTACGAGAAAGAAGTTCAAGATTTACAGGAAAAAAGTTGGACATTTTTGAGACAAAAAAGTTGAAAGTTAACAAGAAAAATCTTTCAAATTAATGAGAGAAAACCTTCACATTTTAGAGAGAAAACTTGTATGCACAGAAGTTGCAAATTCTGAACTTTTTTTTCATTTCTGCTTAAAATTGGTGCTTCAGTTTAATTTAATCTATCAATAAAACGTGATTTATAAAGTTTTATGATGATAATGGCGGCAATTCTCTGTTTTTCAGTTTTTTGGGGGGCTGGGGGGTGGGGGGTGTCGATGTCCCTCTGGATGGGGATGGAGGGATGGCAGGTTAACAAGGGGGATGATATTGGGTCATTCTGGTAACAAAGGGGATGGCATCCCCCACAAACAGGTAATTAACAGCCCAGCAGCAGCTGAGCAGAGGAATCATGTGAAGCTTTTAGATTTAACTTCTCTTCAGTTTGCAAACAATTCTCCAGCAGAAAACAGCAACTGATGTAAGACGGTGGTAAACAGCTCTGTCCTCACTGTGATGCTACAGAAAATTAAGCTCAAAATTAACAGATGTTTCAACTCTGCATCTGTAACCTCTGGATTTATATGAGTATAAAGGTATTAAATATGAGGCTGACATTGCTTTCTGTTATTACTTTCATTTCATTTAACAGTGTCCTAGATTAGTTAGCTATAAAGCTGTAACTGAAATGAATCCTCAGTATGAGCACATGGACAAAGTGTAGATCATGTGTGAGAGCCATTAGAAACATCAGACATCAAAGAGGTTAAAACTACAGAGAAAACAGGACCATTTCAGTGGCAAAACAGCCATAACAAGCAGGAAAAACATTTAAGTTTCATCAGTCTCCTCTGATCAGAGTGGCTGTCAGACGACGGAATGGTGCAACCGTCAGGTAAATGTGTTGCTGTCCTGACGTTACACAAACACGTCGCAGGAAGTTTGAAATGTTCACGGAATTCACTTTCAAAAAGTTCATCAAACAGCTCAGTTCCAGTAGAGGAATCATGATGTGGACGTCAGTGTTCTTTGGTTTCATTTGGTAGAACGGTTTCATCAATCCTTCCATCCATCCATCCATCCCATCCATCCATCCATAGACCATGATCCACCCATGCACTCACCAGTGCATGCATGCATGCATTTATCCATGCATCCATTCATCTGTCCATGCACCCATCCATCCATGCATGCAGCCATCCATCTATCCATCCATCCATCCATGGACCATGATCCACCCATGCATTCATCAGTGCATGCCTGCATGCATATATCCATGCATCTATCCATCTGTCCATGCATGCATCCATCCATACATGCAAACATCCATCCATCCATCCATCCATTCTCTACCTCTTATCTAGAGTAGGCTAGACTACTGCCTGGTCCACATATCACCATTATCCCATGATCCCTCCTGCAGGTGGTGGACCCATGTGGCTCCTTTGGGTACATTGGGTCTTTGATGTAACTTTTTTCCTGAAGCTCTACCAGACCACTCTTCGTCTGGACCTGCACCCATGCGCAGTTTGTCTTGGGAGACGCTACTGGGGTCAACAAAGTTCCTGGGATCACGGAAAATGTTCGGTCAACAAAGATACACAGTCGTTGTGGGTGTCTGCGGGTCCCAGCATTCGAAAGATGCCCTGTCCCTCGTTGCTGAGGCTACATGTTAGCATAACTCTTAGCCTAGCTTTGATAGCCTTTACTAGGTAGACTGATATGAATGTTTTTAAGATTCACACCAATGAGACCAAGGGACAGGCGTCTCTCCAAAGAAAGGAGCGGCGGCTGTGGTGTATTTCGGTTCTTTATCCTCGTCACCAATTTTATGTCTGGAAATGAGTGCGGACATGCCCACGTGTTGAGGTTGGATTTATTGAAGGTTAGCACAATATAGTGGTACAGAATGGTGTCTGGTTGGTAGTAGGTAGGACGCCAAGAGATAGGACTGGCCCTGGGCAGCCGTATAATATACCCTGCGGCGTCATGATGTCACACATGTGCACCTTCTTTAAACACCAGATCAACAAGAGACATTGTTTAATATAAAAGAAATCCAAAAAACCTGGTTCTGTGAAAATGTTTGGGAGATTGTTAAGTGTTTTGGATGGAGTCAGAACTTTCAGGAGACCAGTGGAAGATCATTGAGAGATCCCAGCAATCACTGGGTGCCTGTTGAAAGATCGTTGAGAGATCTGGCCATTTTTCTCAACAATCTCCACTTTTGTGTAACGGGGCGGTAAAAAACCCACTCACAGTTCTTCCTTTAGTAACAGCTATATGTTTGTGTAGTTTAATGGAGATTTTCAGTGTAGAGTTTTAGTAGACAGTTCTGTTATCACATCGCTGCACCATAATTGAGGTTATCTCTTCTTTTAATAAGTTCTGGAATCATAATGTTGTTTTTCTAATGATTAAAAACACATTTTTTATGATATGAAACAAATTACTGCCAGAGGTGCTCTAGTTGTAAATCATTATGATCATTATTATGAAACCAATGAATCTTTAGAAATTAACTGATGAATTATTGCTGTAAAGCCATCATATTTTAACTGAAGTTTCCAAACAGACCAGGGGGTGTGAAGTCAAGCTGAAACCTCTACAGTCAAACCCTCCACCGCTCTGAAGACCGGAAACGTTCCAACCCCGACAATGACGGCTTTGTGTTAAAGCCCTTCCTACTCTGGGTCATTATCTATAATTCTGCCACAGCATTTCTCTCCATCTTTTACTCTCCCTCTCCCCTTATCATCACACTCAGGGTCCTCAGAGCCAAACCTCCATTGTGCACCGTAGACGATCTTTCTCTCTCCCACACAGAGCGCTTGGCCCACTGTCTCGGGCATTATATCCTGCCTAGCTTATGTCACGGAGCTTTTCCCTCTCCTAATCCACAGTGAATGGCAGGAGGAGAATCAGCAGCAGCCTGGAAACCTCCACCATTCTCTCTGTCAGCCTAAATCCAACTCACCAAATGTTTCCACAATACATCAATATCAGGAGAAGACATGCTAATTTAAAGTGGAGTAATGAGATGAATTCACTGATTTGATGATGTTGCTTCTGTAGTGTAACCCTGTTTTCCTCCTGGGTAAACTACAGAGAAGCTCCCCTGGTGCACAGATGCACCATGGTCCAAAAACCCAGACATGTGAAGGCCATGGTTGATGACCAAGTGGAGGAGGTGAACTGTGATTGGTCAGATCCGACGCAGGAACTCAAACCAGGAATTTCAGCTGTAGGTGGTCATGGTCTTCACACATCATTGGGATTCAACAGCCACTACAGCTACGACTGTAAAGGGGCATTTTTTTTTTAATTTTTTTTAATTAATTTTAAACTTTATACAAAGAAAAAGCAAAATTCACAAAACAATACAGGACTGGTCAAACATATTCACATCAGCTTAAAGACAAAGAAAGAGCCACCAAGCAAAAGTTTTTTGTACATGGGTTTTTCGTTTACACGCCCACCTGCAGTCCACTTGAGTCCAAACCACCGTTCAATCCCAATGCTTCCAACGGCTTCATCCATTTTTGTAGATAGACTCTAGCTTTCCCATCAATATAATATCCCAGTCTTATTAAAGTCAGGGTTTCCAGGATCAGCGACTTCCATATAGCAATAGAGGGAGGTTCATCTCCGACCCACTTCACCATAATGACTTTCCTAGCCAACATTAGAAGTGTTTGAATAACATCCTCATATTGCATCAAAGAGTCAGGAACATTTCCAAGTAAACATAGTAGAGGACTGACTGCTACTTGTGTAACGGAAATATGGAATATTAATAAATAATAAATATGATCAGGTATGAATTATTTAATTTATATTGATGTATTGGAATCTGAGCTCAAATCTCATTTCATATACATCAGAAAAGTTAACACTCGTAAGGGGCACCAGCTTCTATCTTTAAGAAGCAATTTGATCTTTAATTTCACTTTATACCTGTTTGATCACTCAATAAATTAATCAATAATCAGTCTCAAAATTTTTCCGTGAATTCGATACCTGGGCTTGAAACAGACTCGGAATGAAATAAATTCCCAACAACTTCTCTCAATTTTAAATATTTATTAAATGAAATGATTAACAGACATTGTAATTTCCTTAATCATAAAATCAATCTTGTAAATGATAGATTAACAATGTCAATATTTTCGGAACCAGGGTTAAACTGAGAGATGAATTTCTATCAGTTTGAGTTAACAGATTATTAAAAACAACGCAAATTTATGGAGAAAGTTTATTACTTATATGAAAAAGTCCTTGATTGATCTTAAGAAAATAAAAATGGACTTTTAATGAAAAGAGTTATGTTAAGGGCTTCTTAATTTGCATCTGATTAGATATGCAAATTATTACCGAACCTCAGACGTTAATTCAGCAGTGGAATTAAAGTTTGCAGCTCACGTGTTCCTTGGTCGATGATAGTTCTGTCGTCCGTCCTCAGCCCAAGATTTCGTGGATGTTAGGGGAAATATCTGCCCGCAGATATTTCAGCATCCACAGTTCGACCTTTAAATTCAAGCGGTCGAGGGGGGCTGGATCTTGGCCGTATGACCCACAGTTGAAACGGGTCCTAGCCAGATGGTGTCGATGCTTCTTCAGCACGATGTGGGACAGCTGCGCGTTGATTCCTCAGCTGCGTCTTTTCTTCCTGGTAGACAAGCAGCTGCAGAGATTTTCGGAAATAATTAAAGATATCTAATCCTATCTCAAATTTAAAAAAAAACTTTCGGACTTTAGATAAAAATAGTAGCTTCTGGTGGGTGCTGGGCCAAGAAAAATATTATAAAAATAAAGTCAAAATTAAGTTTACATTAAAATCAAACAAACGGTGGTTTTACAGAAAGTTTAACAAAAAAAAGGTGATGAATAAAAATTGGAGTTTAACTCCGATTAAGAATTGAGCTCAAAGAAATAGGAATTCGTAGGTATTTAAGAGAAAAAGAAAAATACAAAGTGACATAAACAAATTACGAGTTATCTGCTCTGTGATCAGAAAAGCGACATGTGGTCGGACGGTCCTTTGTTCTTCCTTGCTGTGTGTAGACAATGGAGAAGATCTGAAAAGCGGTGACGAAAAGAGCAGGCGAAAAGAGAGTCCGGAGCAGAAAGAGGTCTGACGAAAATGAGGCGACGAAAAGAGAGAGGCGAAAAGAGCGTGGGGGCAGGGGTCTCTCTGCTTTTATAAGCTCTGTTGAGTTTCGCGGGCTCCCGGCCTGACCGGAATCTCAGCCAATGAGCGTCCTTCGTGGGCGGGCTCGATGAACTTTTAGTCCAATGAACAAACAGTCTATTGTTCGGAGTCCTTTGGAATGAAGAGTTGTCATGCAGAGATTGGCTGTTGGAGTCACATGTGATATTGAGGCAAAACTTTGATACATACTGGAAGTTAATATTTCCCTTTATGTATTAAACTAAGATAACTTTAGTGATTAGTATAAATTATAAGCAGTGCTTCTAAATCAACATGCAGGAATAAACATTCATTTAACATTAACATGCATATATATAAAATCACAGATTAATGCATTTCACACATATTATGGATTTTCCACATCAAAAACATCAGAGTCCATCTGCATTTTCATAGTTCTGAAAAGAATGAAGGTTTAGAATTGAGTAAATCCAGCATGTCCACAGTTTAAGGAAATTAGCGGAGTCGTGGATCTGTTGCATGTTTTATGGGGGCAATAAAAGTGAAGCCGGACATTGGGGGAAATTCCTTAGGCTGGTTTTAACAAAACAAAGGGGATTTCAGCTGTGGCCTGGGGGAAGAAAATCCATTTATTTGCGTTATTCCTGGATGAAACAAAAATGTCCTTAAGCAGAAGAATAATTGTTGCTGAGCCAAAGTGAGATGATGCTACACTTGTTTACCTACTGCTTTACTAATGTTTGTGCATACTGCCCTCCAGAATGTCTGAATGATATTACATTCCCACAGACAATGAAATCTTGTGCCAACTTTACTTTTACATTTAGGACAATTTGATGAAATTCCTGTTTTATATTTACTATAAATATATGGCGAAATATAAACATTGCATAATATATTATACTGTAGTTCTTTAAATCTGTTACATACTGAAATTCTGGAAGGCAGCAACAACATTTTATCCCAGACATCATTTCCTATGGCACATTTGAGTCGAGTACACCAGGATTTTCTTAACCATGCAAGTTTATTTAAACTCAAACTATAAAGTTCACTGTACAATTTTGATATGAAGTGTTTGTGCTCTCTATTATTAAGAAAAAACTTTTCCAGTTGGTGAGAATCACCTATAAAGTCCAAAGAATTAGCTTTCTTATATATGAAATGTCTAATTTGTAAATATTTATAGAGATCCTTACTTTCAACATGATATTGAGTTTTCAAAGAATCAAATGTTTTAAATCTTCGATTTTCAAAAAGGTTGTAAAGTCTCTTTATACCTGCTCTTTGCCAGCTTCTAAAATTTAATCCTGCACTTTGTAGTGAGAGTTCTGGATTATCCAATGTTATGAGGGTATTAAGTGAGTTACTTTTAAATATTTTCCTCATTTTTTTCCATGCCCATAATACATTTCCTATCAGAAAATTATACCTTAACAATACATGGTAACTCATTTACACGTCTTTCCAGCAAATTCACTGGGGAAAAAGGTTTACACATTACTGATTCCATCTCAATCCAGGGACATTGACGTGAATGTTCATTAACCCAGGAGGAGAGAATTCTTGCCAAAATATAGTTTTCTACATTTGGTAAACCCCATCCTCCCTGATCATTTGGCAATTGTAGTATCTCCAATTTAACCTTAGGCCTCCTGCCTGCCCAAATATAGTCTGATAAAGCATTAGTAACCATTTTAATATCCTCTGATTTTAATATCACAAATAACATAGATATAGGATATATTATTTTTGGGAGAACTGTCATCTTGATAAGATTAATTCTGCCTAAAAATGATATTGGAAGGCTCTTCCATCTGGTCAGACTTTCTTTGATCTCTTTTATCATGGGATTAATATTTTCTGCATATAACTGAGTAATTTTAGGTGTAATTTAAAAAAAAATGTATATATATATCACGGACACACAGATCACCCCAAAGGTCTCCCGAGTCGGCGGACGGAGCCACTGTTTACAGCAGGAGACGTTACAGCAGGAAGAGCTAGTGCTAGCTAGCACTCAACCACCACCCGGTGCTAACGGTGAAACTCGACATACCGGGAACTGTAGCGAAAACGACGCGGGTGCCGGGCTGGAGTTTAGGCGGCGTGCAAGAAATATAAGACAGAATAATAAAGAGCGATGGCAAGAACCAAGCAGACCGCCCGTAAAATCTACTGGAGGAAAAAGCCCCCCAGGAAGCAGCTAGCCACCAAGGCTGCTCGGAAAAGTGCTCCGGTCACCGGCGGAGTGAAGAAGCCTCACCGTCACAGGCCCATGGCTCTGAGAGAGAGTCGGAGAGGCTCCGTCGCTACCAGAAATCCACGGAGCTGCTCATCCGTAAGCTGCCCATCCAGCGCCTGGTGAGGGAGATCGCTCAGGACTTCAAGACGACCTGCGCTTCCTGAGCTTCGCCGTCATGGCTCTGCAGGAGGCCAGCGAGGCCTACCTGGTGGGTCTCTTCTTCGCTAAGAGGGTCACCATCATGCCCAAAGACTTCCAGCTGGCCCGCTGCATCTGCGGAGAGAGAGCTTAGACTTTCTGCTGCACATTCACCAACCATAATGCTCCGCACTGTGTGTGTGTATATATATATATATATATATATATATATATATATATATATATATATATAGTAATATGTACATATGTTTACTAGCTGTTCTTGTTTTTTCTTGCCTTCTGATTGTTGCTCTGAGTGTTGCTATCCCTGTGCTGTTGCAATCCTGGAATTTCCCCATTGTGGGACTAATAAAGGCTTATCTTATCTTATCTTATCTTATCTTAATTTTAATTCCTAAATATGTAAATCCTGACGGGGCCCAGCGGAAGGGTTTGACATACATAGGTTCAGTGCTTCCCATATAACTCGGGCATTATCTCTGACTTATCAAAATTTATTTTATTGCCAGATATTAGACCAAATTCCCTGACACACTGGGTCACTGCAGGTAATGATTTAGCCGGGTCTGTTAATGTCAGCAAGACATCATCAGCATACAGCAGAATTTTGTATTGTTTTGTTCCCACAGTTACTCCCTGAATATGTGGGTTTTGTCTGATAGCCATTGCTAAAGGCTCAATGGCCAGAGCAAACAAAAGAGGAGATAGTGGGCTTCCCTGTGCTGTACCTCTAGTCATTTTAAATGGAGCCGATAGAAGGCCATTGGTCAAAACTGAGGCAGTAGGCGCTCGGTACAGAAGTTTAACCCATTTCAAATAATTTGGTCCGAAACCAAATCTTCTCATCACTTCAAACATATATTCCCATCCAGTTCTATCAAACACCTTTTCAGCGTCCATTGAAACAATGGCCCCAGGAGTCTGATGAAAATTAAGATAGTGAATAATGTTGAAAAGCCGTCTTGTGTTATAATATGAGTTCCAACCTTTGATAAAGCCCGTCTGATCGGAATTCACAATGGAAGGTAGCATCTGCTCTAATCTATAGCCAGTATCTTAGACAGTATTTTGTTGTCCACGCCCAGGAGACTAATGGGTCTATAAGAAGAGCATAATTCTGGGTTCTTACCTTTTTTTTCTATTAATATTATATTTGCTCTATACATAGACTCTGGAAGTTCGGATCCCTCAAATGACTTATTAAAAACTTAAAATCTTAAAAGACATCAGAAGTAGGCTGCATTATAAATTGTGAGCTGCTAACTTTGACCAAAAAACATGTAGTAGACCAGTCTATGTCTTCAATAACCATATCAAAAAACAAAAATAATAACATGTATTCTGAGCAAAACCAGAACCACAAGCTTGGAATCACTGAAAACTTAAAATAAAAGACAAGGAAAAAAAAAACAACTATGCTTAGCTGCACTTAACTACAAAAAGCACACCTATAGGGGATAACAAGAAAAATCAAAAAAGGAAGCCAAGTTCCCCCTTACTGGAAAGCCTCTATTAAAATACCGGTGTATATACTGAATTTCTAAATCACATCCACCTGGATTTAACAGTCATACCTTAGCCAATCAGAATTTCTGTTCAATACGTTACTTTGAAGCTTGTAGTTTGTTCACATAGTCATTGATTTTGTTCCATGTTTATGAGTGAAGTGCTGGAACCGTTAGGATGGAAAATTTTTATTACCGCCGGATACAGAAAGGAGTACCGTATTCCCGCATCCCTTAAAACTTTACGTGCATTTGCGGACTCCTTCCTCCTCCTTACAGCTTCCACAGAAAAATCTTGATAGAAGGATACCTTCCCTTCTTCAGTGCTAATTGTTCCTTTATCCCTTGCCGCATACAGAATCCTCTGCTTGTCGGTGTAGTTGTGCAGCCTTACCAGGACGGCCTGCGGTCCCTCTTTTCCAGACAGTCTCATTGGAGGTCCAGTACGAAGGGCTCTGTCAATCATGATTCTGTCCTTTTGCATAGCCAAAATTTCTGGAATCCATTTTTTAAAAAAAAATCAACTGGTGTTTGGCCCTCCGTTCCCTCCTTCAGCCCAACAATTCTCACGTTCTGCCGTTGACTTTGATTTTCAAAACTTTCCAAGCAGTCTTGCACTTTCTACAGCTGGGTTTCCAGCGCCTCCACCCATGGTGTGTTAGTAGCTGCAATGTCCTTCAGGTCAGAGATCCTCTGCTCCACCGTTCCCAGCCTTTCAATTAGACTGTCAAATTTCTCAGACAACTCAGTGACCAGCATAATTATGTCTGCCAGCTTGCTGTCCAACATCTTCGCTATGTTAGCAGACATTCGCTCCACTATCGAGTCGTCTCGCTGTGCATTTAGCTCTTCCTCATCCACAGTGTTAGCATTAGCTACATCTCTTGTGTCTTCATCAGGGCTATGGCTAACACCTGCATTGCTAGCAATAGCACTGGCTTTTCCTCCTCTTTTCTGCATTTCTTTCTTCTTAGTTGATCCAGGCTGTGTAAAAAAATTATCCAATGACATTATAGGCATCTTCAAGATGAAATTTCACCGGTAAAATATGATTAAATTTACATTTCTGGCAATCCAGTGCGGATACGAGGAAACTCACGTCCGTTCACCTCGACTCATCACGTGATCCCCATCGTAAAGGGGCATGATTTAAGCAAACATTAACCCCTCACCCGCAACGTTTGCAACTTTTTTCATCATAGATCTGCAACTTTTTCCTCAAAAACTTGTAATATTTTTTCAAAAATGTGCAAATTTTTCTTCTAGATTAAAAGTTTTATTCTGAAAATTTTCATTTTTTTTTTCTCACAGATCTACAACTTTTTCCTCATAAATCTGTAACTTTTTAATAAATGTGTATTTTTTTTTTAAAAAAATGCAAATTAGCATTTTTTCCAGTAAATTTACTTTTTTTCCC
The DNA here is from genome assembly GCA_020510985.1 of Pholidichthys leucotaenia. Classification (NCBI taxonomy): domain Eukaryota; kingdom Metazoa; phylum Chordata; class Actinopteri; order Cichliformes; family Pholidichthyidae; genus Pholidichthys; species Pholidichthys leucotaenia. The sequence continues at coordinate 282,365,512 of CM035840.1, forward strand.
CTCATAGACCTACAACTTTTTTCTCAAGAAAATTACATTTTTTTCCTCATAAATTGGTGACTTTTTTCTTAAAAATCTGCAACTTCTTTATAATAAAAATGTGCATTTGTTTCTTATAAATTAACATTTTTTCCTGTAAATTTTGATTTTTTTTTCTGATCGATCTTTTCTCTCATAAATTTGTGACTTTTTTCCAAAAATGTGACTTTTTTGTAATAAATTTGCACATTTTTCTCAAAAAAATTGTTTTTTCTCAAAATTTTCATTTTTTTTTAAGTTAACAAGTTTGTTTTCTCATACATCTGCAACTCATAAATTTGTGACTTTTTGAAAATGTGCAATTTTTTCTCAAAAATTTGGCATTTGTTGTAAATTTGCAGTTTTTTCCTGTAAATTTACAACTTTTTTCCTCATAGATCTGCAACTTCCTCAAAAATTGTGACTTTTTTCTTATAAATGTGTGACTTTTTTCATAAAATCTGAATCTTTTTTTTAAATGTGCATATGTTTCATATAAATTAACATTTATTTCCTGTAAATTTTAGATTTTTTTTCTGTTCGATCTGCAGTCTTTTCTCTCATAAATGTATGACTTTTTTCAAAAAAAATCTGACTTTTTTTTATAAATTTGCACATTTTTCTCAAAAATTTGTATTTTTTTCCTCAAAATTTTGCATTTTTTTTCTTGTAAGTTAACACACTTGTTTTCTCATACATCTGCAACACATAAATTTGTGACTTTTTTAAAATAGGCAATTTTTTTTCTCAAAAATTTGTCTTTTTTTTTTTTTTTTGTTAATTTGCAGTTTTTTTCCTGTAAAGTTAAAACTTTTTTCCTCATAGATCTGCAGATTCTTCCTCAAAAAACTGTGACTTTTTTCTCATAAATTTGTGGCTTTTTCTTAAAAATCTGCAACTTTTTTTAATTAAAAATGTGTATTTGTGTCACGACTCGCCACTCACCATCTGCCTCAGCTGCACGCACACCTGCGCCTCGTCAGCCGTGAGCTATTTAGCCCACTCAGCCCTGTGCAGCGTTCTGGAGCCGTCTGTTCGCATCGGCACTTCTTCGCTGCTGCATCCTCTCCTAAACGACAGCAAGACTACGCTTCTACGTAAGCATTCCATTCCCTTACCTTTTGCAAGTCTTCTCCCCTGTGCACAGGTGGATTCCCTGGTGGCGGACACCCCGTCATCGCCATCCTACCCTCACCGTCGTCACAGGCTCTGCAGGACGCTGTCTTCCGGGCTTCTCCCTTGGCCAACGCCAGCCACCTGTCATTCACAAGTAAGCGGCACACGACTCATTATCCCTGTCTTGGTGTGGTGCCCTTTACCCCTGTCCTCTGCTCTCTCCATAGGGTTGCCCGGCTGTACGGCGCACCGCTCTGCTTCCTGTGCATCGGCGTTCACCCTCATCACATATACGTATCTCACACATCCATCCATACACGCCTGCTTGTTGAATAAAGCTGTTAAATCTATCCTGAGCCTGCGTGCGTGTTTCCTGAGCCGGACATTATGTCAGTACAGCTCCAGCAGAGCGGCTCAGCAGACAGCGGGCTCGCACGCCGTCTTTCCACCCTCGAGGCTCGGGTGGATTTAATAGCCCACCAACAGCAGGTGATATTGAATCAATTGGTTAACATCACTCACCGGTTAGACCGCTTGGACCCCCAGCAGGCGTTCCCCTCGGCTCGTCAGGGAGGGGTAGCTCCTGCCGCTCCGGTGGCCGTCCAGTCTGCCACGGGAACGCCAACCCAACTCACACCTATTCCAACCCCCACCCTCTTCAGCGGGAAGCTCGGTGGAGCACGGGGGTTCATCATGCAGTGTGAGTCAGTGTTTCTGCGTGTTGCCGGGGATTTTCCCTCGGACCACAGCCGAATTGGCTATATTGGTAATCTCCTGGAGGGGCGAGCGTTAACTTGGGCTTACGCCGTTATGGCGAAACCCAGTTACGCAAACCTCTCCTACAGCCAGTTCGTACAGAGCTTTCTCGAGGTGTTCGATCATTCCCGGCGTGATAGCGTCCTCACTGACCGTCTCCTTGGCCTCCAACAGGGAATCCGGTCAGCGGCGGATTACGCTATCGACTTCCGGGTCGCTGCGGAGGAGGTAGGCTGGGGTGAGGCGTCACCCTGTGGTATCTTCCTCCGCAGCATCAGCTCTGGTCTGAGGGATGAGTTGGCCGGTCGAGACCTTCCGGAGACGCTCTCGGAGCTAATCTCCTTAACTATTAGCTTGGATAACAGGCTGCGTGAACGATCCGCCGAGCGGAGGTTAATCGGCCGCTCGCGTGGAGGCTCCGTCCGCACTCCTCAAGCTCGCCCCCTGGCGTTACCTCCTCCGGAGTCTTCCGAGGAATCAGAGGCAATGGTGGTCGGTCGGTCAAGGCTCCCCCTAGCGGAGAAACAGCGCCGCCGGGAGTTGGGCCTCTGCATGTATTGCGGAGGTAATCAACATACTGTGGAGCATTGCCCGGAGAAGCCAAACGGGGAGGTCCGCAAGTCACTGTAGGGGGCCTCGCGGACTCTAACCGGTCAAATCCCCTCACTAGTCTATCACTGCCCATTCGATTTTGTCACAATGCCACGGGGCACCTCACACACACACTGGTGGACTCAGGAGCAGAGCAGAGCTTTATTTCAAAGAGCCTGGCAACCCAATTGGGCATCCCCTGCCACCCTCTGGCCACTTCTCTCAGCCTGGTCACCCTCTCCCGTGCGCCCCTTGGACAAGTGACTCATTGCACCCAGCCGGTCCCTGTTATCATCGCAGGTAACCACCGGGAGGATCTCACCCTGTACGTCCTGTCCTCCTCAGTGTCACCTGTCATCCTAGGTTGCCCCTGGTTGTGCCTGCACAACCCTGTGCTGGATTGGCAGACAGGAAGAATCGCTGCCTGGAGCTCCTTCTTTATGGGTACCTGCCTACAGTCCGCAGCCTACGCCCAGTCCTCTCCCCCTCCGGCCAAGGACGTCGCGCCTCCGGATCTCACTCTGGTGCCCTCGGAGTTCCATGACCTGGGTCTCGTGTTTAGTAAGTCCAGGGTGATGTCTCTTCCTCCTCGCCGGCCCTACGACTGCGCTATCAACATCCACCCAGGGGTGCCCTTGCCATCCGGACGCCTCTACAGCCTGTCAGCACCGGAGCGAGAGGCTATGGATAGCTACATCAAGGAGTGACTCAACGTGGGAATCATCCGCCCCTCTTCGCCTCCACTCGGTGCAGGGTTCTTCTTCGTCTCTAAGAAGGATGGGTCACTCCGCCCCGTATCGATTTTCGGGCCCTGAATGACATCACGGAGAAGGACCGTTACACCCTGCCTTTAATGGACACTGCCTTCCACTCCCTCCAGGGGGCGACCTGGTTCACCAAGTTGGATCTCCGCAGCACGTACCACCTCGTCCGGATCCGGGAGGGGGATGAGTGGAAGACGGCCTTTTGAACGCCTAGTGGTCACTTCGAGTATCTGGTGATGCCCTTCGGGCTGACCAACGCTCCCGCTGTGTTTCAACGCCTCATCAACGACGTCCTGCGTGATTTCCTTGGCCTCTTCATGTTCGTGTACCTGTATGACATCCTCATCTTCTCCAGGTCACGGGAGGAACACCAGGTCCACGTGAGGCGGGTCTTACAATGACTGCTGGAGAACAGGCTGTACGTCAAGGCCGAAAAGTATGAATTTTACACCAAGACCACCTCCTTCTTGGGATTTGTAATCTCACACAACCAAGTCCTTCCCGACCCCGCGAAGGTCAAAGCGGTGGTTGAGTGGCCCACGCCGACCTCTAGGAAGCAGGTACAACAGTTTATTGGGTTTGCCAACTTCTACCGCCGTTTTGTGCCCAATTTCGGTGCCATCGTTGCCCCGTTGACCCGTCTCACTTTTCCCAAAAACCCCTTCCGGTGGACTGAAGAGGTCGCAGCAGCGTTTCAGGCGTTGAAGACGGAGTTCTCCTCCTCCCGAGTCCTGACCCAGGTTGACCCCGCGCTGCAGTGTTTGGTGGAAGTCGACGCGTCTGATACGGGAGTGGGGGAGGTGCTGTCCCAGCAATCACCCACCGACGGGGTCAAGCGATCCTGTGCCTTTTTCTCACGCCGTCTGTCTCCGGCCGAGCGTAACTACAACGTTGGGGACAGGGAGCTTCTCGCCATCAAGCTCGCCCTGCAGGAGTGGCGCCACTGGCTGGAGAGGGCTGCGTTGCCGTTCGTGGTACTGACGGACCACAAAAACCTGGAATGTCTAAGATCTGCCAGACGTCTGAATGCCCGCCAGGCGCGCTGGTCCTTGTTCTTTGCCCGGTTCTGTTTTACCATCACCTACCGCCCTGGTTCTAAGAATGGCCTGCCCGATGCCCTGTCCAGGCAGTTTGCCCGCAAGACGTCGGAGGAGCTGGGTCATACAATTCTGCCCAGCTCGTGTGTTGTGGGGGCGTTTTCCTGGTCCATCAGGGACAAGATCCAGAGGGCGCAGGAGACCGAACCGGACCCTGGCGGCGGACCGGAGGGGAAGCTGTTTGTTCCATCTACTGTCCGGGGGGAGGTCATCCATTGGGTTCACACCTCCAAACTCGCCTGTCACCCTGGAGTTTCCCGGCTAGTGGATCTCCTCTAGCATTCCTTCTGGTGGCCAGGTCTTCAGAAGGACGCCACCAACTACGTCCGGGCATGCCCTGTGTGTGCCACCGGCAAGTCAGGAAACTCTCCCCCCGCGGGTCTGCTCCAGCCCCTGCCGATCCCTGGCAGGCCCTGGTCCCACATAGCCCTCGACTTCGTCACCGGTCTCCCGGTCTCCAACACTTATGACGCTGTGACACTTATGACGCTGTGCTGACCATCGTGGTCAGCACAGCGTCGTGCTGACCGTCGTGCATCGTGCTGACCATCGTGGATCGTTTCTCCAAGGCTGCCCACTTCGTGCCACTCCGGGGCCTCCCAACGGGAAGCGGACCTTCTGGTTCAACACGTGGTCAGGCTGCACGGGATACCGGTGGACGTCGTCTCTGATAGGTGGCCCCAATTTGTCTCAGAGGTATGGAAGTGTTTCTGCAACGCCCTGGGGGCCACGGTAAGCCTCTCCTCCGGCCACCACCCGCAGTCCAATGGGCAGTGTGAACGGCCAACCAGGAGCTGGAAGCTGCCCTGTGCTGCGTCACTTCCTCCAACCTGTCTTCCTGGAGCGCACACCTGGCCTGGGTAGAGTATGCCCACAACACGGCACGGTCTTCTGCCACAGGGATGTCCCCCTTCAAGGCGTCCTTGGGATATGACCCACCATTGTTCCCGGAGCAGGAGGGTGAGCTGGCCGTTCCATCCATCCAGGAGCACCTGAGACGTTGTCAGAGTCTGTGGTCCAGGGCGCGCAATGTGCTTTTACGCACGGCGATGCGCAACAGCACCACGGCGAATTACCACAGGAGACCGGCCCCTACCTACCAGGTGGGCCAACGAGTCTGGTTAGCCTCTCAGGACATTCACCTCAAGGCTGAGAAGAGGAAGCTGGCCCCACGCTTCATTGGCCCCTTCACCATCTCAAAAATCATTAACCCGGTGGCTGTGCGTCTGGCCCTCCCCCCCTCCCTCCGCATATGTCCCACCTTCCACGTGTTTAAAATCAAGCCCGTGGTCTCCGATCCCCGCTGTCCCCCGCCCACGGCGCCGCCCGCGCCTCTGATGATCGACGGCCACCCGGCCTGGAGAGTCGCTTCCATCATGGACTCCCGGCACCGAGGTTGCAGGCTACAGTACTTGGTGGACTGGGAGGGATTCGGTCCTGAGTGGAGGTCCTGAGTGCGCTCTTCCTTGGTGTTGGACAGGAGTCTCATCACGGAGTTCCACCGGGCGCATCCGGACAAACCAGCACCAGGAGGAGCTGCTGGGGGGGGAGTACTGTCACGACTCGCCACTCATCATCTGCCTCAGCTACGCGCACACCTGCGCCTCGTCAGCCGTGAGCTGTTTAGCCCACTCAGCCCTGTGCAGCGGTCTGGAGCCATCTGTTCACATCGGCACTTCTTCGCTGCTGCATCGTCTCCTAAACGACAGCAAGACTATGCTTCTACTTAAGCATTCCATTCCCTTACCTTTTGCAAGTCTTCTCCCCTGTGCACAGGTGGATACCCTGGTGGCGGACACCCTGTCATCGCCATCCTACCCTCACCGTCGTCACAGGCTCTGCAGGACGCTGTCTTCCGGGCTTCTCCCTTGGCCAACGCCAGCCACCTGTCATTCACAAGTAAGCGGCACACGACTCATTATCCCTGTCTTGGTGTGGTGCCCTTTACCCCTGTCCTCTGCTCTCTCCATAGGGTTGCCCGGCTGTACGGCACATCGCTCTGCTTCCTGTGCATCGGCGTTCACCCTCATCACATATACATATCTCACACATCCATCCATACACGCCTGCTTGTTGAATAAAGCTGTTAAATCTATCCTGAGCCTGTGTGCGTGTTTCCTGAGCCGGACATTATGTCAATTTGTTCCTTATAAATTAACATTTTCTTCCTGTAATTTTATTTTCACATCGATCTGCAACATTTCTCTCATAAATCTATGACTTTTTTCCAAAAATCTGTCACTTTTTTAAAATGTGCTATTTTTCCTCAAAAAATTGTAATTTTTTTCTTGTAAATTTCTAATTTTTTTCTGTAAATTTTCAGCTTTTTTCTTCAATAAAATGGGAATTTTCTCTCATAAATTTGAGATTTTTTTCTTTTCAATTTTTAGCTTTTTCTTATAAATTTGTGACTTTTCTCAAAAATTTGCAACTTTTTTCTAAAAATTGTGCAATATTTTCTTGTAAATTAACAGTTTTTTCAGTTAAATTTTCAATTTTTTGCTCATTGATCTGCATCTTTTTTCCCCTTAATTTAATGTTTTTTTTCTTGTTTGTAATTTTTTTCTTGCACATTTTCCTAGTTTTCTCAAAAATCTGACTTTTTTTCCTCATAAATTTGTAACCTTTTTCATAAATATGTGACATTTTACATTTTGAAATTGGTATTTTTAAAAATATCTTTGTTCCTTTATTCTGGCAGATTTGTACCTAATTTACTTGTATACATTTCTACTCTAAACTGGTGAAAACCCCTATTCCCCTTTGTTAAAAGTAACAACTCACTTCTTGGTTCCACATCAGACATGGTTTAGTTGTGGCCAGTTTTCTCCTTCAGACTCTGGACCTGGTTCCAGAGTCCTGGGAGTCCGATGGTCCTCCTCAGTATCTTAGCTGGTCCTGGGACAGCGCTCCTCTGCAGTCAGATCTAAGATGATGTTCCTGAATCTGCTTGATTTTGCTCCTCTTTAATGCTGCAGTCAGACCAGGATAATCTGGGGGTCTCAGTTCAACTGGGTGTGGAATGCCGAGAATTTTCACACCTTCATTTGGTTTGGTTTGCATTCATACTGCAGCGGACCAAACTGTCTGGACAACGTCATGCAGTTACAACAACTGCTCGTTTGGGGTGCTGTAGCCGAAACCACCACTGACCAGGAAGAAAACATCTCTGTGAAGAGCAAAAATCGGACTCATTGATTGGCCAGGACCGAAAACGGAAATCCGTTCCCTTCAGCTGGAGTGTTTGTCCGCCACAAATGAGACATTTTTTTTTTGACTTTTCTCCTCGGCTTTCACCATTAAAAGGATTTCTTGGATTTGCGTGGTTGTCTTTATTATTTTCTACCCAAAATGTAATATGGTAAACTCCATTGCCTCTTCTCAGACCACGTGTTGCTTTGGTTACACAAACGCCAAGGGGCACGTCTGCTATTTGGTCTGCTGGAAACTCCATTTGCTTTCACACTGCAAGCAGAGCCAGACTTCATTTGCAAGAGAACTGTGACCCCCGTTTTCAAGGGGACCAGACTTCGCTTGTTTGGTGCACACCAGAGTTCCAACGCGCGTTCAGATGGCATCAAACAAACTCAACTATCGGCGGAAGCCACTGTTTAGTTCTTTGGTCCGGACCAAACAGTGGCTGTCTGAATGTGTCCTAAGTCCGTGGTGTGTTTCCACCTTCTCCTGTTCCTTCATCTTGATGCACAGCAAAAAGTCCAGTGTTAAATTGACTCTGTCAGAGTCAATTTTAACACTTTTCCAAACGCTATACAGCTTCACACTCACCAGAGTCAAAGTGACCCTTTTAAAAGGGTTAAAAAATTTAACACTGTGCCAGGGTTACTTTTTGACTGGCTAAGGAGAGTTAAAGCAACACTTAAGCAAGTTGACAAGTAACCCTGCTGAGAGTCATTTTTACACCCCAGTAAGTGTTAGTTTGACAAAAGTAAGTGTTAGATATTCACACTTAGAAAGGGTTAAAATTAATCCGTAACGCTGGTGAGAGCCACTTTTTACATCCTGGCTAGTGTTAATTTGATTAAATTAAGTGTAAAATATTCACACCAACAAAGGCTTAAAATTAATTCTAGATTAAATAATTATTGATTATTGTAAAAATAAATTCCAACAAAAACAATTTGCATGACTCATTTTTTTTTTCATAAATTAAAAAATTGTGAATGCTGGTATAATATACAAACCTTCATCAGAAACACTGTATGAACTTTGAATGTCGAATGGTTTCTGAAACTTTAATTCAGACATTCATAAAATACACTTTGTCTAAGTGTTTACAATTCTGAATGCATGATAATGCTCATCAAATTTTCTTTTGTAAATAACTTGTTTGCCAACAAATAAACATTGTTTTCCACCAAAAGAATATCACATATTTGACAAAAAAAAAAAAAAAAAAAAAAACCTGGAATGTATTCTATCAGCCTCTCGGCGCCACACCAGTCGGCTGCCTTTTGCAACAGCGGCTCGATTCCGAGTTTTTTTTCCCTTCCTCTCTCTTTTGATCACTTTTTTTTTTTTTTTTTTTTTTTTTTCACCCCACTTATATCACGGACACACAGATCGTCCCAAATGTCTCCTGAGCCGGTGGACGGAGCCACTGTTTATAGCAGGATACGATATAACAGGGAAGAGCTGCTAGCATTTAACCGCCACCCGGTCCCACTGGAAAAACTCGACATACCGAGAGAACTGAGGCGAAAACGCCGCGGCTGCCGGGCTGGAGTAAGGCGGAGGACAAAAAATATAAGGTACAGACCCTCCCTTCCATCTGTTGTCATGGGAAATGTACGGTCGATACTGGGAAAGTTAGATGAGCTAGCGGCTATCTCCCGTTATGATAGCACTTACCGGGAGTGCTCTCTCCTTTTGTTTACTGAGACGTGGCTAACTCAACTAGCAGCAGATGCTAACATTGAGCTGGAGGGTTTTCACATGATACGAGCTGACCGAACACCAGAGAGTGGCAAAACTAGGGGCGGTGGAGTGATAATGTATGTTAACAACAACTGGTGCAGACCGGGACATATCACTGTTAAACAACGACACTGCAGCAAAGACATTGAGTTGCTAGCTGTTAGCATGAGGCCTACATATCTCCCGAGAGAACACTCACACGTGATCTGCATTGTTGTTTATGCAAATCCGATGGCGAACGCTGGGACAGCGCGTGACGTCATCCATTCAGTAACCAGCAGGCTGCAGACAGAACACCCAGATGCTCTTCTCCTCATCTCAGGCGATTTCAACCACGTTTCACTGTCTCCCATTCTGCCCACTTTCACCCAGTATGTCACATGCCACACTAGAGACAATAAAACACTGGATTTGTTCTACGCAAACACTAAGGAGGCGTACACCTCATCACAACTCCCCCCACTTGGGAGATCGGATCACAACTTGGTTCATCTCCGACCGGTGTACAAACCCCTAGTGCACAGACAACCTCCGGCCATGCACACTGTGGAGTTATGGTCTGAGGAGACAATGGACACTCTAAAGGACTGTTTTGAAGCCACTGCCTGGAAGCAGCTCTGCGATCCACATGGTGAGGACATCGATGGCCTCATTCACACCTTCACGGGCTACCTCAGCTTCTGTGTGGACAAATCCGTTCCCACCAAGACCATACGGCGTCACTCAAACAACAAACCCTGGATCAACCCTGAGATAAAAACACTTCTGAGAGAGAAGAAGAGGATCTTCAGGTCGGGGAACAGGGAGATAAGATAAGATAAGCCTTTATTAGTCCCACAACGGGGAAATTCCAGGATTGCAACAGCACAGGGATAGCAACACTCAGAGCAACAATCAGAAGGCAAGAAAAAAAAACAAGCAAGCAAGAGCAGCTAATAAACATATGTACGTATTACTATAAAATATATATATATACACACACACACAGACACACAGTGCAGAGCATTGTAGCTGGATGGAATAAATATATGAATATATGAACACACAGTGCAGAGCATTGTAGCTAGATGGAATAAATATGTAAATATATAAACACCCACAGTACGGAGCATTGCAGCTAGGTGGAATAAATATGCAAGTATATAAACACACACAGTGCGGAGCAATGTAGCTAGATGGAATAACATGTAGATATATAAATATATAAACACCCACAGTACGGAGCATTGCAGCTAGACGGAACAAATATGCAAATATATAAACACACACAGTGCAGAGCATTGCCGCTAGATGGAATGAAACAGCATAACCGTCTACCCAGCTATCCTGCATGGTATGATTATGTGCCCATACACACTCTCACCCTCCATAGCGACCGGCATGCTCCTAGTTGTATGCCGGAGAGGACCACTGTGTAAGTCTATTGCATCTTCTGCATTCAAAAAACTATTAGTTTGTTACGTCTTTTTTGCTATCTCTGCGAGCAGCCCTGCTTAGGTTGTACAGTCTGACAGCCGTTGGTAGGAAGGACCTACGAAACCTCTCGGTTGTGCACCTGGGATGATGTAGTCTGCTGCTAAATGAGCTCCTCAGTGCATTCAGTATGTCCTGCATAGGGTGGAACTCGGACTCCAGCAGAGATGACAGTTTAGCCACCGTCCTTCTCTCTCCTATCTCCTCCATCGGATCAAGGCGCAGCCCCAGGACAGAGCTAGCTTTCTTAATCAGTTTGTTCAGTCTCTTCCTATCGGCTGCAGTAATGCCACTGCCCCAGCAGACCACTCCAAAAGTGATGGCTGATGCCACCACCGTGTCATAGAATGACTTCAGCAGCGCCCCTTGTACACCAAAAGACCTGAGTCTCCTCAGCAGGAACAGCCTGCGCTGTCCCTTCTTGTAGAGTGCATCAGTATTGTGTGACCAGTCTAGTTTATTGTTCAGATGAATACCCAGGTACTTATAGGATGTCACCATCTCGATGTCTGTTCCCTGTATATTTACTGGTACTGTGAGGGGCTGCCCATGCCTGCGGCAGTCCACCACCAGCTCCTTAGTTTTCCTCGCGTTGATCTGGAGGCAGTTCCGATGGCACCAGTCCACGAAGTCCTGGATAAGCCCTCTGTACTCAGCTTCATCTCCATTGGAGATGAGGCCAACGATCGCAGAGTCATCAGAGAACTTCTGTAGATGGCAGTGTGTTGTGTTGTGTGAGAAGTCCGCAGTATAAAGAGTGAACAGGAAGGGAGCCAGCACCGTTCCCTGGGGGGCCCCCGTGCTACTGATGATCGTGTCGGACACACAGTCCCGGGTTCTCACAAACTGAGGCCGGTTCGTGAGGTAGTCCAGGATCCATGATGACAGGTGCTGGTCCACCCCTGCGCGCAGCAGCTTGTCCTTCAGGATCATCGGTTGGATGGTGTTGAAAGCACTGGAGAAGTCAAAGAACATGATCCTCACCATATTCCCGGGCTTCTCCAGGTGGGACAGAGAACGGTGAAGGAGGAAGATCACCGCATCCTCCACCCCAATGCCATGCTGGTAGGCGAACTGGAGTGGATCCATCGCTGGTTCCACCAGGGGGCGGAGGTGAGCAAGGAGCAGTCTCTCCAGGGTCTTCATCAAGTGGGACGTCAAGGCCACCGGTCTGTAGCTGTTCAGGTCTTTGGGGTGGGAAGTTTTTGGTACAGGTACCACACAAGATGTTTTCCACAGCTGTGGTACCCTCCCCAGTTTCAGGCTCATGTTGAAGATATACGTCACAATCCCACACAGCTGGTCTGCACAGGACTTGAGGAGCTTTGCGCTGATGCCGTCCGGTCCCGGCGCCTTCCTCGCCTTGATCTTCCTCAGCTCCGTCCTCACCTGGGTCCTGGTCAGGGTCAGGATGGGGGGCTGTGTGTTGGGAGTGGGGGGGTGTTGGTAGAGTGGGGAGTGGGCAGCAGGACTTGATTTCTTTAGAGGCAGCAGTGGTTGTTGTGCAGTCAGGGGGGAGGGCGGTTGGTCAAATCTATTGAAAAACAGATTCAGGTTGTTCGCCCACTCCCTGCCCCCTGTGGCCTGGGGGGAGGTATTCTGGAGCCCCGAGATGGTTTTGAGGTTTCTCCAGACCCCGCTGATGTCGCTCTGTTGCAGCTTGTCCTCCATCTTCTTCCTGAAGCTGTCCTTGCCTTCTCTGATCTTTCTCCTCAGCTCCCTCTGTACGGACTTCAGCATCTCCCTGTTCCCTGACCTGAAGATCCTCTTCTTCTCTCTCAGAAGTGTTTTAATCTCAGGGTTGATCCAGGGTTTGTTGTTTGAGTGACGCCGTATGGTCTTGGTGGGAACGGATTTGTCCACACAGAAGCTGAGGTAGCCCGTGAAGGTGTGAATGAGGCCATCGATGTCCTCACCATGTGGATCGCAGAGCTGCTTCCAGGCGGTGGCTTCAAAACAGCCCTTTAGGGTGTCCATTGTCTCCTCAGACCATAACTCCACAGTGTGCATGGCCGGAGGTTGTCTGTGCACTAGGGGTTTGTACACCGGCCGGAGATGAACCAAGTTGTGATCCGATCTCCCGAGTGGGGGTAGTTGTGATGAGGTGTACGCCTCCTTAGTGTTTGCGTAGAATAAATCCAGTGTTTTATTGTCTCTAGTGTGGCATGTGACATACTGGGTGAACGTGGGTAGAATGGGAGACAGTGAAACATGGTTGAAATCGCCTGAGATGAGGAGAAGAGCATCTGGGTGTTCTGTCTGCAGCCTGCTGGTTACTGAATGGATGACGTCACGTGCTGTCCCAGCGTTCGCCGTCGGATTTGCATAAACAACAATGCAGATCACGTGTGAGTGTTCTCTCGGGAGATATGTAGGCCTCATGCTAACAGCTAGCAACTCAATGTCTTTGCTGCAGTGTCGTTGTTTAACAGTGATATGTCCCGGTCTGAAGATGCTGAAGTCCGTACAGAGGGAGCTGAGGAGAAAGATCAGAGAAGGCAAGGACAGCTTCAGGAAGAAGATGGAGGACAAGCTGCAACAGAGCGACATCAGCGGGGTCTGGAGAAACCTCAAAACCATCTCGGGTCTCCAAAATACCTCCCCCCAGGCCACGGGGGGCAGGGAGTGGGCGAACAACCTGAATCTGTTTTTCAATAGATTTGACCAACCGCCCTCCCCCCTGTCTGCACAACAACCACTGCTGCCTCTAAGAAATCAAGTCCTGCTACCCACTCCCCACTCCACCGACACCCCCCCCACTCCCAACACACAGCCCCCCATCCTGACCCTGACCAAGACCCAGGTGAGGACGGAGCTGAGGAAGATCAAGGCGAGGAAGGCGTCGGGACCGGACGGCATCAGCGCAAAGCTCCTCAAGTCCTGTGCAGACCAGCTGTGTGGGATTGTGACGTATATCTTCAACATGAGCCTGAAACTGGGGAGGGTACCACAGCTGTGGAAAACATCTTGTGTGGTACCTGTACCAAAAACTTCCCACCCCAAAGACCTGAACAGCTTCAGACCGGTGGCCTTGATGTCCCACTTGATGAAGACCCTGGAGAGACTGCTCCTTGCTCATCTCCGTCCCCTGGTGGAACCAGCGATGGATCCACTCCAGTTCGCCTACCAGCATGGCATTGGGGTGGAGGATGCGGTGATCTTCCTCCTTCACCGTTCTCTGTCCCACCTGGAGAAGCCCGGGAATATGGTGAGGATCATGTTCTTTGACTTCTCCAGTGCTTTCAACACCATCCAACCGATGATCCTGAAGGACAAGCTGCTGCGCGCAGGGGTGGACCAGCACCTGTCATCATGGATCCTGGACTACCTCACGAACCGGCCTCAGTTTGTGAGAACCCGGGACTGTGTTTCCCACACGATCATCAGTAGCACGGGGGCCCCCCAGGGAACGGTGCTGGCTCCCTTCCTGTTCACTCTTTATACTGCGGACTTCTCACACAACACAACACATTGCCATCTACAGAAGTTCTCTGATGACTCTGCGATCATTGGTCTCATCTCCAGCGGAGATGAAGCTGAGTACAGAGGGCTTATCCAGGACTTTGTGGACTGGTGCCATCGGAACTGCCTCCAGATCAACGCGAGGAAAACTAAGGAGCTGGTGGTGGACTGCCGCAGGCATGGGCAGCCCCTCACAGCACCAGTAAATATACAGGGAACAGACATCGAGATGGTGACATCCTACAAGTACCTGGGTGTTCATCTGAACAATAAACTAGACTGGTCACACAATACTGACGCACTCTACAAGAAGGGACAGCGCAGGCTGTTCCTGCTGAGGAGACTCAGGTCTTTTGGTGTACAAGGGGTGCTGCTGAAGTCATTCTATGACACGGTGGTGGCATCAGCCATCACTTTTGGAGTGGTCTGCTGGGGCAGTGGCATTACTGCAGCCGATAGGAAGAGACTGAACAAACTGATTAAGAAAGCTAGCTCTGTCCTGGGGCAACGCCTTGATCCAATGGAGGAGATAGGAGAGAGAAGGACGGTGGCTAAACTGTCATCTCTGCTGGAGTCCGAGTTCCACCCTATGCAGGACATACTGGATGCACTGAGGAGCTCATTTAGCAGCAGACTACATCATCCCAGGTGCACAACCGAGAGGTTTCGTAGGTCCTTCCTACCAACGGCTGTCAGACTGTACAACCTAAGCAGGGCTGCTCGCAGAGATAGCAAAAAGACGTAACAAACTAATAGTTTTTTTTGAATGCAAAAGATGCAATAGACTTACACAATGGTCCTCTCCGGCATACAACTAGGAACATACCGGTCGCTATGGAGGGTGAGAATATGTATGGGCACATAATCATACCATGTAGGATAACTAAATAGACGGTTATGCTGTTTCATCCCACCTAGCAACAATGCTCTGCACTGTGTGTGTTTATATATTTACATATTTATTCCATCTAGCTACAATGCTCTGCACTGGGTGTGTTTATATTTATATATCTACATATTATTCCATCTAGCTACATTGCTCCGCACTGTGTGTGTTTATATACTTGCATATTTATTCCACCTAGCTGCAATGCTCCGTACTGTGGGTGTTTATATATTTACATATTTATTCCATCTAGCTACAATGCTCTGCACTGTGTGTTCATATATTCATATATTTATTCCATCCAGCTACAATGCTCTGCACTGTGTGTCTGTGTGTGTGTGTGTGTGTATATATATATTTTATAGTAATATGTACATATGTATATTAGCTGCTCTTGCTTGCTTGTTGTTTTTTTTTTTTTGTTTTTTTTTTCTTGCCTTCTGATTGTTGCTCTGAGTGTTGCTATCCCTGTGCTGTTGCAATCCTGGAATTTCCCCGTTGTGGGACTAATAAAGGCTTATCTTAAATCTTAAATCTTAAATCTTAAATCTTATCACTGTACTGCAAACAACAAATCCAGCCCTGTATTTTATACCATTAACTTTAATCCAACTAGATGAGAAAACTTCTTTTGACGAGATCATTTCAAACAAGTCATTGTTGACCACATTCTCATCTCTGAATACAAAGGACCTAATTGGCCCATATTCATGATGATTGAATGAGAGTGTCTCCCAGTGATAAGCAATAGCCATCTGGTGGTTTTTAGCAAGTGATTTGGTTATGTTTTTGAAATTTTTGAAAGAATCTTTGAACAACTTGTGTTGGGCTTCAAACCTCACTGACCACATAAATAACAAGGGGCCAATTTTCCTTATAGAAGATGGATAATGGATCATAAAATGATACTTAAGTATTAAGTTTTTATGTGGATACAAGTGCTTAAATAATGTGTGGTGGTCAACAATCAAATGCTTTAAATAAACTGTCATACCTTGAGAGAGAGAAGGTGAGAAAATTATGTTCATTATTTGAAGTAACATGAGTAACAAGTTCCAGTTTTGGTTGCCTGGAGGAATAATGTCACCAAGCAATAGTGGGATATTTTTGGTAAGACACGGTGTTTGAATAAAATTCAAGCAAATGCCATTCCCAGCACCCTCCAAAATAATCTTTGTTGGACAATTGTTTCATTCTAAAAACCCATAATCAAAACCATAAATCCTGGAAAGCAAGTCTTGTTCTGAGATAAAGTGTTGTGTAAGACATCCAAACAACAATTTCATCTAATACTGAGCTACAGCCTCAAGAAGGTCATGCATGATGTCAAATGAGTAGTTATTACAAACATGAAAATACTTCAGTGAATTTAATGCTGAATTTTTTTTCAAACCGTACACTGACTTCAGTTGTGGATTTTCCAGGAGGGACTGGCAATGCATTTCAAACAGATCTTCACGAGGAATCACCTTAGGATCATTGTCACTGAACACTGTTTGAGAATCATTCTTATCAATCAAACATAGTCGGCAGAAATAAGGACTGCTAAATGACTCATTAAAACCCAGAATTGTGTGCATCCCTAGATTATCTCTGCTTATCTGTGAGATTGTACCATAGACTGGTTCAGTAGAAAATGGAAGACTAAGTCCTTGTGTTTCAAGAGCTTTTATATCATTTATTAGTGGTTCCAGTATAGCATCAAAACCATACTTCTACACATCTTGTGTGTGGAAAAAGTGCTACCAAATGTATGTTTATTAACACTGAATTAAATTTTGGGGGCAAGTTTTGTATAATAAAATACAGACATCCATTTTTGTGAATTCCATGTTTGGAGCCTAATGTGTTGACTGTTTCATTACCATCATAGTAAATTTGAATTTGTAATGCATATCGTTCTGCTGAAAACAAAGGATGGTTCTTAAGGTACTCTAACTTCCATCAAAAAAATCATTGTATGTGTCAGAATCTGATCTACATTTTGTCTTTATTAAATCACAAATTTTAGGATTTCTACACATGAATTTCAAAGTCTCTAAAATTGACATACACAAAAGTATCCTTCACAGGTACTTGTTCATGCATTCCAGATATTTTATTTCTCCTACTATCATATCTCATTCCCAGTGATATTTCTACTGGTTCAACAACTCCCCACTTTAAGTTAAAATATTTATTTTGCTTCCATTCTGTGTTCAGATTTGTAAAAGGGTTTCCAAATTTTTCAAAACATTTATTTATGACAGAAATGTTGGGGTCAATTTGCAGTAAAGAAGAAATAGCAGCACACTTTGCTTGAAAATGAAGCTCACTAGTTAGTTCCTCCAAGTCTCCTACAAATGAAGACAACTAAACTGTTGCTTATCCCACTTCCCTGTAATTTGGCCACAATAGATGCACACATTTCTTTGGTTGGATCTTTACATTCTACTGAAACACTGCTCTCAGGAGAAACACTGGAACAACTACATTTTTGAATGAATGAATGAATGAATCTTTATTTTGGATAGATTAGATGTATAGATTAAAAGAAAGGAATAGAATAATATAACAAAGGGGAAAAAATCTAACAAGGTCAAATTAAACAATAACTTCTCGGATTATACAGTTCAACATAAGTTATCTGGAATGGGTGATGGCTAAAGCCGCAGCTTATATTGCCCACCCATATTCCATCTAAGAATTCAAAAATAAAATAAGAGTGATTACAAATCAGAACAAAGCTAAGACAAGACATGACAAAAAAAACTAAGCAACAGCACAACACAGACTGAATATGATCATTCTTATGTGATTTTACATGTCATTTTGTATATATCTTTGGAGTATTTTTTCCTTTAGTTTTTGTTTAAATTGTCCAAGCGTTGTACATGATTTTAATTCAGGTCCAAAAGCATTCCACAGTCTGATTCCTTGCCCTGAGACACAGTGTTGCTTGGTTGTAGTTCTCACTGAAGGTTTTTGAAATATACATGTTCCTCTGAAATGATATTGTTCATTAAAATAAAATTAATTAAATCACCCTTTATTGTTAGGGATGTAACGATATTGACGTTATCGCAATATCGCGGTAGTAAAAGTGTCTCGATACCGTTGTGGTTGTGTTACGATATTAAGAGGGTGGGTATCTGTCAAAAAAACAACAAGAAATAAGCAGGCTCCCACGCAACAAAGTATTGTAAACTACACAGACCATGATCCTTTGCGCTGTGTCATCACAAGAACTGTTGTTGAGCCAATAGGAGTGCATGCTGCACACTGTCCACACAACAAACATGGCGGCGGACAGCGGCGGACAAAGTTCGGCTCACGTAAATACTGAAGAAGACACCCCCGAAGTTGAGATTGCGCAAGCCCCAGCAACTTTTAAATCAGATGTGTGGAAGCATTTTGGTTTTGCCGTGTCTAAAAACACTAAATGAGAGAGGGTGGCGGACAGACGATGGCCTCATGAGCAAAGATAATGTCCTCATTAGCAAAGACCTACCTATGTATACCCGCTACCTCAGTGCCCAGTGAGAGAGTATTTTCTACAGCAGGGGATATTGTAAATGCCCAGAGGTCTCTTCTTCTCCCTTGCAATGTAGATCTTTTGATCTTTCTGAAGAAAAACTTGAACATAAGCTAAAAGATAGGTTGTGGTATATATTACTCATATATTCCATACCTGCATATGTTAGAGCATGTGGAAATGTTTGGGGCAACATATGCAAAGGAACTTCACACCTCCGAAAGGACAAAGGAATCTCACCGCCGTGTGAAGACCAATGACGTCACAGGAAGCGGCGGCGACAGACTTGACACCTTCACCCCCTAAGGCGAGGAGAGGTTTTCCCATCACCTCCCAAGACGAAGGGAGGAGTTAACAGGACAATGGGGGGATTAAGATACGGGGGATGTCGGCTTGTGTTTTGCATGTCTTTGATGTGTGCCTGTATTTAACCAGCGAGCTGGGCAGAAATCTTTCTCTTTTGCCTTCTGCCAAGCTCTGCACCAGATGAGACAAGATAGAAGAGTTGTTCATTAAAGACTCTGTTTTTAATACAAAACCGCCTCATCATTTCCAGCTCTTCTACACTGGTGACCTTGACGCGAGTATGGACCTGAGGCGTTCTTCAAGCGATTCATCCGTGGCTACTCTGACATACGCCAGCGACGACGCAGACGAGGGAACAAGCGGACAGCTGTTCCCCCCGGCAGAAGGAATTGAGAGGGCTCAACCGAGCTCCAGCACCGCCGTGAGAGCCGAGGAAAGGCACTCTCACCCGGCGGGCACAACAGTGATGGTGTGCACGAACGCCGTCACTGTCCAGCTGCCAGACTTCTGGCGAGAAGACCCCGCCTCTTGGTGTCAACAAGCTGAAGCCCAGTTCATACTGGCGGGCATCACAGCAGACGATACAAAATTCTACCATATCGTCTCCAAACTCGACTCCGCCACTTCGAGGTGTGTGCGGAGCTTGATCCGGCGACCACCGGCCCGGGACAAGTATGAGACCCTCAAGGCGACCATCGTGGCGAACTATGTCCCACCAGCGGAGGAAAGAGCCGAGAGGATCCTGGCGATCTACGGCCACAGAGGGGGCAATCTGAAGGCCCTCATGGAGGATTTGCTGCAGCTCAAGGAGGAGGACAATGACAGTTTCCTTTTCCAGTTTATTTTCCTCAGCACGCTTCCACCACACATGAGAGGGACACTCGCCAATACGAAGTGCAACACCCACCAAGACTTCCGCACACTGGCCAGCGAGGCTTATCGGCTCGTCAACGCCTGCAAGGAACGGACACCTACAGCAGCATCCGCGGACCTCAAAACTGACACCCCGAGCCACAGAGAGCCACGACCCACGGAGCAGACCCAGCCCACGGTGACAACGGCGCGGCCCAAGCGTAACAAACAGATCGACGTCTGTTATTATCACCACCACTTCGCCGAGAAAGCCCACAAATGCTTTCCCCCCTGCAAGTTCACGATGTTGGGAAAACGTCAAAGCCAAGGGCCGTTCAACAGCAGCGGTTCTCGGCGAGAAAAATAAGCTGTTATACGTGACGGACGGACACACAGGCAAGCAGTTCCTCATCGACACAGGAGCTCAGCTGAGTTTCGTCATGCCCTCCCACGCAGATCGAGCCATGGGTACCCGGGGCAACGGAGCAGTGGCAGCCAACGGCTCTGACATCGACACGTTTGGTGAAAAGAGCCTGCACCTCCTCATCCACGGCCGCAGCTACAGATGGACATTTGTTGTAGCAGCAGTGAGCTTTAACTTGTTAGGCGCAGATTTTTTGTGTGCACATGGGTTATTAGTGGATCTGGGAAATAGGCGCCTGGTTAATGCACTATCTTTTGCTTCTATTCCATGCTCAGCTCGAGTTTCTCCACCACCTGTGCAGGCCAATGTCACCACAGCAGGAGGTAAGTTTGAGCAACTCCTCACCCAATTTCCAGCACTCACAACCCCCAAATTCTCAGCCACTGTAGCTAAACACGGGGTTAAACACTTCATTCCAACAACGGGACCTCCCGTTTTTGCCAAAGCCCGCCGCTTAGACGCGGCCAAGCTCAACATAGCACGTGACGAGTTTGCAACTCTAGAAAAATTGGGCATTGTTAGACGCTCAAAGAGCCCCTGGGCTTCACCACTTCACATGGTTCCTAAATCCGACGGTTCTTGGAGACCGTGCGGAGATTACCGCAGATTAAACAACGCTACAGCGCATGACTGCTACCCCATTCCTCACATACAGGACTTTTCACTACATTTAGCGGGTGCGCGCATTTTTTCAAAAATAGACTTAGTCCGCGTTTATCACCAAGTCCCAGTCCGAGCTGAAGACATTCCTAAAACAGCGGTTATAACCCCTTTCAGCCTTTTTGAATTCCTGCGAATGCCTTTCGGCCTCAAAGGCGCTGCTCAGACTTTTCAACGTATAATGGACGCAGTCTTACGCGACCTCCCCTTTGTTTTCGTCTACCTCGACAACATGCTGGTAGCCAGCTCGTCTGAAGAGGAACACGAGCAGCACCTCACTACCGTTTTTCAGAGGCTAGAAGAGCATGGATTAATAATTAATCCAGCCAAATGCAAATTCGGCGTATCGCAAATTGATTTTTTAGGACATAGAGTCTCCCCGAAAGGGGCAGTTCCGCTTCCAGACAAAATTCATGCGATAGAAGGTTTTCCACGGCCCCAAATGGTCAAATCGTTACAGGAATTTTTGGGGATGGTTAATTTTTACAACCGTTTCCTCCCTCATGCAGCTCAGCTCATGCAGCCCCTGTATGACACGCTCAAAAAAAAGAAAGCTTCCAACGCGGTCGAATGGACCCCGGAACGCGAATGCGCTTTTGCGGAAGTTTAAAACGCCCTAGCTAATGCCACAATGTTAGTCCACCCAGATCCCTCGGCCCGCATTGCTCTAACCACAGATGCTTCAGACTTGGCCATAGGGGCAGTTGTAGAACAACTTGTCAAGGGGGTCTGGCAACCTTTAGCATTCTTTAGCAAATCACTAAACCCGACGGAACGCAAATACAGCACTTTTGACAGGGAGCTGCTGGCGCTCCATTTGTCCATCCGCCACTTCCAGTTTTGGTTAGAAGGGCGGAGTTTCACGGCTTTTGTGGACCATAAACCGCTCACTTTTGCTATGGCTAAAATTTCAGAACCTTGGTCGGGCAGACAACAAAGACAGCTAGCTGCGATTTCAGAGTTCACCACAGACATTCGACACGTAGCGGGCAAACTTAACGTAGTAGCGGACTGTCTCTCTTGCGCTGTGGCACCACCAGAGCACGAGGAGACAGATTACACTGCCTCAGCAGCCGAGCTTTTCTCTAACACAAACACATATGCAGCACCTATCCATGAAGGGATAGATTATGCAGCCATGGCGGAAGAACAAGGCAGTGATGCGGACGTGCGCGCGCTCCTGTCTGGACCAACAGGGTTAAGGCTGGAGAAAAAAGGGTTGTGCGACGGCGTGCCCCCCCAATATGCGATGTTTCAACCGGCCGACCTCGCCCGTTAGTACCAGCTGCTTGGCGCCGCCGTATTTTCGACGCAATTCACTCCCTCGCGCACCCAGGTGTGCGCGCCTCGGTCAAAATGGTTGCCGAAAAGTTTGTGTGGCCAGGCCTGCGCAAAAACGTAAAAGAATGGGCAAAAACTTGCATTCCTTGTCAACGCGCCAAAGTACACAGACACACAAAAGCCCCTCTGGAGCCTTTTCCCATCCCTGCTAGAAGGTTCGACCACATTCATGTCGACCTCGTGGGGCCACTGCCTTCCTCCCAGGGTTTCACACACCTGCTAACAATGATAGACCGCACCACGCGCTGGCCAGAGGCAGTCCCTCTAGTGGCAACTACAGCGGAGGAAGTCGCTCGCGTTTTTCTAACAAATTGGGTGGCACGTTTCGGCGTCCCAACAGACATCACGTCAGATAGGGGGCCTGAATTTGTCTCAGAGCTCTGGTCAGCCATGTCCAACAGTTTAGGGGCAACAATTCACCGTACCACCGCTTATCACCCTCAGGCTAATGGGTTATGCGAGCGTTTTCACAGGTCCTTAAAGGCCGCCCTCAGAGCCTCATTAACGGACACAAATTGGGTAAATAAACTTCCCTGGGTTTTATTGGGGTTGCGTGCGGCACCTAAAGAGGATTTAGACATTTCCCCTGCAGAATTAGTCTTTGCTCAGCCTATCAGACTACCAGGTGAATTTTTACCAGAAAACCCGGAACCAGGGCACCTCCCAGTCCCAAGGTTTTTAGGCAGTAGCGGACCGGACTCTCTCCACGGTCCAGCTCATCACTCCTTTCCACGAGTTTTTGTTCCTCAAACTTTAAAAAACGCCGAGTTTGTTTTTGTTAAGCATGAAGCCCTAAAACCAACGTTACGCCCAGTATACGATGGCCCGTTCAGAGTGCTGGAAAATGGTGACAAACACTTTGTGCTTGATTATGGGGATAGAAATGAAACGGTCAGCACTGACAGACTCAAACCTGCCTTCTTGTTGAGAGACGAACCTGCACAGTTGGCGCGAGCACCTCGGCGAGGCAGACCCCCCAAGGAAAAAGTCTCAGCCCCCAGGCAGGGAACAAATAATCTCTCTCCTTCCCACACTGCAGATTCCTCACAACAAGGTCCCAGCAGGACGCCTAAACCAACCTACAGCAGCTTTGGGAGAAGATTAAAACCCAGACTGCACAGGGACTGATTACACCACTCTGCAATTTTTCGCTAATTGTGCTGCAACAGTTTAGGACTGACTTATGATTATACTATGCTGTTATGTTTTCACTGAACTCTCTTAGGAGCATGGCTGCTTGAAAGTTTCTTCTGTGGCAACAGCTGTAACACGTAGTATGTCTTAGTAATTACCCTAGACTGTGAATCTTTCTGTGTCCTTTCCTAGTTGTTTGGGGGGCCTGTGGTATATATTACTCATATATTCCATACCTGCATATGTTAGAGCATGTGGAAATGTTTGGGGCAACATATGCAAAGGAACTTCACACCTCCGAAAGGACAAAGGAATCTCACCGCCGTGTGAAGACCAATGACGTCACAGGACGCGGCGGCGACAGACTTGACACCTTCACCCCCTAAGGCGAGGAGAGGTTTTCCCATCACCTCCCAAGACGAAGGGAGGAGTTAACAGGACAATGGGGGGATTAAGATACGGGGGATGTCGGCTTGTGTTTTGCATGTCTTTGATGTGTGCCTGTATTTAACCAGCGAGCTGGGCAGAAATCTTTCTCTTTTGCCTTCTGCCAAGCTCTGCACCAGATGAGACAAGATAGAAGAGTTGTTCATTAAAGACTCTGTTTTTAATACAAAACCGCCTCATCATTTCCAGCTCTTCTACAAGGTCAGTGTTTTCCAGTAGGCTTTTTGCCTGACTTAATTGTTTCAACAGGCTGTTTTTATTTGCCTAGCACATTTATGATTAATTTTACTTTACACATTGAACCTGGCTTAACTTGATCTTCGTTTGCTCTTAAAGGGAATTCCCTATTGTTGTTTACAGTTGTTCTAGTTGCTGCTTAGTATGATCCTTGCACATAAGAAGAATCAGTTATGTGACCAAATATTACCAAATATTACCAAATGGTATATTGATGTTCCTGACTTGAACTTGCACTTTAAAAGCACTAAGTGATCAGCATTTCATGTTGTCATGATACATAAATATAAAAATAAATGGCCTGGTGACTGGTAAAAATAGATTTAATGGCAGTTTTTGGTTATTATCATCACAAACACAATATTATGAGCTATTTTACAATACCATGCGCCTCTCCACAGTATCGCAACAAATATCGTACCGTGAGATCAATATCAAAATCGTATCGCAAGATTTTGATATCGTTACATCCCTGTTTATCGTCATTCAATCCATACAGTAGAATGGAAATGTGTTTCTCTTATCTACAGTGTTAATCACACACACAAAATCAGAGGGGTCACTGCCATGCAAGGCACCCCCACAGATTTCCCTCCTCCATTCCATTATTGCTGAGCACCAAGCTGGACAGCAGGAAGTTCTGCTTTTATATGGTCTTTGGCATGACCCAGCCGGGATTTGAACCCCTGCCTCCCGGCTGTGGGGCAGATGCTCTACCAACCGAGCCACCACTCAGGTCCCTTATTATCCTTATTATCCCTTATTTGGAACAACTTTTGGATATTTGCGGGCAGTGATAGATTCTTCACTTTAAACATTATTACTACAGTTTTAAAATCAACCAGATCTTTCAACATGAGAGCTTTTAATTTAAGAAAAAGTGGGTTTGTTGATTCCCTGTAAGCAGCTTGGTTTATTATTCTAATAGCTCTCTTCTGAAGCATAAAGGCTGGATATATGTTTGTTTTACATGTATTTCCCCATACTTCAGTACAATATGTCATGTAAGGGAGAATTGATGAATGATACAAAGTATGTAGCGTGGGTTGATTCAGCAAATATTTCACTCTGTGTAGTATTGCAATTGATTTGGATATTTTACCTTTAATATAATTAATATGTGACTTCCAACACAGTTTATTATCAATTATTATTCCATCCATCCATCCATCCATCCATCTTCTACCGCTTAATCCTTTCGGGTCACGGGGGGGCTGGAGCCTATCCCAGCATCTTTTTGGGCGAGAGGCAGGGTACACCCTGGACAGATCGCCAGTCCATCGCAGGGCCAACACAGAGAGACAGACAACCATTCACTCTCACATCCATACCTAAGGACAATTTAGAATCCCCAGTTTTGATGCCAATTAACCTAACTTGCATGTTTTTTTGGCATGTGGGAGGAAACCGGAGTGCCCGGAGTAAACCCACGCAGACACGGGGAGAACATGCAAACTCCACACAGAAGGGCCACCGATGGTCTGGGGGTGGGATCGAACCCACGATGGTCAAGGGTGGAATCAATCCCATGACCTTCTTGCTGTGCTGCCACTGTGCTAACCACTGCGCCACCGTGCTGCCCCAATTATTATTCCAAGAAGTTTAATTTTGGATACCCTTTCAATCTCTACACCATTTACACTGTGTTTAGATATTAAGTTGTTGTGATGGTTATTAAAAATTA
The DNA here is from genome assembly GCA_020510985.1 of Pholidichthys leucotaenia. Taxonomy (NCBI): domain Eukaryota; kingdom Metazoa; phylum Chordata; class Actinopteri; order Cichliformes; family Pholidichthyidae; genus Pholidichthys; species Pholidichthys leucotaenia. The sequence continues at coordinate 282,391,209 of CM035840.1, forward strand.
TAAATTTTGTCTTACTTAAATCAAGCGTTAATTTGTTTGAATCAAACCACAGTTTAAGCTTTCCTAATTCCTTTCCGAGTGTATCAAAAAGTTTTTCCAAATTGCTTCCACTGCATAATAAATTAGTGTCATCTGCAAACAATATTAAATCCATTTTTTCCGAGACTTTACATATATCATTTATATACATATTGAATAATAATGGCCCCAAAACTGAACCCTGTGGGACTCCGCAAGTGACCTTCAGTAACTGTGAATTTTTGCTACCAACACATACATACTGATATCCGTTCTTTAAGTAACTACATAACCAGGACACTGCTACCCCTAATACCATAATTTTGTAGTTTCTATAACAATAAGTTGTGATCCACTGTATCAAATGCTTTTTTAAGATCCAGGAATACCCCAGCTGAATACTCTTTATTTCCAACAGCAGTTGATATTTTTTCTATAAATTCCTTTAGAGCAAATGCAGTTGTCCTCTTGTGTCTGAACCCATATTGTTGCTCACGCAATAAATTATTCTTCATTATAAAGTTGTCAGTTCTCTCACAGAATATTTTTCGAGTATCTTAGAAAATTGTGGCAATAGTGAAATAGGTCTATAGTTTGAAAATTCCCCTCTGTCACTCGTCTTATATATCAGAATTACTTTGGCTATTTTCATTGCACTGGAAAATATACCTGTTTGGAGAGACAGGTTACAAATATACGTCAGTGCCTTCACTAAGCATTCAATGATAGTTTTGACTAAAAGCATGTCAATACCATCACAATCTGTAGGTTTTACTTTTAAACGATTTAACAATTTCAATGACCTCTCTCTTGTCTGTGTTCTTTATGAAAATGGAGTCTTTTATAGCAATGTTTTTGCTTATTGTATCACCTGTAGGTGCCGTAATGGGTATTTCTCATGCCAAATTAGGACCAATGTTAACAAAAAATTTATTAAATTCATTTGCAGGTGAGACTGCATTCACACTCTGAGTCATTTTTTTTTTTTTGAAAGATTGGTTGGGTAGCTTGTATTTCTGTTTTTATTTCCAAGACTATTATTAAGCATTGTCCATGTATTTTTAATGTTATTTCTGTTTTTCTCCAGTTCTTTACTGTAATAGTCTCTTTTACTACATCTCATTATATATATCCATCCATCCATCCATCCATCTTCTACCGCTTTTCCGGAGGTCCAGGTCGCGGAGGCAGCAGTTCAAGCAGAGAACCCCAGACTTCCCTCTCCCCAGCCACCTGCTCCAGCTCTTCAGAGAGGATACCAAGGCGTTCCCAGACCAGCTGGGAGACATAGTCTCTCCACCGAGTCCTGGGTCTGCCCCGGGGTCTCCTCCCAGTGGGACGTGCCCGAAACACCTCAAGTGGGAGGTGTCCAGGAGGCATCCTAATCAGATGCCCATACCACCTCAACTGACTCCTTTCAATGCGGAGGAGCAGCGGTTGTGCTCTGAGCCTCTCCCGGATGACTGAGCTCCTCACCCTATCTCTGAGGGTGAGTTCAATTCAATTCAATTCAATTCAACTTTATTTATATAGCGCCATTTCACAACAACAGTCATCTCATAGCACTATCAACTGTAGGGGGGAACCCCCACAGTTGCAGAAAGACCCCAGCAATCAGGCGATCCCCTGTGAGCAAGCACTTGGCAACGGTGGAGAGGAAAAACTCCCTTTTAACAGGAAGAAACCTCCAGCAGAACCAGGCTCAGGGAGGGGCAGTCATCTGCTGCGACTGGCTGGGGGGTGAGGGGATAGAGAAGAAGAAAAGAACAGACATGTAGAGAGCAAACAGCACGATGGGGACTCAATCTATGGGAGAGAACAAACAGATGTTAATGACCAGCAAAAAAAAATATTTCATAGAGAGTGAGGAAAGGAGTGAGGCCCAGTGCATTACTGAAGGTCCCCCGGCTGATTAAACCTATTAGCAGCATAACTAAGGGAGGGTTCAGAAACACATGATCCCTCCCTAATTGTAGGCTATATCAAAAAGGTAGGTTTTAGCCCTATTCTTAAAAACAGAGATCGAGTCTGACTCCCGAATCCAGATTGGCAGCTGATTCCACAGGAGAGGAGCTTGATAACTGAAGGCTCTGCCTCCCATTGTACTTTTGGAGATTCTAGGTATTACAAGTAATCCTGCATTTTTGGAGCGTAGTGCTCTGTTAGGATAATATGGTAGTATCAGATCTTTTAAATAAAAAGGAGTCTGATTGTTTAGAGCTTTGTAAGTAAGAAGAAGGATTTTAAACTTAATTCTAAACTCTATGGGAAGCCAATGAAGGGAGGCCAGAACCGGAGAGATATGATCTCTCTTTCTAGTACCTGTTAAAACTCTTGCTGCAGCATTTTGGATCAGCTGAAGACTTTTTAAAGATGTTTTAGGACAGCCTGATAATAAAGAATTACAATAATCTAATCTCGAGCTAACAAAAGCGTGGATCAGTTTCTCAGCATCACTCTGAGACAAGATGCTCCTAATCTTGGCAATATTACGCAAATGATAGAAGGCAGTCTTAGAAACAAATTTAATATGTGAATTGAAGGACAAATCCTGATCAAAAATAACTCCAAGGTTCCTCACAGAGCTATTAAGAGAAAGAGTAATCGCATCCAAACTGAAAGTTTGATTTGGAAAGGAATTTCTAAGGTTTTTTGGACCAACAAGAATGACTTCAGTCTTATCTGAATTTAATAGCAAGAAATTACAAGTCATCCAAGCTTTGATTTCCTTAAGATCGGCTTCTAACTTGGCTAATTGATTACTATCATCTGGCTTCATTGACAGGTATAATTGTGTGTCATCTGCATAACAATGAAAATGTATACAGTGCTTTCTAATAATGTTGCCTAACGGAAGCATATATAAACTAAAAAGAGTAGGGCCTAGCACAGATCCCTGTGGAACTCCATGACTAAGCTTTGAGTTGAAAGAAAACTCATTATTTACATGAACAAGCTGGAACCTATCAGATAAATAAGATCTAAACCATTGCAACGAAGTTCCATAAAGTCCAACATAGTGTTCTAATCTATCAAGTAGAATATTATGATCGATAGTATCAAAAGCTGCACTAAGGTCTAAAAGGACAAGTACAGAAACTAGTCCATTATCAGATGCAATGAGGAGGTTGTTAGTGACCTTCGCTAAGGCTGTTTCAGTACTATGATGGATTCTAAACCCAGATTGAAACTCTTCAAGTAAACCATTTCCCTGCAGGTGGTCAAATAATTGCGTAGCAACAACTCTTTCTAAGATTTTTGAAATGAAAGGGAGATTAGAGATTGGTCTATAGTTAGCTAAAGCTCCTGGATCTAGCGTTGGCTTTTTGAGTAAGGGTTTAATTACAGCCGTTTTAAAAGCCTGCAGTACATGGCCTAAAGTTAATGAAGAATTGATTATATGAAGAATAAAGCTACCAATAAGTGGGAAGACTTCTTTAAATAACCTGGTAGGAATAGGGTCTAAAAGACAAGTTGAAGGTTTGGATGAGGAAACTATTTTGTCTAACTCACAAAGGTCGATTGGAGTAAACTCATCAAGACAGACATCAATAGAAGGAGTTGTAGTAGTTACAGTATTTAAGTTAACTGTGGGAAGAATCTGATTGATTTTATCTCTGATGGATGAAATTTTATTATTGAAAAAGTTCATAAAGTCCTGACTAGTAAGCTCTAAGGGAATGTTAGGATTGACAGAGTCCTGACTCTTTGTCAACCTGGCTACAGTACTGAAAAGAAACCTGGGATTATTCTTGTTCTCTTCTATTAATGCAGAGAAATAACTCGTTCTAGCTTTTCTAAGAGATTTTTTTTAAATTAAAAGATGATTTCTCCAAGCTAAATAGATTTCATCTAAATTAGTAGAGCGCCATTTTCTTTCTAATTGACGAGTCTTCTGTTTTAAGGTACGAGTTTCTGTGTTGAACCAAGGAGTTAGAAATCTCTGATTAGACTTTTTCTTTTTTAAGGGGGCCACCAAGTCTAGAGTCTGATGCAGAGAAGCTGAAACACTATCCACCATGTTATCAATTACAGAAGGAGCAAGCTGTCTATAGCTTATTTCCGTTGTGTTGACACATGGCATAGAGGAAACAATCTGCATAAATTTGGAAACAGCATCATCTGAGAGGCATCTACTGTAATAATATTTTTCTTTAGGAGCCAAATAGTCAGAAATAGTAAAATCAAAGGTTAACAGACAATGGTCTGACAGTACAGGGTTATGAGGAGACACTACAAGATTTTCTATTTCTATGCCATATGTCAAAACAAGGTCTAATGTATGGTGGAGGTAATGAGTAGAATTTCCTACTTTCTGAGAAAACCCAATCGAATCTAATATTGAATTGAATGCCACATTAAGGCAGTCACTATCTACATCCACATGCATATTAAAGTCCCCTACTATAATTATTCTATCAGATTTCAGCACTAAATCAGCTAAGAAATCAGCAAATTCGGATAAAAATTCTGAGTAGGTTGATGGGGGACGATAAACTATGGCAAATAAAACTGGGTTTAACCTAAAATTGCTAAAGTGCCCAATACTGAGGACCAGGCCCTCAAAGGAATTATAACATGTTTTTTGCTTTACATTAACTAGTAATTTGGAATGGTAAATTGTTGCTACTCCTCCTCCACGACCAGAACTTCTGGGATTTTGACAGTTTAAATAACCAGAGGGAGTTGATTCATTTAAACCAACATAATCCTCTTGTCCTAACCAAGTCTCTGTAAGAGAAATTAAATCAATCTGATGATCAATTAACAAATCATGGACTAACAGAGACTTGGGAGTTAGAGACCTAATATTTAATAAACCACATTTAATTTTTAAATTATGAGGAGGAACAGAGGCCAAAACATTCAATTTAGAGGCTTTATGTTTAATTTGAGTTTTACCAGTATTTTGCTTTATCACTTTGGGATGCTTATACATTATATTTTTATTCACTTTGGAGGGAGCAGACAACGATTCTCTGATGGGGAAGACAGGGGCTAAGCTGAGGGGTGGCGGATGAAGAGGAGCTGCAGAGAGGCATGTAAGACTGCGACTCTGCTTCCTGGTCCCAACTCTGAGTAGTCATGGTTTTGGAAATTTGGATAAAAAAGATGCCAGATTGTTAGATAAATGAGAAGCACCATCCAAAGTGGGATGAATGCTGTCTCGTCTCATAAGACCAGGTTTTCCCCAAAAAGAGCTCCAATTGTCAATGTAGCCCACGTCATTTTTAGGACACCACACAGACAGCCAGCGGTTCAAGGATGACGAGCAGCTAAACATGTCATCACTGGTCAGATTGGGGAGGGGCCCAGAGAATACTACAGTGGCAGACATCGTTTTTGCAAAGTCACACACCAATTCTATATTAAGTTTCGTGACTTCCGACTGCCGGAGACGGATGTCATTAATGCCGGCGTGAATAACAATTGCGGAATATTTACAGTTACTTTTAGCCAGCATTTTCAAATTTGACTCGATGTCGCCTGCTCTGGCCCCAGGAATGCATTGGACTATGGCCGCTGGAGTCTCTAGGTTCACGTTTCTGACTACAGAGTCGCCAATGATCAGAGTTTTTTCCTCAGCGGGTGTGTCGCTGAGCAGGGAAAAACGATTAGAAACGTGAACAGGTTGGTGGTGAACCGGGGCTTTGCGACTAGGCTTCCTTCTCACCGTCACCCACCCAGTCTCCTCGCTGCTGAGGAGAGCCGAGGGACCGCTGACAGTGGGACCTAAGCTAGCTAGCTCCGCTGCAGCTAATGGGCGTCCGTCAAGATTAACTGGCGCAGACGGTGTTTCAATGCAGCGGAGCCGGGATTCCAAATCAGACAACCTCGCCTCGAGCGCCTCAAAAAGACAACATTTATTACATTTACCGTTATCGCTAAAAGAGGCAGAGGTGTAGCTAAACATCTGACAGAGAGAGCACACCAGAGGAGGAGAGGAAAGAGAGCTAGTAGCCATAGCAAGTGGCTAGAGAGCAAACCACAAAGCAAACCACACAGGCAGACAGCAAAACAGGAAGTGACGATACGTTACCACAAGGAAGTGAGTCCAGCAATCCTACGGAGAAAGCTCACTTCAGCTGCTTGTATCCGCGATCTTGTTCTTTCGGTCATTACCCAAAGCTCGTGACCATAGGTGAGAGTAAGAACGTAGATTGACTGGTAAATCGACAGCTTTGCTTTAGAACTAAGCTCCCTCTTCACCACAACAGGCTGGTACAATGCCCACATCACTGCAGATGCTGCTCCGATCCGTCTGTCAATCTCTCGCTCCATTTTCCCCTCACTCGTGAACAAGACCCCAAGATACTTAAACTCCTCCACTTGGGGCAGGAGCCTGTCCCCAACCCAGAGAGGACAATCCACCTTTTTCCGGCTGAGGACCATGGACTCAGACTTGGAGGTGCTGATTCTCATCCCAGCCGCTTCACACTCAGCGGCAAACCATCCCAGCAAGAGCTGTAGGTCATTGCTGGATGAAGCCAACAGGACAACATCATCTGCAAACAACAGAGATGAGATCCTGTGGTCACCAAGCATGACACCCTCCATTCCCTGGCTGCGCCTAGAAATCCTGTCCATAAAAATTATGAACAGTATCGGTGACAAAGGGCAGCCCTGGCGGAGTTCAACTCTCACTGGAAATGACTCCGACCAAGTGTTGGCAATACGAACCAAACTCTCACAACGGTCGTATAGAGACCGACTAGCTCGTGACAACAAGCCTGATACCCCATACTCCCGAAGCACCCCCCACAAAAAACCACGAGGGACGCGGTCAAATGCCTTCTCCATGTCCACAAAACACATGTAAACTGGTTGGGCAAACTCCCACGAACCCTCAAGAATTCTCAAGAGGGTAAAGAGCTGGTCCGATGTGCCACAGCCAGGATGAAAACCACATTGCTCCTCTTGAATCCGAGGTTCGACCAACGGCCGGAATCTCCTCTCCAGTACCTTGGCATAGACCTTCCCAGGGAGGCTGAGGAGTGTGATCCCTCTAAAGTTGGAGCACACCCTCCGGTCCCCTTTTTTGAAGAGAGGAACCACCACCCCAGTTTGCCATGCCAAAGGCACTGCCCCCGACCTCCACGCAATGTTGCAGAGGCGTGTCAACCATGACAACCCAACAACATCCAGGGCCTTGAGGTACTCAGGGCGAATCTCGTCCACCCCGGGGCCCGGCCACCAAGGAGATTTTTAACCACCTTGGCGACCTCAGCCCCTGTGATAGGCGAGTCATTCCCCTCATCCCCAAACCCTGCTTCCTCTGTGGAAGGCGTATCAGTGGGATTGAGGAGATCCTCAAAGTATTCCTTCCACCGCCAGACGATATCCCCAGTCGAAGTCATATATACGTATATATTAACTTATTTTTGTATGTTTTATACCACTGCTCTTTCATTCATTCAGAGGATTACACTGGTCCTCACATGCATGTGCTTGTGATGAACTTGCAATTGGCTCACTAGTGGAACACTTAACAGTAGACGTTTGAGCAATTTGCTGATCATTGCTATGCACACTATTAAGGTGCTTCCGGAAGCCTGCATATGTTAAAAACTGATGCCTACAGCCTTGCTGAGAACAAAACAACTAAAATGTGGGTCCAGGATAATAACTATATTCAACTCTTAAATGTGAAATCAACTTTAGACCTCTGGCAAACAGTTTTTTACAGATGAAACAGGTCAGCATAGTTTTAACCTCTTACTCACAGAATAAGAGTGGCATGGACTGGTTAAGCAGTCTGGCACGCAAGTGTCTCACTCTGGGTGACTCCTTCATTTTCCCCACGTAAATGTTATAAACTGTTGTCTGCAAGGATGTGTAGAAATTCACTAATGCAGCCTCATAACACAAATTAAACACAAAATGTGCTTTGAAAAGTTCATCAAATGCCCCAAGGGAGTGGTTTGCCTGGCATGGGATGAGATGCTTATCAGTGCTGTCGATCTTGCTCTTCTGTCGCCCCTCAGCAAGAAGGTACGGGCGCCCACCCGGGTGGTTGCGGAGATGCTCCTCCAAACTGCAGCATGACTGGAATTAAGATAAGAAAACCAAAGTTTATGCATGAGAATGAAAGGAAAATGTAATTTCTCACTGGCTCAGTGCAAAATAAGAATGCTTATCTTCACCATTTACTTTCCATGTTATTCTCTTTAAACAACTCATATTTTCACATGTAGTTAAGGTGAAGTGAAAATTATTAAAACCACCTTAAAACTGTAATTACCTTATGGAAGACTACAAGTCTTTCCATCCCATCACATGCGCTGATTTTTGGAGACTTGGGTCAGCTTGATGTTGGTGGAAGGAGATGAACCAACAGCAACAGAGAGGCCATTTCTTCATCATAGGCTGAGGACAAGATGTAACAAAAATTAACCCAGGTTTCACAATTTGCAGTTTGAATAAGCACAGAAAGATCTCATGAGATTTTTAACCATTTACACTTTCCTGTTTGCAGTTATTCAAAAAGAAGATAATCTTTTAAAAACAAATTAAAACAAACAAATGGATGGATGGGAGCTACTGTCACATAGGTATACCGAATGCATAAAAAAGAAAACAAAACTCACTTGTTGCCTTGGGATCACTTCCTGGGGGGCTTTCTGCTGACTGCAACAAGTGACACACCTCTGGTGTTGAAGTAAGACATTTAGCTTCTTTTATAACATTTGACTTGAAGAACACATCCCATTTCTGAAGCAGCCTGGAGGATGTCTCATCATCGAATAGGAATGCGAAGTCTTGGTCCACCTTTAACCCTCAAGCGACCGAGTGGGGTCATTTATGACCCCAGCCATATAATTTAATGTGCCGTCTCTTTATTTTTTATCCAAATTTTCTTTCCTAGCATGAATTTGTCAGTCTACTAATCCTACACACTTTCATAGTTTTTTGCAGGGATTAGCCAATTGGTGTGGCGTAGACATCGCAAACTCTTGTGGGGTCATTTATGACCCCAAAGAGAAGCACTGGTTTTTAAACATTGGTTTTATAAATTTTATTCAAATGTTCCACTTCTAATAGTTAGTTAGTTAATCCCTTCACACCTGAAGGTGTATATGGGCGGCGCCTATCTCCGTTTCTCTGACCCTAGGCCACTGTAAGTAGTGAAAGCTACAGCGGGGGGTCAGTCCTCTGGTAGCTTTGTGTGTAACTTTACTTTCCCCATTCCATTATGCGGAGCACCACGCTAGAAGGCAGAAAGCACCATTTTTATATGGTCTTTGGTATGACCCGGCCGGGATTTGAACCCCTGCCTCCCGGGTGTTGGGCGGATGCTCTACCAACTGAGCCACCACTCCGGTTTCCACTTCTAATCAGTACTTTATATTGTATTGCAGTGAACCATGGCTAACAGACCTAGGATAGCAAGATTTACATTTGTCTGTTTGTCTGGATTTGTCTGTTTGTCTGTTTGTTTTTCGGTTTGTTAGCAAGATAACTCAAAATGTTATGGACAGATTTTCATGAAATTTTCACAGATTGTCAGAAATGGGGTATCCTACAGATGATTAGATTTTGGTGGTGATCCGGATCACCGTCCACAAGAAAACCGCCATTACGCAAAATGCCATAATAGGTATCATGATCATCATCGTAACTACAATAATAGGTATCATCGTCATCGTGATGATGATATGATGACTATGATGATGATGATGATGATGATGATGATGATGATGATGATACCTATTATTGTTACTACGATGATGATGATGATACCTATTATTGTTGTAACTATGATGATGATGATGATGATGATGATGATGATGATACCTGTAGAAGATGCCTTATAAACGAGACTGAGTTTATTTCTCAGGAAGCTTTATTGGAAGTCACATCTTCTATCATCAAAGTTCTCAGCATAATAAGAGAAAGAAACACAACTTTCCTCCAGCTTTTATAACCCCCAGAGATACTCAACCCCCACATAGCGTATCTCACACCTTTACCCCCACAGAAGCTCAGTAAACATATGCACCCATAGTCACACATAGCCCTCCAGACTTGCTGGCGTCTCTGCTCTCTTCTCCACCTCAGGGCTCCTGCCGGGACATTGTCTCTGACTTCCTTCTTCCCCCAGCACCCACCTCCTAGCCGAGGTCCCTGCTGGGGCATTGTTCATTTGGACGTTTGACTGTAGGCTCTGCACCGTCGAGCTACTGTATGCCTGTGGGGGAGAATGCGTACCATACAGCATGCTACATATGTGCTTTAAATATGCACCATATACCTATTATTGTTGTAACTATGATGATGATGATGATGATGATACCTATTATTGTAACTATGATGATAATAACTATGATGATGATGATGATGTTCCAAGAGTGAACTGACAAGGACTGTCTAAATAAATGTAATGTTGTTCTTACAGTCTGCGTTTTGGTTATTTCTTGCAATAAAAGTATTATTAGCAAACACATTTTACATTAGATCATTATAAAATACCTGTCTTAAATACAGGGAGTAGTTTTGGTATGATAAACCTCCAACCAGCCATTTATAATAAGGATCCCTGTACAGAGCACAATGGGGTCATAAATGACCCCACTTGGTCATTTCAGTCTGTAAAATAGCTTGGTCGCTTGAGGGTTAAGAAAGAATATGAGAAACTAACAGGACACATTTTAAAATTTTAAACTACTCAAAACAATTCATTTAAAACTCACCAGATCTTTAGTGTCCAGGAATCTTGGGAAGGTGGAGAAGATGTCAACACTTTTGCCAAGATCATTAATCAGCTTCTGTCGATGCTAAAAGGTCTGTCTCATCTTCTGGGAAATCACAGACCTACAGTATCTGTGGTATGATTGAGCAATGACATGGCCTCTTGGCAAGCATCCCCATCAAGCTGATCCTCAGCCTAAATAGAGCGTTGGAAATTTTGGGCTTCTTAGAGAAACATCTATGGGACTACTTGAATGCAGTGGAGATCTTCGATGAATCTACCTTTGGACAGTTTTCAGACACCAAGAAATGTATCCAGTGCTGCTTGCAGCATCATAGAAGTGTTCCTAATATAAGATAATACTTGTGCTGTCATACTCAACATAAACAATACAGAGACTTTAAAGTTGCCATCATGTGCATTTAAAGTAATCTATAAATGTGTCTGAAAATAAGAATGAACATTCCATACATTGTTGGTCCTGCGATGGACTGGCGATCTGTCCAGGGTGTACCCTGCCTGTCGCCCAAAGATGCTGGGATAGGCTCCAGCCCCCCCCCCCCCCGCGACCTGAAAAGGATTAAGCGGAAGAAGATGAATGAATGAATGAATTCCATACATAGCCTTTGTCAGCAGCTTGAGGGAAGGGAAGAGTGTCACTATCCCAAAAGCATACTCCTCTCTTACTCATCATCATCGTCATAGCAGTCTGTCGGGGGCAACAATGACTGTTCCTCTCTTACTGCTTTGGTGGGAAGGTGCCTGATGAGAAAAACGATAAAGAAATATTAATTTATGTAAGCACTAGGGGTGGGTTCAAAAGATCGATTCAACGATCTGGATCGATCCACAAAATCTGCGGATCGATCTTTTAATATAATGCTCTTACATCTGTGAATGTCGGCTGAGTCTGATTGGGTCGAAACCGGGTCAGAGAGCCAGGAACAGTGGCAAAGAACCAGATACACTCTGAGCGCTAACGTAGCTAAAAGCTTACAAGGTAACGGAGATGCTGGTTCTTCTTCTGGGGTGTTAAAGCGGTTCTCATCTGGCAAGAGTTCCCTGTGGCACATGCCCATGTCTTTACTTCTGTGTTTACATGAGCGGACTTGCTGATGTGCGTGTCTCTTAGTTTATCAATAAAAATCACCATAAAGACTGTCCTCAACATTTTCCGAATATTTTTCATAAAGCGGGGATAAACGATTTTGTACTACATGCAGCGTTGAGTTGTAACATAAAGTCGACGACTGATAAACACTTCAAACGGAGAGCGCACAGAGACTGGCTGAAACTCATCAACAGAGAAGGAGACTTGGAGCTGCTGAGATTGTAAGTAAAATATCATTTGTTTGTTTTAACATTTGTGTCGTAAATTACTAACTTATCTGGCATGATAAGGACTCTGGCGAGTCCACCCTCACCACCTCCATAACCGTGTGGTACGCAGGAGCCACTGCCAGGGACAGACTAAGGCTGCAGCGCGTCGTGCGCACTGCTGAGAAGGTGATCGGCTGCAAGCTCCCATCTCTCCTGGATCTGTACATCTCCAGGACCCGGAGGCGTGCTGGCCGGATCATAGCCGATCCCTCACACCCTGGTCACGTACTGTTTGCCCCCCTCCCCTCTGGTAGAAGACTTCAGTCCATCCAGACTAAAACCTCCCGTCACATGAACAGCTTCTTCCCCTCTGCCATCAGACTGCTGAACACTGACTTATTGACTCTCGTGCACTATGTACAGCAGCTCAACCACACTCATGTCAATCATCACTGTTTTCTTCCTGCATTACCGACTGCACTATATAGTTCTCCACAGTATCTGCTGCTGGCTAATATATTTTAACTGTTGACCAGTATCACTTAATCTTATCCTACACTTTATTACATGTATAGTTTATTTCTTTTATCTTATCATGTTTAATGTTGCAGCATTGTACCGAGACAAATTCCTAGTTTGTGTACTACATGAACAATGGCAATAAACCTGATTCTGATTCTGATTCTGATTCTGATGATGGTGTTTTCTTTTATGAATACAGTTGTTAACTGTTGGTTAAGCGTGCTGAATAAATGCAGAATAAAGGTATATTTCATGAGATTATGGACTTCTAGCACTTAAGTGAGAGATGTGAAGATAATAAATCACAATAAAATGAAAATGGCAGAATTAATAAAGGCTGCAGTACAATGAGCTATTCTTTCTCAGTAGAACTAAACTGAAATGAACAAATCTTCCCAGGAAATGAACTGAAACTCCTTTTCAATAATTGAAAGTTAATTTGTAGTTAAAATATAAAACAAAAAATGAGAAAAACTAAATTATTCAACCTTACTGTGGTGTGGGGATTTAAAAATATGATTAATTTTACACTGAAATATCTTTTCCTTTTCATCTCCCCTTCAGATGTGTGAAGACTGGGTTTCCATTCCAAGGTCCATCCTGCACTGAAATGTTCTGAAGGGAAGAGGTTGTCAGTGAAGGAGCCATCCCTGCTTCGCTGTGGATTTCAGCACAGAAGAAGACCTCAAATCTTTCAGGGGTCTTAGTTTTCAAATTCAAGATCCAAGAAGGTGCTGCTATAAATTTCCATATACTCTAACATGCATTCAATGCAATTTAGTTGTTGTCATGACTAATTATTTTATTTCTTTTTTAATTTAAGTTCTCAGCAAGAGTAGAATGTTGGTCATTTAAAAAAAAAAAAAAAAAAAACAACAACAAAAAAAACCCTTTACTGAACATTTAATTCTACATAAATGACTGTTTAAAAGGAAATTTTTGGCAATCCTGTGCTTTTCCTGTGGTGTTACATACAGTGCATTCAGAAAGTATTCACACTGCTTCACTTTTTCCACATTTTGTTATGTTACAGCCTTATTCCAAAATGGATTAAATTCAAATTTTTCTTCAAAATTTTAACATAATGCCCCATAATGACAACATTAAAAAAGTTTTGAGATTTTTTCAAATTTATTAACAATAAAAAACTAAGAAATCACGTGTACATACTGTAAGTACTCACAGCCTTTGCCATGAAGCTCAGAATTGAGCTCAGGTGCATCCTGTTTCCACTGATCATCTTTGAGATGTTTCTACAGCTTAACTGGAGTCCACCTGTGGTAAATTCAGTTTATTGAACATGATTTGAAAAGGCACACACCTGTGTATATAAGGTCCCACAGTTGACTGCATGTCAGAGCACAAACCAACATGAAGTCAAAGGAATTGTCTGTAGACCTCTGAGACAGGATTGTCTTGAGGTACAAATCTGGGGAAGGGTACAGAAAAAAATTTCTGCTGCTTTGAAGGTTCCAATGAGCACAGTAGCCTCCATCATCCTTAAATGGAAGAAGTCCAGAAGCACCAGGACTCTTCCTAGAGCTGGCCGGCCGTCTAAACTGAGTGATCGGGGGAGAAGGGCCTCAGTCAGGGAGGTGACCAAGAACCCGATGGTCACTCTGTCAGAGCTCCAGTGTTCTTCTGTGGAGAGAGGAGAACCTTCCAGAAGGACAATCATCTCTGCAGCAATCCACCAGTCAGGCCTGTATGATAGAGTGCCTAGACCAAAGTCACTCCTTAGTAAAAGGAACATGGCAGCCCGCCTGGAGTTTGCCAAAAGGCACCTGAAGGACTCTCAGACCAAACAAAATTCTCTGGTCTCATGAGACAAAAATTGAACTCTTTGGCGTGAATGCCGGGCGTCATGTTTGGAGGAAACCAGGCACCACTCATCACCAGGCCAATACCATCACTACAGTGAGGCATGGTGGTGGTAGCATCATGCTGTGGGGATGTTTTTCAGCAGCAAGAACTGGGAGACTAGTCAGGATAGAGGGAAAGGTGAATGCAGCAATGTACAGAGACATCCTGGATGAAAACCTGCTCCAGGGTGCTCTTGACCTCAGACTGGGGTGATGGTTCATCTTTCAGCAGGACAATGACCTTAAGCACACAGCCAAGATATTAAAGGAGTGGCTTCAGGACAACTCTGTGAATGTCCTTAAGTGGCCCAACCAGAGCCCAGACTTGAATCCAATTGAACATCTCTGGAGAGATCTGAAAATGGCTGTGCACTGACTCTTCCCATCCAACCTGATGGAGCTTGAGAGGTGCTGCAAAGAGGAATGGTCCAAACTGCCCAAAGATAGGTGTGCCAAGCTTGTGGCATCATATTCAAAAAGACCTGAAGCTGTAATTGCAGCCAAAGGTGCATCAACAAAATACTGAGAAAAGGCCGTGAATACTTATGTACATGTGATTTCTTATTTTTTTTTTTTAATACATTTGCAAAAATCTCAAAACTTCTTTCATGTTGTCATTATGGGGTGTTGTGTGTGGTATTCTGAAGAAAAAAATTAATTTCATCCATTTTGAAATAAGGTTGTAACATAAAATGTGGAAAAAAGTGAAGCGCTGTGAATACTTTCTGGGGGCACTGTAGAATAGCATCACTGTAAACGATGGAAAAAGCAGCTACTTTAAAATCTGTACTTCCTCAGACAACTTTCAGTGCAAAAAAACCTCTAAAAATGTCACAACTTTTTGGAAAAGCTGACATAAATTCAGGCTTTTTGGCCCCAACAATCACAAAAACAGCCAAAATCCTGGAGGGACTGAAATACAGTGAGATTATGTCTACATGCTTCATGCATTGAATTTGTTTACTGACTCTGGGTTGTTAACTTGACACTACACACCCTTTGCACTGAAGAAGGCACTTGTGAGCACTTTGTGGAATCCTAAGTTAAATAATAAAAAGTGCATTATTGTAACTGATTTTGTGTTAGTTCTTTATGTGATAATTTGTGTATTAACAAAGTTAGAGTATTCTTGGTACAATTTGCAGCATTAGGTCTTGAATATTTTTTTTCCTTGCAAGTAAAATGGCTATTAATATGGTAATTTCCCAGATCAAATTGGGATCAGAATTGAATCGATCAATTCTGAAAATTGGGGATCGTTCCCAGCCCTAGTAAGCATCACTTTGTTGTTTTATTGTTAGTAATATTATTTATGTCACTTTTATTTGTATATTACTTAAGTCTGTCTGTATTTTGTCACAAGTCTGCTACTGATGCCAATACAATGACGTTTTGTTCAATAATGACAAAGTATATGAATTACAATCAGCTGTGCAATCACTATTTGACAACAATAAAAAAAGGATGAAGCACATATACCCATGATTGTCAGTCATGTGAGCCACTAATATGTCGACCATCTGTCTTCATCTGGCATCCGTTAGGGTCCCTGTTGTTTGGTACTCCTGCAGCACGGTTTCACCCCTAGATTTGTTTCTTAGCACAGTTTCAATCAACTAATAAAGAAAAACACATGATAAGCACCGTTTTTAGAGAGTTAGCATATCTACAGAAGTGTAAAGAAACCCAGGATTTTACAGCCTGTTCAGCAGTCACTGCCTCTATCCTTGCTCTGTATTTTTCCTCAATTCGTTGTCTCTTGCTTGGGACCTCATCGACAACTATAGTTGATGTGCTTGCACTTGAGTTTGTGTCAGATGCTTCAGAAGCAGAAGACCAGTCAGAGAACTCTAAAAGATGAAAAGTGTGTTAACTTTATTTTGCAGTGTGCCATGCATTTTTCCATACCAGTCTCACCATCATCAGTGAAGGCTATCAGCACCACATCATGTTGTCTAATAAGGTCATTGAAGATTTCTACATCAACTTCTATCCCTGTTGCATCCTTGTATATAACTTTTGCATCGGGGGTAAGCAAAATTTCTCAATCACTGGAAAAGATAGGAAAACGTCACAAAACCCATTTCATCTGAAATCCCAATTTGAAAATGAATGGCATTATTAATGGCCTGTTTGGGAGTTTGGTCGCTTTTCTTGAGGAGGCACAAATTGCAGTTTACAGTTTACCAATTAACTCTGATTTATAGAGCTTACACAATAAGGTTTTAATTGGTAAGAGTGTAGTTTTAAACTTAACCCTAATCTAAAAGCAAATTCACTTACACACCTTGTTCATGAAGTTACATAAAGTTGAACTGTCCATCAACCTCATCCAACTTTGTATACTTCTGCTTCTGCTGAAACTTCACAGGAACCTGCATTTTTTCTAAGACATACAAGACAATGAGTTAAAATGATGTTAAAAAGGAAGAAAGGACCAAGCAATACAAACAAACAACAGTGTTATAATACCAGAAATCATGATTAAAACAATATCTCCTCTCTGCAAAAATTTGTTTGCAATATTGGCATATCCGATGTATGCAAAAATTCAATACCACACATATGTGCAAGTGGTGTTGGCGCTAAGCACTCAGGGAAGTCAGAGGACACATGAAGAGTTAGACACAACGCCAGGACCCTGTCACGCCGCGCCATTCATCAGCGGCGCCACCTGCTCACGCACCTGACAATCATCAGCGGCGAGGGATAAAGGCCGTCTCGCCCGGAGGCTCGGCCTGAAGCCGTCAGACTTCGTCCCTCACCGTTGTGAGCATACTTCTCTTCAGCGTCACCATTTTGGTAAGAAGATCGCTTACCTCTCTTCTTCAGTCTTCTCCCCTGTGCACAGGTGGATTCCCCAGCGGCGGACATCTCCTCTCCATCGCCCAATCCTCGCTGCTGTACGGAGCTCTCCAGGTGGCTGTCTTCCGGGCTTCGCCCGCTTGTTGTGCCAGCTGTCCTGACCCACCAAGTAAGTCCTTCTCTCGCCATAAATCCCTCCTGTGTTGGTGTATGCCCGTCACCCTCTCCCTGTGCTCTCTCCATAGGGTTGCTCGGCTGTACGGTCACCTGCCTCTGTGCCTGGAGCGGACACCATCACCAACACATTTACTTCCCGCAGACACGCACTCATTCACCCCTGCTGTTAATAAACTCTTTGAACTACTCTAAGCCTGTGTGTGTGCGTCTCCTGAGCCGTGCAATATGTCAGTACGGCTTCAGCAGAGCGGCTCGGCGGACGGCGGGCTCGCACACCGGCTTACCACTCTCGAGGCTAGAGTGGATCAAATTGCTTATCAACAGCAGGTCATCATGAATCAATTGGTAATTATCACTGGCCGATTGGACCGCCTGGACCCCCAGCAGCCGTTCCCCCCGGCTCCTCAGGGTGGCGCAGCTCCTGCTGTTCCGGTGGCCGTCCAGCCAGCTCCAGTGGCACCGGCCCGACTCACACCAATTCCGACCCCCGCTCGCTTTAGCGGAAAGCTCGGCGGAGCGCGGGGGTTTGTGATGCAGTGCGAGTCCGTGTTTGACCGTGTGCCCGGAGACTTTCCCTCAGATCACAGCCGAATCGGCTACATAGGGAACCTCCTGGAGGTGCGCGCTTTAACTTGGGCCTACGCTATTATGGCGAGACCCAGTTATGCCACCCTCACCTATGCCGAGTTCGTGAGGCGCTTCCTGGAGGTGTTTGATCATTCTCGTTCCGAGGCGGTCCAGGTCGATCGGCTTCTCGCTCTCCAGCAGGGAAACCGGTCGGCCGCGGATTATGCCATCGAATACCGGGTAGCGGCGGAGGAATTGGGCTGGGAGGAGCGCTCCCTCTGCGGCCTGTTTCTCCGCAGCCTCAATAGTGATCTGAGGGATGAACTGGCTGGACGGGATATCCCCGGAACGTTAGCGGAGCTAACCTCATTGGCAATCAGCTTGGACAACAGGCTGCGCGAGCGCTCCTCAGGACGGAAGCCGTCTGCTTCTCGCCCTCGGGGAGTCCCGCTACGCCTGCCCCAAGCTCGCCCCCTGGCGACGCCGCCACCATCGTGCCCCGAGGAGTCGGAGCCGATGGTGACGGGCTGGGCAAAGCTCTCCTCGGCAGAGAGACAGCGCCGCCGTGAGTTGGGTCTCTGCATGTATTGCGGAGACAGTCAACACACGGTAGAGCTTTGCCCACAAAAGCCAAACGGCGGGGTCCGCGAGTCACTGTAGGGGGCCTCGCGGACGTCAATCGGCAAAGTCCCCTCACTCAATTAAAGCTGCCCATCCGTTTTTGCCACAATCCCACTGGGCACCTCACCCACGCACTGGTGGATTCGGGCGTAGAGGGCAGCTTCATTTCACAAGGCCTGGCAACCCGATTGGGCATCCGCTGTCAGGCATTAAAACACCCCATCTCCCTGGTCCATCTCTCCCGTGCCTCCCTTGGGAGAGTTTCTCACCAAACCATGCCTGTCCCAGTCATCATCTCAGGGAACCACCGGGAGGAGATGGTATTTTACGTCCTGCCCAACTCTGTGTCGCCCGTCATCCTGGGGTATCCCTGGCTACGCCTCCACAACCCTGTCCTGGACTGGAGGTCCGCTGGGGTATCGGCATGGAGTACCTTCTGTATGGGCACCTGCCTTCAGTCCGCTGCCTGCTCCCCGTCCGCGGCTCCCCCTGTGGCGGATACAGCACCTCCGGACCTGTCACTGGTGCCTCCAGAATTTCACGACCTGGGTATGGTATTTAGTAAATCGAAAGCTATGTCTCTTCCCCCGCATCGACCCTATGACTGTGCCATTAACCTCCGCCAGGGGGCCCCCCTGCCTTCTGGTCGGCTCTACAGCCTGTCGGCGCCGGAGAAGGAGACCATGAATACATACCTGAAGGAATCACTGAGCGCTGGGATTATTCGCCCATCGTCGTCACCTGTGGGGGCAGGGTTTTTCTTTGTCGGGAAAAAGGACGGATCCCTCCGCCCCTGCATAGACTACCGAGCGCTAAATGACATCACTGAGAGGGACCGTTACACCCTGCCCCTCATGGACACTGCCTTTCACTCCCTCCAGGGGGCGACCTGGTTTACCAAGCTGGATTTACGCAGCGCTTACCACCTCGTCCGGATCCGGGAGGGAGATGAATGGAAGACAGCCTTCCGTACCCCGAACGGCCACTTTGAGTATCTCGTCATGCCGTTCGGGCTGACCAACGCTCCTGCCGTCTTTCAGTGCCTCATTAATGACGTCCTCCGGGATTTCATCGGCCTTTTTGTGTTCGTCTACCTGGATGACATCCTTATCTTCTCCAGGTCCAGGGACGAGCACCAGGTCCATGTGAGGCGGGTCCTCCAAAGACTGCTGGAGAATCGTCTGTACGTGAAGGCTGAGAAATGCGAATTCTACGCTAGGACCACGTCCTTCCTGGGGTTCATCATCGCTCAAGACCAGGTGCTCCCAGACCCAGAGAAGGTGAAGGCGGTGGTGGAGTGGCCTACTCCCGCATCCCGGAAGCAGGTGCAACAGTTTGTTGGCTTCGCCAATTTTTACCGCCGCTTTGTCCCAAATTTCAGCTCGATCGTCGGACCGCTGACCCGCCTCACGTCCCCGAAGGTCCCGTTCCGGTGGACTGAAGAGGTCGCTGCTGCCTTTAGGGCGCTGAAGGCGGAGTTCTCCTCCTCCCGGGTCCTTCGCCAGGTCGACCCCGCGCTGCAGTGCATTGTGGAGGTGGACGCATCGGACACGGGAGTGGGAGCAGTGTTATCCCAGCGGTCACCTGACGATGGCGCCAAACGACCGTGCGCCTTCTTCTCCCGGCGCCTGTCCCCGGCGGAGAGAAACTACGATGTGGGGGACAGAGAGCTCCTGGCCATTAAACTCGCCTTACAGGAGTGGCGCCACTGGCTAGAGGGGGCGGACCTGCCGTTTGTGGTCCTGACGGACCACAAGAACTTAGAGTACTTACGATCTGCCAAGCCCCTGAATGCCCGCCAGGCGCGCTGGTCTTTGTTCTTCGCCAGGTTCCGCTTCTCAGTCACCTTCAGGCCGGGCTCCAAAAACGGCCTGCCTGACGCCCTCTCTAGGCAGTTCACCCCCGTGGAGGCTGAGGAGACGCCCCACACTATCCTGCCCAGGTCGTGCGTCCTCGGTGCCATCTCTTGGGACATTGAAGACAAGATCCGGAAGGCGCAGGAGGTGGAACCTGATCCTGGCGGCGGACCGGAGGGAAGACTGTTCATCCCATCTGCGGTCCGAGGAGAGGTCATCCACTGGCTCCACACCTCCCGGCTCACCTGTCATCCCGGCACCTCTCGGATGATCAGCCTCCTCCAACGGTCCTTTTGGTGGCCAGGCCTGCGGAGGGATGCAGCCCGCTACGCCCGGGCTTGCCCAATCTGTGCCACCAGCAAGTCGGGAAATGCCCCCCCAGCGGGTCTGCTCCAGCCTCTGCCCGTCCCCGGCAGGCCCTGGTCGCACATCGCACTGGATTTCGTCACCGGACTCCCCGTTTCCAACTCCTTTGACACCGTCCTGACCATCGTGGACCGTTTCTCCAAGGCGGCGCACTTCATCCCCCTGCGAGGTCTCCCTACTGCCCTGGAGATGGCGGGCCTCCTCGTCCAACACGTGGTCAGGCTGCACGGGATTCCGGTGGACGTGGTCTCGGACCGGGGCCCCCAATTTTCATCCGAGGTTTGGAGATCTTTTTGTAACGCCATCGGAGCCAAGGTGAGCCTCTCCTCCGGCCATCACCCCCAGTCTAACGGGCAGTGTGAAAAGACCAATCAGGAGCTGGAGGCTGCGCTCCGCTGTGTTACTAGATCCAAGCCGACGTCCTGGAGCAACCATCTCGCCTGGGTGGAGTATGCCCACAACACCGCCCGCTCTTCTGCAACGGGGATGTCCCCCTTCAAGGCGTCCCTGGGTTACGACCCCCCGCTGTTTCCAGTGCAGGAGAACGAGGTAACTGTCCCCTCTGTTAGGGCGCATCTTAGGCAGTTCCGCTCCACCTGGGCTGCCGCGCGTCATGCGCTTTTACGCACAGCGGAGCGCAACAGGACCGTGGCGGACCGGCACAGAAGACCTGCCCCGGCGTACAGAGTTGGGCAACTCGTGTATGTGTCTACCCAGGACGTCACATTAAAAGGCGAGAGGAGGAAGCTGGCACAGTGATTCATGGGTCCCTTTCCCATCACCCGGATCATCAACCCGGTGGCTGTGCGCGTGGCTATTCCCCCCTCCCTCCGCATCCATCCCACTTTCCATGTGTCGAAGGTGAAACTGGCAGTCACTGACCCCCTTTGCCCTCCTCCTGCAGCGCAACCCGCGCCCCGGATGATTGGTGGCCATCCGGCCTGGTCCGTCTCCTCCATCCTGGACTCCCGGCGCCGAGGTCGTGGGTTGCAATACCTGGTGGACTGGGAGGGCTATGGGTCTGAGCATCGACAATGGGTGCCCCCGTCGTTTGTGTTGGACCCATCGCTCATCGCGGACTTCCACCGAGCGCACCCGGATAAGCCATCGCCAGGAGGCGCTGCTAGAGGGGGGAGTACTGTCACGCCGCGCCATTCATCAGCGGTGCCACCTGCTCACGCACCTGACAATCATCAGCGGCGAGGGATAAAGGCCGTCTCGCCCGGAGGCTCGGCCTGAAGCCGTCAGACTTCGTCCCTCACCGTTGTGAGCATACTTCTCTTCAGCGTCACCATTTTGGTAAGAAGATCGCTTACCTCTCTTCTTCAGTCTTCTCCCCTGTGCACAGGTGGATTCCCCAGCGGCGGACATCTCCTCTCCATCGCCCAATCCTCGCTGCTGTACGGAGCTCTCCAGGTGGCTGTCTTCCGGGCTTCGCCCCCTTGTTGTGCCAGCTGTCCTGACCCACCAAGTAAGTCCTTCTCTCGCCATAAATCCCTCCTGTGTTGGTGTATGCCCGTCACCCTCTCCCTGTGCTCTCTCCATAGTGTTGCTCGGCTGTACGGTCACCTGCCTCTGTGCCTGGAGCGGACACCATCACCAACACATTTACTTCCCGCAGACACGCACTCATTCACCCCTGCTGTTAATAAACTCTTTGAACTACTCTAAGCCTGTGTGTGTGCGTCTCCTGAGCCGTGCAATATGTCAGACCCTGCATTCAGATAGTTTTGATAATGCACCCGTATACAAATTAACGCTAAACACTGGACATGAGTCTCATCCTTTAAAAATTTACACAGTAAAGGTGCCTTCACAAACACAAATTTGGCAGTCTCATTTTCAAACTAGTTACTCTCCAATACTTTTACTGAGCGATTTCATGTGTGCGCACCTCTTTCCAGTGCCTTTGTATACATTTGTGCCGCCCATTCGCATTTGGCCTGAATGCACCTTTAAAGATATACATAGTGTATTCTTACTCCGCTTGAAATATTAGGTGTTTGCCAAAAAACTTTCTTCAACTATTAACGATTTGCACGCTATCATGCCACTAGCTAATGTTGGTAAGGTAGAGGTGCTGACAACAAGACTCTGACACTGCAGTCCTGCCAGCAAGCATGGATATTGTCCATGCAAGTTTTATTGTAGCTACATGCTATAGTGTAAAGCATTAATTTCTCAAAGACTCAGTAAGTTTTCCTAAAATGTACTTACCTTAAGCACCTTAATGATGAACAAGCAACCAACTTGTCTCACTTTGTGCTTGTCTAACAGTTACATGTGCCACGCCTGGGCAAAGCTTTGTTTAAAATCAACTCACTCAAATTGAACTCTGTGTCATGACGGCCGCTGGGCCGTCATCTGTCTCATCAGCTCCAGCTGCGCACAGACCAGCAGGTGCTAATCAGCGGCTGTTAAAAGTCAGTGTTGCTGACAGCCCAGCACGGAGTCGTCTGTCTTCCTCGTCAGAGTATGAGCCAGAACTTCGTTCTCAAGCCAAGCCAAGAACGTCTCGTCAGGACCGGCCACGTAAGAGAACGCTTTGCTTTTCAACCCCTTGCCTTTACCCCTGTGCACAGGTGGACCTCCCAGGCGGCGGACCAACTTCCCCAGCCGACGGGGCGTTGCCACCTCCATCACGGAGCTCCTCGTTACCACTACAGCTACGGGTACTATCATCACCACAGCTACAGGAACTATCCTCATTACAGCTACAGGAGCAATCATCATCACGGCTACTGGTACAACCACCACCTCTGCTACGGGAACTATCATCATCACAGCTACAGGTGCAATCACCATCACAGCTACGGGCACAATCACCACCACGTTGCACGGACACTGGAAGTCAGCAGAACATAACCTGTGGCACATCCAAGTAAGCCTTACCACCTACAATTACCCGCCATCGTTGAACAGCTGTAATTGTTTCTGCTTGTGTGTTCCAGGGTTGCCAGGTCGCCATCTGAACTGCTCAGTTCCAGTGACCAGACTTCGATACTTACACTCACACACGCACTACACTCCCTCACTATACAATAAAGAATAATTGTCTATATCTGCTCGTGTCAGTGTCTGTTTCCTGGGTCCAGAACATGTCAGTACGACTCTGTCACGTTGACCCAGCGGACAGTACACTGTCACGCAAATTAAACACACTTAGCGCTAGGGTAGATATGTTATCACACCAACAGACAGTTATTCTTAACCAGCTGACTCAAATTAACAGCCGGCTGGATCGTCTGGAGGGACACCAGACGTTCTCCCCGACTGCTAGTGCTTCAACCCCTGCAGGCTTAGCGACAGGTCAAACTAACATCTCATCTTCTTCTCGCCTCACCCCTGTTCCCACGCCTGCCCGGTTTAGCGGAAAACTCGGGGAAGCCCGAGGGTTCCTTCTACAATGTGAATCAGTTTTCCTCCGCGTTCCGGGAGACTTCGCCATAGACTCAAGTAAGATTGGTTATATCATCAACTTGTTGGGGGGTAGAACCTTAGACTGGGCATATTCAGTAATGGCTAAACCAAGTTATCCAGTGTTAACTTACCAGCAGTTTGTGGCGGAGTTTATGTCTGTGTTTGATCATTCAGATAGGGGTGCGGTGTTGACAGAACAGCTGTTGAGTCTGCAGCAGGGTAACAGATCAGCTGCTGACTACGCTATTGACTTCCGGGTCCTGGCCGCAGAGATTGGGTGGGGGGAACCGTCACTTTGTGGTATTTTCCTTCGCAGTCTCAACGCCGAATTAAAGGATGAGTTAGCGGCACGGGACAAACCGGATAATTTGAGTGAATTAATT
The DNA here is from genome assembly GCA_020510985.1 of Pholidichthys leucotaenia. Lineage (NCBI taxonomy): Eukaryota > Metazoa > Chordata > Actinopteri > Cichliformes > Pholidichthyidae > Pholidichthys > Pholidichthys leucotaenia. The sequence continues at coordinate 282,415,816 of CM035840.1, forward strand.
GCTCTTACTATAAGCCTAGATAGTAGGTTAAGGGAGCGAGTGGCCGAACGGCGAACTACTTCCCGTTCAGCTAAACCCCGCCCTCGCTCCACTAGTTCTCCTCTGCTCGCTCTACCCGTGTCAGAGGAACTTCCGGATCAAGAGGCTATGGTAATAGGGCAGTCAAAAGTGTCAGCGGCTGAGAGACAGCGCTGCAGGGATCTTGGCCTTTGTTTCTATTGTGGGAAAGAGTCACATGCGGTATTTGAATGTCCCAGTCGGTTAAAAGGGAAGGTCCGTGGATCGCAGTAGGGGGATTCACGGACAAGAACTTAGAAAGACCCCTCACTAGTTTCTGCATACCCATCAGATTAATTCACACGCATACAGAACATTCCACGCTGGCTTTAGTAGACTCAGGAGCTGAGCAGAACTTTGTTTCCAGAGACCTGGCAACCCGGATGGGCCTCAGCTGTCAGACTCTGGATCCCCCTGTCAATCTCATCATCTTGTCCAAGGCGTCACTGACCACCGTCGCCTATCAGACGGCCCCAGTTTCTGTGATCGTTTCAGGTAACCACAGGGAGGAGATTAGGTTTCTGATTCTGCCCGTCTCATCCTCGCCCGTCATCCTGGGGTACCCCTGGCTTCGGCTACACAATCCCACCATTGACTGGCAAGCAGGGAGTATTATAGCGTGGAGTACGTTCTGTCTGAGTGCCTGCCTCCAATCTGCGGCGTGTGCCCCACCTGTCAAGGTGCCTCCACCCTCGACGTCACCACCGGATCTGTCCAAGGTACCGGAGGTTTACCATGACCTGGGGTTAGTATTTAGCAAGTCTCGGGTGTTGTCTCTACCCCCCCATCAACCTTACGACTGTGCTATAAATCTGAAGGCTGGGGCCCCTCTTCCTGCTAGCCGCCTGTACAGCCTATCAGCTCCGGAGCGCGAAGCCATGGACACCTACATCAAGGAATCCCTGGCCTCTGGTATCATCCGCCCATCGTCCTCGGCTGTGGGTGCCAGTTTCTTCTTCGTTGGGAAGAAGGATGGCTCATTACGCCCCTGCATTGACTTCCGGGGCCTTAACGAGATTACGGTAAAGGACAAGTATACTCTGCCTTTGATGAACACAGCCTTTGACTCCCTCCAGGGGGCGTCCTGGTTTACCAAACTGGATCTCAGGAATGCCTATCACCTGGTGTGCATCAGAGAAGGTGACGAGTGGAAGACGGCTTTCTGGACCCCAAGCGGTCATTTCGAGTACCTGGTAATGCCGTTTTGGTTAACCAATGCTCCGGCCATCTTCCAGCGACTAATAAACGATGTTCTGCGGGACTTCCTTAACTCGTTTGTGTTCGTGTATCTTGATGATATACTAATCTTCTCTCGCACATTAGAGGAGAACCAGGTGCACGTCCGTAAAGTGTTACAGCGCCTCCTGGAGAACCAACTGTTCGTCAAGGCAGAGAAGTGTGAGTTTCACACTGACCAGACCTCCTTCCTTGGGTTCATCATTGCTCGGAACCAGGTGCTCCCCGACCCGGCCAAGGTCAAGGCAGTAGTGGATTGGCCCGCACCAACCTCTAGGAAGCAGCTTCAGGGATTCTTGGGCTTTGCTAACTTCTATCGTCGGTTTGTGCCCAATTTTGGAAATATTGCTCGTCCTCTGACTGCGCTCACCTACCCAAAGACCCCGTTTTGCTGGAGTGAGGAGGCAGCCAGGGCGTTTGAAAGACTTAAGGAGGAGTTTGCTTCTGCCCGTGTTCTAACCCAGGTGGACCCGAATCTACAGTGCTTGGTGGAGGTGGACGCCTCTGATTCGGGGGTAGGAGCGGTGCTCTCCCAACGTTCTCCTGAAGACGGTAAGATCCACCCTTGCGCCTACTCCTCTCATCGCCTGTCACCTGCGGAGAGGAATTATAGCATAGGAGACAGGGAGCTGCTGGCGGTGAAACTCGCCTTGGAGGAATGGAGACACTGGGTGGAGGGGGCTGCTCAGCCATTCGTTGTATGGACTGATCACCGCAACCTGGAGTACCTCAGGACGGCGAAGCGCCTGAATGCACGCCAGGCTCGTTGGTCCCTTTTCTTTGGCCGATTTAATTTTACCATCACTTATCGGCCGGGGAGCAAGAACAGTAAGCCGGACGCCCTCTCACGGCAGTTCGATGTACCATCCACTGAAGATCAGGAAGCACCCATCCTACCGCCCTCCTGTGTTGTGGGTGCCCTGTCCTGGGGTATTTGTAGGACAGTCCGAAGAGCGCTGAAGACGGAGCCAGATCTGGGGGGGAGGGGGTCCCCCAGGCCGCCTATTTGTTCCACGCTGTATTCGGGGTCAAGTGATTGAGTGGGGTCACGCTTCCAAGCTGGCTTGTCATCCGGGAGTGGGTCGGACTGTGGACCTTCTCCAGAGGACCTTCTGGTGGCCAGGACTGCGGAAGGACGTTGTAAGTTACATCCGGGCTTGCGCTCAATGCACTACTGGGAAAACGACATCATCCCCCCCGGCGGGTCTGTTACATCCTCTGCCAGTCCCTTCCCGCCCTTGGTCCCATGTTGCCATGGAGTTTGTGACTGGTTTGCCCCCCTCAGATAGTTTTACCACAGTTTTGACTATTGTGGACCGTTTCTCGAAGGTGGCCCATTTTGTGCCTCTCCAGGGTTTGCCCTCGGCCCAGGAGATGGCGGACCTCCTTGTCCAGCATGTGGTCCGTCTCCACGGCATCCCCGCTGACATAGTGTCAGACCGGGGACCACAGTTTATCTCTCAGGTCTGGAAAGCATTCTGCGCAGCGCTGGGAGCCACAGCTAGCCTCTCTTCAGGGTATCATCCACAGAGTAATGGCCAGTGTGAACGGGCTAACCAGGAGCTTGAGGCTGCGCTGCGTTGTGTCATCTCCTCCTGTTCGTCCTCTTGGAGCAAGCACCTTCCTTGGATAGAGTACGCCCATAACACCACGATCTCTACGGCCACGGGTTTCTCTCCTTTTAAAGCATCATTTGGGTTTGATCCACCACTGTTCCCGGAGGAGGAGAAGGAGGTAGCGGTCCCGTCTGTCCAGACCCACATAAGGCACTGTCGGCGAGTATGGTCCATTGCCCGCAGGGCTCTTTTGAAGACCACTGAACGCAACATCCAGGTGGCCAACTGTCACAGGAGACCCGCCCCGGACTACAAGGTGGGTCAGAAAGTTTGGTTGTCTACCCGGAATATTGGTGTACCGGCTGAGAAGCGCAAACTCACTAAGCGCTTCATTGGTCCTTGCACCATTTCTCGAATTGTCAATCCTGTGTCTGTGCGCTTGTCTCTCCCCCCTTCCATGCGCATCTGCCCCACCTTTCATGTCTCCCAGGTTAAACCGTACATCTCAGACCCTCTGTGCCCGCCCCCTGCAGCTCCTGCCCCCCCGAGGATGATAGATGGCCATCCAGCCTGGGGGGTGACTGCCATCTTGGACGTTCACAGGCGGGGTCGTGGTCTTCAGTATTTGGTGGACTGGGAGGGCTTTGGACCGGAGGATCATTCTTGGATTCGCCCAGCGTTGATCCTGGATAAGCAGTTGATCCGCGATTTCCATCGGGCGAATCCAGGTAGAATTGGGCAGGTGCCTGGAGGCACTGCTAGAGGGGGGAGTACTGTCATGATGGCCGCTGGGCCATCATCTGTCTCATCAGCTCCAGCTGCACACAGACCAGCAGGTGCTAATCAGCGGCTGTTAAAAGCCAGTGTTGCTGACAGCCCGGCACGGAGTCGTCTGTCTTCCTCATCAGAGTATGAGCCAGAACTTCATCCTCAAGCCAAGCCAAGAACGTCTCATCAGGACCGGCCACGTAAGAGAACGCTTTGCTTTTCAACCCCTTGCCTTTACCCCTGTGCACAGGTGGACCTCCCAGGCGGCGGACCAACTTCCCCAGCCGACGGGGCGTTGCCACCTCCATCACGGAGCTCCTCGTTACCACCACAGCTACAGGAACTATCCTCATTACAGCTACAGGAGCTATCATCATCACGGCTACTGGTACAACCACCACCTCTGCTACGGGAACTATCATCATCACAGCTACAGGTGCAATCACCATCACAGCTACGGGCACAATCACCACCACATTGCACGGACACTGGAAGTCAGCAGAACATAACCTGTGGCACATCCAAGTAAGCCTTACCACCTACAATTACCCGCCATCGTTGAACAGCTGTAATTGTTTCTGCTTGTGTGTTCCAGGGTTGCCAGGTCGCCATCTGAACTGCTCAGTTCCAGTGACCAGACTTCGATACTTGCACTCACACACGCACTACACTCCCTCACTATACAATAAAGAATAATTGTCTATATCTGCTCGTGTCAGTGTCTGTTTCCTGGGTCCAGAACATGTCACTCTGTCAAATAACCCCAACATTGGACATCATTTAAATCAGGAGAGAGTGAAAAGTACACTTTGAGATTCAGTATCAACTCTGAAATGTTTGACCCCCAAATTTTAACTTTCCAATTTTTGCTGTGTGCATTCACTTTGGAACGCCACATCTGTCACAATTGCTTTTCTCTGCTGGTTGTCCACCACCACAAAGTCCGACAATTTCAGCCATCACCAGTTTATCCATCTGAACTCCAGCAGGATCTTGGCTCCTTCAACTTCAGTCATCTTTAGTGGTGTCGTCCATTTGGACTTTGGGATTTCCAGCTCATACTCTGCTCAGATGTTCCTGTTTACTCTGGTATCCACATGGTTGTGATGTTGCATGTATGCTGTCTCATTTTACCGCCTACTGTCATGTGCTGGACTGTTTCAGAGATGTCTCTGCATAGCCTGAACCTGGGGTCCCATCTGCTGTGGAAGACCCTAGCATCTGCGGATCTGGTGTGGTAGCTGAACAATGAAAGGCTGTTGACAGTTTTTAGCTATTCATCTCTTTTCTACGACTGTTTAGTGGCTGACAGACTTCACAGCACTTTTATTTTTACATGATCCACATGATCAGGTGGAGGTTTTCTTTCTCTTCTGTTGCAGTGTGTTTCATCACAGACCGGATGAGCACCAGGAAGTGTCGTTAGAAGCGCTTAAGTTACCTTATAGGGGACGACAGGTGTTTTTTTTCCTGTGATTTAAAGATGTCATGACTGGTTAAGGAAAGAACTTTTGAAGTCTCTCCGTTTGTGTGAGTGTCGGCTCACATGTGGTCATGTGTGCAGATTTACACCTGCCATCTCCATGGTGACCAGCTCAGGGACGGTGCAGGACAACCCTCCTTCCCCAGGACTTCAGAGCTCTTTATCTTGTCACATGAGCAATCAACAAAATAAGGCCTACTTGATTTAATGATGCCCCCTCCCCCCAGCGTGGGACAGAAGTGGGTGCTCCTTCCTCTCCTCAGGTGATTGATATGTGGAGATCCATCATTCCTCACAGCTCAGGGAGAGCTGGAATCCATCACTCCCTTCACAGCTCCTCCCTCATCTCTGCTCGTCTCTGCGCCGTCCAGCCATGGGACCATAAGCTGTCTGTCAAACTGACAGTCCCCTCCACTATATCACAGTGAGGCTGGTGACCCGCGGGACTCTGTTATAGCTCATCTGCTCCATCGACACACAGGATCCTCACACAGGACGGCCACCGGGTCATGGCTGTGTTTTTCGAAGCTGAACACATCAGTGATCCCTAATTCATCTGTCAGCCGTCAAGCAGCAAATCCATCAAGAATTAATTTTCCTTTTAGGGATTCTCTGAGTTTTTATATATCACATCCTGAAAGATTCATGCCAAAAATACCTAAACACCTACTTGATGAAGATATATGATGATAAACTTTTAAAAATCATCCATGTCCATTAGGGACACTTTACACAGCATGAAGATCATTGGGTAACCATTGAGAGATCAAAAATTGACCTGTATTCTCATTGATAATCTAAAGCCTAAAAAAAATGTGGTTCTGTGTCAGTGTTTGGGAGATTATTGTAAGATTTTCTTTGAGATCTATAGGGATCTTTGAAAGATCCTTGAGAGATCACTGACCAGAAGACAAAGAGAGATCACTGAGAGACCAAGCGAGATCCTTGAGAGACCAGTTGAGATCATTGAGGGATCAGTGAGAGTTTGTTGGAGGACCAATGATAATGGCACTGCATGTATTGATGTGTTCAATACTTATTTTCCCCGCTATATATATATATATATATATATATATATATATATATATATATATATATATATATATAGTATATATATATAAGATAAGATAAGATAAGATAAGATAAGCCTTTATTAGTCCCACAATGGGGAAATTCCAGGATTGCAACAGCACAGGGATAGCAACACTCAGAGCAACAATCAGAAGGCAAGAAAAAATAAGAACATCTAGTAAACATATGTACATATTACTATAAATGTATATATATAGACACACAGTGCGGAGCATTATGGTTGGTTGGTGAATGTGCAGCAGAAAGTCTAAGTTCTCTCTCCGCGGATGCGGCGGGCCAGCTGGAAGTCTTTGGGCATGATGGTGACCCTCTTGGCGAAGAAGAGACCCACCAGGTGGGCCTCGCTGGTCTCCTGCAGAGCCATGACGGCGAAGCTCAGGAAGTGCAGGACGGTCTTGAAGTCCTGAGTGATCTCCCTCACCAGGCGCTGGACGGGCAGCTTACGGATGAGCAGCTCCGTGGATTTCTGGTAGCAACGGATCTCTCTCAGAGCCACGGGCCTGTGACGGCGAGGCCTCTTCACTCTGCCGGTGGCCGGAGCGCCTGTCCGAGCAGCCCTGGTGGCTAGCTGTCTCCTGGGGGGCTTCTTCCTCCACTAGATTTTACGGGCGGTCTGCTTGGTTCTTGCCATCGCTCTTTATTATTCTGTCATATATATATATGTGTGTGTGTGTGTGTGTGTGTGTGTGTGTGTGTGTGTGTGTGTGTGTGTGTGCGCGCGCGTGCCCCCTTCCTGGTTTCTCATTTTTTGTATGTTTGTCACACTTATGTTTCAGATCATCAGACAAATTTAAATGTTAGACAAAGATAACACAAGTAAACACAGAATGCAGTTTTTAAATCAAGGTGTTTGTTATAAAGGGTAAAATAAAATTGAAACCTGCCTGGCCCTGTGTGAAAAAGTGATGCCCCCCTCTGTTAAAACATAAATTAACTGTGGTTTATCACATCTTTGGAAAGCTGAGTTCAATTCCTCAAGCCACACCCAGGCCTGATTACTGCCACACCTGTTCTCAGTCAAAAAAAAGCATCTTACATAGGACCTGCCTGACAAAGTGAAGTAGACCAAAAGATCCTCAAGAGCTAGACATCATGCTACAGTCCAAAGAAATTCAGGACCAAATGAGAAACAAAGTAATTGAGATCTATCAATCTGGAAAAGGTTATAAAGCCATGTCTAAAGCTTTGGGACTCCAGCGAACCACGATGAGAGCCATTATCCACAAATGGCTAAAACATGGAACAGTGGTGAACCTTCCCAGGAGTGGCCGGCCGGCAAAAATTACCCCACAAGCACAGTGATGACTCATACAAGAGGTCACAAAAGACCACACAACATCCAAAGAACTGAAGGCCTCACTTGCCTCAGCTAAGGTCAGTGTTCATGACTCCACCATAAGAAAGAGACTGGGCAAAAATGGCCTGCATGGCAGAGTTCGAAGACAAAAACCACTGCTGAGCAAAAAGAACATAAAGGCTCATCTCAGTTTTGCAAGAAAGCATCTTAATGATCCCCAAGATTTTTGGGAAAATACTTTGTGGACTGATGAGACAAAAGTTGAACATTTTGGAAGGTATGTCTCCCATTACACCTGGCGTAAAAGTAACACAGCATTTCAGGAAAAGAACATTTATTTATTTATTTATTTCAGACAAAAGGAAAAAAAAAAACATCCAACAAATACACCAAAAGATACAAAAACACAGTGCAAAGTGACGAAACCCTTTCCTTGGGTGCCTGAAAAAGAGCAGGAAGAAGCAAAAGCTTTTCAAGTCCTACCCCTCAATACTGTAAGTACTTAATACTTAAATGAAAACAAGCTGCTGCCCATACAGACCAATCCAGAATGAGGAAAACAAACAAAACAAACAAACAATAAAAACACATGAAGAACAATGTATATCATTATTTCTTTTTCATTAGGTAGCAAAACAATTCCCTTCCTCAAGTCTATACCTTTCAAGAATAATATTTTTGTACTTTTTTTTTAACTGTATGGCATTGTTTCTCTGTTTAATGTCCTCATCCAAACCATTTCACAAAATCACCCCGCAAACTGAAATGCACAAACTTTTTCTGCGTAATGCGAAAACCAGGAACTTTTAAATTAAATCTTCCTCTCAAATGATGCTCTCCATCTCTCTCCAGAAACAATTTCTGTATATTGCCAGGGAGTAAATTATTTCTTGCTTTATAAACTATTTGTGAAGTTTTTTTTTAAATTTCACCAGATCCATAAATTTCAATATTTTTAACTTCAAAACATTAGTGTGATCTTAGTAGCCTACATTGTTTACTATTCTTATTGCTCTCTTTTGTAATGTATATAATTTCTGTAGGGTGCTTTTGTAGGTGTTACCCCAGACTTCAACACAATAAAGGAGATATGGTAAACAAGAGAACAGTACAGTGTATACAGTGCATTGTGGTTTAGAATCTGTCTAACTTTACCCAAAAGTCAAATATTTTTAGCCTGCTTTTAGCTCAGGTGTTTTATGTGAGCTTTCCAGCAGAGTTTGTGGTCTAGTATTACCCCCAAGAACTTATTTTCATATTGTGGTGGACACACATATGGGACCTGTTTTGTGACTCACATTTTAGGTCAGAACAAAGGCAGGGTAGCTCCCTTAGTGATTACAGGAAGCTGCAAGAATCTTAGCTTTGGTATGCAAGGCTTGAGACTGTGGGGGGTTTAATTAAAGGATTAAAGAGGGGATGCATTGGAGACAGTGGAAGTGATATCATGGAGAGAAAATGCATTGTGACTTTCTTTATAATGCAAGGTGGTTTGTGAGACATGTGACCTGTGAAGTGAAGAGTCCTGATATTTAAGGACGAGAGTTTACTGTGTGGATCTCTTTCTCTGCTTTGAGATGATGGTGTTGTGAATAAAGCTGACTTGAGAGAGAACTCTGCCCCGTCATTTTCACATCACCACACTGGTGACCCGAGACGTATCATGCAAGGGGAGAATTCCCCCGGGCCAGCCTCGTCAGGATCCCCCAGCCAAGCGAATGCCGCCACAGTCCAGCTACCGGACTTCTGGCAGAACAATCCGCGCTCCTGGTTCAACGCGATTGAGACGCAGTTCAACCTCCGGGGGATATCGGTAGACGCCACAAAATTCTACCACGTAGTCGCAAAGCTGGACAACAACACGGTCCAGCATGTGGAGAGCCTGATCGACCAGCCGCCGGACAGCGACAAATACGGCACGCTGAAGGCTGCACTCATCCAGCAATTCACCCCCTCGGTGGAGGAGCAAGCAGAGAGGCTCCTGGCGCTGACGGAGTTGGAAAATGACATGCCCGTGAACCTGATGAAGAAGTTGTTAAGGTTGAAAGACTCTGACAACGATCACTTCATTTTCACCCACCTTTTCCTCAGGACTCTATCGTCAGCAGCGAGAGTGACCCTGGCCAGTTCGCCACTGTTGGTCCAACAAGACTACCGCGTGCTGGGCCGAGAGGCGCAACGGATTGTCAATGCCACCAAGCGGCGCACAGCTACGGCCGCAGCAGCGGAACTCGGCTCGACAACCGGAGACGACAGGGGGCCAGAGGCAGCGGTGCCAGACTCACCGACGACGGCGGCGGCAGGGGCCAGGGAACGCGGATCGGACGTCCTTTGTTTCTATCATTGCCGTTTCGCAGAGAGGGCACGCAAATGTGTACCACCGTGCCAGTTCAGGTGTTCGGGAAACGCCAAGACCGGGGGTCGGTAGCAGCCGCGGCCCTCGGGGAAGAGAACAAGCTGCTCTACTTGTCGGATGCACGATCCGGGAGACAGTTCCTCGTGGACACAGGCTCCCAGTTGAGTTTCATCACACCTTCCTACGCGGACAGGCTAGCTTGTTCCGGAGATCTCTGGGTGACGGCAGTGAACGACTCAGAGATTAAGGCCTTTGGTGAGAAGACTCTGCTTCTGTCTCTACACGGCTGTGCATTTGAGTGGACTTTTGTTGTAGCAGCAGTAAATTTCAATATGTTGGGGGCTGATTTTTTGTGCTCAAATGGTTTGTTGGCTGATCTCGCTAACAGGCGCCTGGTTAATGCACTTTCTTTTAATTCTATCCCCTGTACAGCGCGAGTGACCCTGCCAACAGCACAAGCCAACGTCACAGCTGCAAGCGGTAAGTTCTACACACTGCTCACTCAGTTCCCAGCACTCACGGTTCCCACATTTTCGGCAACAGTCGCTAAACACGGGGTGGAATATTTTATTACCACTACCGGACCGCCCGCTTTTGCAAAAGCTCGGCGCTTGGACGCAGTTAAACTGGCCATAGCTCGCGAGGAGTTTGCCAACCTGGAGAGGTTGGGCATTATCCGACGTTCAAACAGTCCTTGGGCTTCCCCGCTACACATGGTCCCGAAAGCTGACGGAGCATGGCGACCTTGCGGGGATTTCTGCCAGTTAAACAACGCTACAGCGCACGACCGCTACCCAATCCCACATATCCAAGATTTTTCCGTTCATTTGGCGGGGGCGCGTGTTTTTTCTAAAATAGACTTGGTCCGCGGTTACCATCAAGTCCCAGTGCGCGCTGAGGATATACCCAAAACAGCGGTAATAACTCCGTTTGGTCTATTCGAGTTTTTTATGCATGCCATTCGGACTTAAAGGGGCTGCTCAGATGTTCCAATGCATGATGGACGCGGTGCTTCGCGATCTCCCTTTCGTGTTCGTTTACTTGGACGATATTTTAGTAGCCAGCGCGTCCGAAGACGAACACGAAAAACACCTGGCCACAGTTTTCCGAAGGTTGGGAGATCACGGGTTAATAATCAACCCGGCGAAGTGTCAGTTTGGGGTGGCGCAGATCGATTTTTTGGGAAACCGCGTCTCCCCCGAAGGAGCAGTTCCGCTTCCTGACAAAGTGCACGCGGTAGCAGATTTTTCCCGGCAGCAGACGGTCAGGGCGTTGCAGGAGTTTTTGGGAATGGTGAATTTTTATAACTGTTTTCTCCCCCGCACGGTGCAACTCATGTAGCCGCTGTATGCCACGCTCAAAAAAAAGAAAGCCGCGGATAAGATCGAGTGGCCCCCGGAGCGGGACCAAGCGTTCTCGGAGGTTGTTAGCACACCCAGACCCAACGGCCCGCATAGCGCTGACCACTGAAGCATCAGAGGTGGCCATAGGAGCGATCGTGGAACAACATGTAGTCGGGGTTTGGCAGCCCCTCGCATTTTTCAGCAGGACCTTGCGCAATAGCGAACGTAAATACAACGCGTTCGACAGGGAGCTGCTGGCTCTCCATTTGGCCATCGGCCACTTTCAGTTCTGGCTAGAAGGACGCTCTTTCACCGCGTTTGCTGACCACAAACTGCGAACATTTGCGATGGCCAAGGTTCCTGAACCGTGGTCAGGCCAGCAGCAGAGACAGCTGGCCGCGATATCAGAGTTTACCACTGATATTCAGCATGCGGCGGGCAAATTCATTGTAGCGGCAGATTGCCTCTCGCGCGCCGTGGCGGCCCCAGTCAGCATAGGAATAGATTATGCAGCCATGGCCGCGGAGCAGGTTGGTGACGCGGATGTGCGCGCGCTTCAGTCTGGACTAACAGGGTTAAGGCTGGAGAGCAGGGTGCTGCAAGACGGTATGCCCCCCCTAATCTGCGATGTCTCCACGGGACGGCCGCGGCCAGTAGTACCGGCCGCGTGGCGCCGCCGCGTTTTTGACTCGGTTCATTCCTTGCCGCACCCTGGAGTGTGCGCGTCGGTCAAAATGGTAGGAGAGAAATTTGTGTGGCCGAGCCTCCGCAAACAAGTTAAGGAGTGGGCAGCAGCCTGCACGGCGTGTCAACGAGCCAAAGTACACAAGCACACAGGGCTCCTTTGGAGCCGTTTCACATTCTGGACAAGAGGTTCGATCACGTTCATGTGGACCTCATGGGACCCCTCCCGCTGTCACAAGGGTGCACACACCTTCTGACAATGGTGGACCGCACCACGCGCTGGCCTGAAGTGGTCCCGCTGGCATCAACCACAGCCGAGGAGGTGGCGCGCTCGTTTTTAACAGCTTGGGTGGCGCGTTTCGGCGTTCCGTTGGACATTACGTCCAACAGAGGCCCTCAATTTGTGTCAGAGCTTTGGTTGACAATGGCCCGCAGCCCAGGTGTCACAATTCACCGCACAACCGCGTACAATCCGCAGGCTAACGGTTTATGCAAATGTTTTCATAGGTCATTGAAAGCGGCTCTCAGGGCGTCACTGACGGATGCAAATTGGATTGACAAGTTACTGTGGGTGTTATTGGGGTTGCGTTCTGCGCCTAAAGAGGACTTAGAAGCCTCCCCAGCAGAGCTCGTGTTTGCGCAGCCACTCCGGCTGCCTGGGGAGTTTCTCCCAGATAACCCTGCGCCAGACGCCTCCCCGTCTCAGCTGTTGCAGAGCAACATAGAATCAAGCACGCTGCCCGGCCCCGCGCACCACAGTTTTCCGTGCGTTTTTGTGCCTAAAACTTTGAAGAACGCAGAGTTTGTTTTTGTTAGACATGATGCGCATTGAACCCCGCTGCGACCGCCTTATGACAGACCATTCAGAGTGCTAGAAACAGGGAACAAGCAGTTTTTGCTAGATTTGGGGGGTAGGAAAGAGAAAATTGGCATAAACAGACTCAAACCCGCTTTTGTGTTGGCAGATGAGCAAGTGCTGTTGGCGAGGGCCCCGCGGCGAGGCAGACCACCGCGGGGGGCTTCGCAGAGTAATGTTTCCCCAGAACACCCACAGGTGCTGACAAAAGGTTTCCACCCCCAGACGGCAAACCCCCAGGACAGAGCCGCAGAGATGTTGAATCCCAGCTACAGCAGATACGGCAGGAGGCTGAAGCCTATACAGCATGTGGACTGATGTGTATTGATATTATCACGGCATGCATGCGGTTATTCTCTTGTTGTTCTGTTTATTCGAAAATGCTGGGGGGGGGGGGGGCTTTGTGTGGTGGACACACATACGGGACCTGTTTTGTGACTCACATTTTAGGTCAGAACAAAGGCAGGGCAGCTCCCTTAGTGATTACAGGAAGCTGCAAGAATCTTAGCTTTGGTATGCAAGGCTTGAGACTGTGGGGGGTTTAATTAAAGGATTAAAGAGGGGATGCATTGGAGACAGTGGAAGTGATATCATGGAGAGAAAATGCATTGTGACTTTCTTTATAATGCAAGGTGGTTTGTGAGACATGTGACCTGTGAAGTGAAGAGTCCTGATACTTAAGGACGAGAGTTTACTGTGTGGATCTCTTTCTCTGCTTTGAGATGATGGTGTTGTGAATAAAGCTGACTTGAGAGAGAACTCTGCCTCGTCATTTTCACATCACCACAATATACTCTTTCTATCAATACATTATTAATCATCACTTTCACTTGTTCATGTATAATATGGTATCCAAACAACATAAATTTAGTTTTATCCAAATTTAAAGATAATTTATTTTTGTCAAACCATAATTATAATTTACCCAATTCATTTGTGACCACATTCGACAACTGCTGCAAATTCTCACCAGCACAAAAGACATTAGTGTCATCCGCAAAACTACAAGTTTCAAAATATCTGATACCTTGCAAATGTCATTAATATACAAAATAAACAATTTGGGGCACAATACTGACCCTTGGGGAACTCCACAAGTAATTTCTAACTGACTTGATCTAAATTCGCCAAACTACACAAACTGTTGTCTGTTTTTAATATAACTTCTAAGCGAATTTAAGACTATCCTTCTTACACCATAGTCCTCCAATTTTTTTAAGTAAAATGTCATGATCTACTGTGTCAAATGTTTGGTTTTTTTTAAGTCTATAAACACACCCACAGCATGCTTCTTATTGTCAATAAAGCTGGTAATTTTCTCAATCATCTCTATCAATGCCATTGATGTTAATCTATCTACCTGGAACCCATATTGACTGTTCATTAATAAATTATGTTTTTCAACGAAACTGTCCAATCTTGCAACAAAGAGTTTTTCCAGTATTTTAGAGAACTGGGAAAGTAAGGACACAGGCCTGTGATTTGTAAACTGATGTTTGTCTCCTGCTTTATACAAAGGGATAACTTTTGCAGTTTTCATTTTGCATGGAAATATACCCGTATTGAATGACAAATTGAAGAGATACTCTAATGGTTCAGCAATACAATCAATTACTTTATTCACGAGAGTCATACCAATATCATCCCAATCCTTAGATGTTTTATTTTTACATTTGCTAACAAAATCTATAATTTCATTTTTATGCACAGCCCTTAAAATCATTGAGCTAGGATTTATGTCTCCATGATCCTTAATAACATCTCCCTCTCTATGCTGTGGGTCATCTATTTGATCAGCCAGTTTAGGTCCACACTTACAAAAAAATTATTAAACCTATCTACTACTTCATTCATATTATTAATAATCTTACCATCATCAATGAAATAATCAGGACAACTAGTATTGGTTAGTCCATTTCTAATAATTCTATTTAATATCTTCCATGTTCCCTTAATATTATTTTTATTATTTTCCAATAATTTATTATAAAAATCCTTTTTAAAAATCCTTATAATATTAATCAATTTATTTTTTATGTCTTTTATATCTATTCTCTGCCTCTGTTGTTCTATATTTCAGAAACGTCCTATATAGGGTATTCTTTTTTCTGCAAGCATTTTTGAATCCCTTTGTCATCCATGGCCTATCCAAATAATTTATTTTGTTCTTGTATTGCTGGATTGGACAGTTTTTATCATATAATGATTTAAATATTTTCAAAAAGGAATCATAGGCTATATCAATATCATCAACTTCATAAACTTTTTTTTTTCCATTCTTGTGATAATAATTCACTTCTAAATGCATTCAAGGATTCATCTGTTCTTACGCTCATATATTCAGTTTTACATTCATAACTTTTCCTGTTATAACCACAATTGTATGTCACAAGAACTGGCAAATGGTCATTAATATCATTCAGTAATAACCCACTCACTATATTATTTTCCATATTATTTGTAAAAATATTGTCTATTAATGTTGCACTATGCAATGTTATTCTACTTGGCTTAGTAATAAGTGGATATAGACTCATACTATACATGGTTGCAAAAAACTCATCTGTTATCACATGCTTATAGGGATTCAACATGTCTATATTCATGTCTCCACAAATGAACACAACCTTCTGATTATACTTTGCAAACAGGCCTTTTATATTATTACCTCCGCCAAGGAGGTTATGTTTTCATCAGCATTGGTTTGTCTGTCTGTCTGTCTGTTTGTTTGTTTGTTTGTTAGCAAGATAACTCAAAAAGTTATTGACAGATTTTCATGAAATTTTCAGAGATTGCCAGAAATGGGGTATCCTACAGATGATTAGATTTTGACGGTGATCCAGATCACTGTCTGGATCCAGGAATTTTTTAAAGGATTTATTTATGATGTTAAACACTGTATGGGGGGAACTGTGGCGTTTGGCGGAGGTCTGCTCTCTCCGAGTGCTTTTCTAGTTTTTAAATATTTCAATACTGGAATTAGGTGCTCTGTAAACACAACTAACAATTATATTTTTCATGAAGATTTCTATTGCAAAGCATTCTATTACATCATCAATGGTTGATGTCATATTTTCTACTGCTTTATAGCTGATACTTTTATCAGTATATAAAGCTACACCCCCTCCTCTTTCATTCTTGCTATTATTGAAATTCATCTCATAGCCTTTCAAATCAAAGTCCATCCCCTTCTCTGAACTAAGCTAAGTTTCTGAGATAGCAATAACATTAAATTGTTTATTGAACTGACTTAAATATTCTTTGATTTTTTTGAAAATTTGCATATAAACTTATGCTATTGAAATGGATAATTGATATACCATGATCAGACTTGACATTTAGATTGAACTGTTCATCTGTGTAGTAAGAGCAATTGTTGCTTAGATTATTGTAGAGATTGTTATCAGGATCAATAGCTTGTTCTGGTCCAAACATTGATGAAATGATGGAATTATAGATCACACAGGGGAATCATATTTGTCCTCACTGTGATTTACTTCCTTACATATATTTATCCATCTCCTCCACATTTCTGATTACCAGCACTTTGGACTCCTCTGGTGTTCCATTCAGTTTTATAAAGACTTTGCAGTTAAAAGTCCATGTTGATTGGATTTTCCTCTGTTTTTGCAAGAAACACGCCTTTTTGGCGATGTTTCCATTTTTCTTGGTCAGGTGCTCATTCAAATAAACTTATGTCCCCTTCAGCTTCCTTCCCTGTTTCAGCAGATCCATTTTATACTCTCTGTTTGTAAGATGGATGATTATTGCAGATTTTTCACCCTTCCTTCTTTTAGGAAGAGGAAGACAAGCCTCTATGTTGTTATGGTCTATCTCTATGCCTTTAGAATGGAGGAAGGTTGTCACCTGTTCTTTCACTGATCTGGCGTCCAGCTCACGAAGGTCTGTCTGTATGAGCCATTCGCACCACAGCCTGGGCATAGGATCTGGACTTTGTTTCTAATCCTGAAATGATAATGTCATTCATTTGAGTGTACTATTCCAGGTTGTCCACCCCATTTTCCAGAAAAGCAATCTTTGTCTCTCCTCATTTTACAGCCTCAAGGCTTTGACCTCTTCCACCAATTCAATTATCTGTTTTTGTTTGTACCTCTTCTGAGAAAAAGTGAAGTAATCTTTTAAATTCTTCAACCTCATCATATGTTGCATTCCTTTTGGGTGGCATTGTGTTGTTATTGGTGCTAGTTGATTCAAATAGATTCTGGTTAATATGGATCACTCTAACTCATTAGCTTGGCTGCTGTTGCCACCATTTGAACCAAGTGCCCATCATATCTACACAGTACCTTTGTGGAATTTAACGGTTTTGCTGTGGACCATAATCTGCAATCCAGTGCTCACCCTTCTCCAAACTTTACCTTGACGCACTCAGAACAACAGTAGCATTTGGACTCCAGGTAGGCTAGGTTGAGAAGTAGCAGGTTAACTCTAGGTAGGCCCAATTAGACACAGAGCAGCAGAGGGTTGACTCCGGGCAGGCTAAGCTAGCCACGCTCAGAACAGCAGCAGGTTTACTCTAGGCAAGCTAAGCCAGAACACACTCAGAGCAGCAGAAGGTTGACTCCAGGCACGTTAAGCTGGCCACACTCAGAGCAGCAGCAGGTTGACTCCCGGGAGGCTAAGCTAGCCACACTCAGAGGAGCAGTAGGTTGACTCCAGGGAGGCTAAGCTAGCCACACTCAGAACAGCAGCAGATTTGACTCCAGGGAGGCCAAGCTAGCCACACTCAGAACAGCAGCAGGTTGACTCCAGGCAGGCTAAGCTACCCAGACTCAGAGCAGCGGCAGGTTGACTCCAGGGAGGCCAAATTAGCCGCACTAAGAGCAGCAGCAGGTTGACTCCAGGGAGGCTAAGCTAGCCAGACAGAGCAGCAGCAGGTTGATTCCAGGGAGGCCAAGTTAGCCACACTCAGAGCAACTTTTGAGTGGCCTAGTCAAAGTCCTGACCTGAATCTGATTGAGATGCTGTGGCATGAACTTTAAAAGGCGGTTCATGCTCAAAAACCCCCCAAGCCCGGTGGGTGGCGGTGGTGCACCTGTGAGCTGGTTGCCAGCCGGCAATCAGATCTAGAAGAAGAGGAGGAAGGGGAAGATAGATATGGAGTGAGGTATGTGGCTGTAATGAACCTGTAAGCTGGTTGCCAACTGCCAATCAAATCTAAAAGAAGGAGAAGAAAAACCCTCCAATGTGGTTGAATTCCAACAATTCTGCAAAGATGAGTGGGCCAAAATTCCTCCACTGCGCTGTAAAAGACTCATTGCCAGTTATCACGAACACTTGATTGCAGTCATCACTCTTGCATCATCATACTATGTACATCACATGATCTGGAGCTGTTTTGCTACTTCAGGACCTGCTGTGGTAAATGGAACCATGAATTCTGCTGTCTACCAAAAAACGTCCGGCCATCTGTTTGTAACCTCAAGCTGAAGTGCGCTTGGGTTCTGCAGCAGGCCAATGATCCAAAACACACCAGAAAGTTTATCTCTGAATGGCTTAAGAAAAACAAAATGAAGACTTTGGAGTTGCCTAGTCAAAGTCCTGACTTGAATCCGATTGAGATGCTGTGGCATGACCTTTACAAGGAGGTTCATGCTTGAAAACCCTGCAATGTGGATGAATTACAACAATTCTGCAAAGATGATTTGGCCAAAATTCCTCCACACCGCTGTAAAAGACTCATTGCCAGTTATTGCAAATGCTTGATTGCAGTTGTTGCTGATAAGGGTGGTCCAACCAGTTATTAGGTTTAGGGGGCAATCATTTTTCACACAGGGCCATGTAGGTTTGGATTTTTTTTACTTAATAACACCTTTATTTAAAAACTCTTCTGCTGCGGCGGGTGCTAAAAAATATAAACAGCGATGCTGTGGGTTTTAAGGAAGTTTAATTATCATACCGCTGTCACGGGCTCCGCTCCCGGCGCGCATGCACGGCGCCGGGAGCGAGCCCACGGCTCTCAGAGAAGGAGGACACAAAGTCTGTGTCCAGCAGCAGCAGTTGCAGGATCAGAGTGAGAATGAGAGTGAGAGAGTTTGCGTTACAGGGTTGCAGCATATATACTCGACTACAACAATACATCAAGGGCATACCCCAGCAGTTGGTATGATCAAAGAGATAACAGAACAGGCATAAGACATTTGCATTTGAGAGACATATTGATCTCAGTCCCTAGGTCACCGTGAGGACAGGACGCATGAGCACAATGCATGAAAGGCAACATTAACATCACAGAAGTGAGCCAGACGAAACGAGTCTGCCTGTAGATATTAATACACATTTCACTGTTCTGTTATTTGCTCTAGCCGAGCGCTGTGTTTGACCAGTCTGTTTGTGGGGGTTACACCAAAGCACATCTACATATTGATCTCAGCCTCTAGGTCACAGTAAGGACAGGACGCATGAACACTATACATGAATGGCACATTACATCACAACACATGCATGGCACATTGCATCACAATACATGCGTGGCACATTGCATCACAATACATGAATGGCACATTACATCTCAGTAGTGCAGCGGGAAAAACCGAGAGAGAGAGAGCTGAGTGTCCTGTGTGTTGTGGGGGTGTTGAATCAACCCGCCTCACGCTCCCCCCTAGAGGGCACGGCAGGGGGCCGAGACCTCGATAATCCATCTATGGGAGCGAGCTGTGGGAGAAGCTCACTGCAGGCTGAGGGGGAGGGAGGGGAGGGGTAGTAGGTGCCGGCAGGGGCTGTGAAATCGTCCGAGCCGCGCAAAATTTGCTTGCTGCTCCGCGACGTCGAGGGGCTGTCCCGTTGCACGTGCGGCGATCACAAGAAGAAAAATTTGTCTCTGACTCCTCCCCTGGCCATGAAGAAAAGCAGGAGCGGCTGTAAGAAAAAAAAAGAAAAGAAACAAAAGCAGAGGGACTGGCGTGTTGACTTTAGGTGCAGGAGCAACCCCAAAGCCCCCCGGGAACAGCTGACGGCTGAAATCCCTTTGTGCCGTGGCTGAGACCATTAGAAAATCCAATGGCGAGCTGCATGCTTGCTTCAGGTGAACGGGCAGCCCTGAAGGTTCCGAGGGTGGCGATCGGCCGTATTTCTCAGGCATGTGCAGCGGCGGAGGACGATGGCGGTCTCTGTAGCCCTTATTGCCCCGTGCGTGGTGTGCCGTCCTCGTAACTCCCCGGTGCGCGCGCGGGGGTTCCGTGCTTGGAGTGGCGAGTCAGGGTGCAGAATCTTGGCGGAGATCGGCGCAGACGGCGCCGATAAAATCCAGGTTTGGGCTGTGGCTGCAGCTTGGCCATGGTGCGCTGGAGCAGTGAGAGGAAATAGACGATCTTTTGTCCCTCAGGCTCATGCAGATGCGTTGGAGCGGTGGGAGGGAATAGACGATCTTTGGCACCGCTCGGCCGATTCAGCGTGGATGTCCAAACCAGAAGGCTGCGTCGCACAAAGCGTGTGTGTCTTCGGGTCACCAGTGCAGCTGTCCAGATCAGAAGGCTGCGTTTGCACAAAACGTGTGCATTCCGGGGTCACCAGTGCGGCGGGTGCTAAAAAATATAAACAGCGATGCTGTAGGTTTTAAGGAAGTTTAATTATCATACCGCCGTCACGGGCTCCGCTCCCGGCGCCGTGCATGCGCGCCGGGAGCGAGCCCACGGCTTTCAGAGAAGGAGGACACAAAGTCTGTGTCCAGCAGCAGCAGTTGCAGGATCAGAGTGAGAATGAGAGTGAGAGAGTTTGCATTACAGGGTTGCAGCATATATACTCGACTACAACAATACATCAAGGGCATACCCCAGCAGTTGGTATGATCAAAGAGATAACAGAACAGGCACAAGACATTTGCATTTGAGAGACATATTGATCTCAGTCCCTAGGTCACCGTGAGGACAGGACGCATGAGCACAATGCATGAAAGGCAACATTAACATCACAGAAGTGAGCCAGACGAAACGAGTCTGCCTGTAGACTTTAATACACATTTCACTGTTCTGTTATTTGCTCTAGCCGAGCGCTGTGTTTGACCAGTCTGTTTGTGGGGGTTACACCAAAGCACATCTACATATTGATCTCAGCCTCTAGGTCACAGTAAGGACAGGACACATGAACACTATAAATGAATGGCACATTACATCACAACACATGCATGGCACATTGCATCACAATACATGCGTGGCACATTGCATCACAATACATGAATGGCACATTACATCTCAGTAGTGCAGTGGGAAAAACCGAGAGAGAGAGAGCTGAGTGTCCTGTGTGTTGTGGGGGGGGGGGGTTGAATCAACCCGCCACACTGCCCCTTTAAACAGATGTGGAGATCATTGAGAGAAGTAAAAATGGCCAAATCATTCAACGATCTTGCAATGATCGCTCAACAATTGCCTAGATCTCTCAATGATCTTCCAGGGATCTTCATGGTCACCATAGTTGGGAGATTGTTTTGACACAGTCCAAGCCAATCTTTCAGTGATTGCTGAGAGGTCCCTGGAAGCTCAATGAGATTGTAGAGAGGTCCAGGAGCACTTAATGATCTCATGGATCTCCCAATGATCTCTCAGTGATCTTTCAAAGATTGTGTGGTGGCATTGTGTGGGGGGTTCTCCACCCAGAGTCGGAAGCCGGGGGGGGGGGGGGGTGGAACAAAGGACTGAAGGAGGAAGTGGCACTGAGGGGTCTCAGACATATCAGAAAGGACTATCTGCCCCCCGGGGAGTTCAGGAGAAACAGGAGTTGCGAGAGGAAGAGAGAGTATTATGATGTTAATGTTCCACGCATGTGTTTGTGCACTGAGCATATTGTTTTTGTCTCCATGGGTCTCATGGGGCAGAAATAAAGGTTATAAAAAGGAGGTGCCCAGAGACCCAAAAAGAGTATTTTCTGTTCTTGATGTTGGAAGAGGAATAAAGTTCATGTGTTGTTCAGCTTGCCGCCTTGTCTGCTTTCTTCTTCCACATTGGTGACCCTAAGAAGTACAATGGCAAACGAGCCAAGCACCGCCCTGGAGACAAGCCAGAGGGAGAACACCAGCGCCACCTGTGCTGTCACAGTCAAGCTCCCAGACTCCTGGCTTCACAATCTGACCGTGTGGTTCTTGCATGTAGAGGCCCAGTTTGCACTCCGTGGGATCACAATGGACGACACTAAATATTATCATGTGGTCACTGCGCTGGATATGCGCGCCATGCAACAGGTAACGAGCCTGCTCCAGTAACCGCCGGCCCAGGGGAAATACGAAGCGCTCAAGTGGATGCTACTCCAGTGTTATACCGTGTCAGACAGTGAGAGGGCAGAGAGACTCCTAACACGTTCAGAGTTAGTTGACAGATCAGCCGTGGAGCTCATGGAGAGCATGTTAGTGTTGATGAGGAAGAACGACGAGTCCTTCCTGTTCGCCCACCTGTTCCTCAGGAACCTACCTGCTACAGCCAGGGCGATGCTGGCCAACTCGCCGCAGCTGGAAACCAAGGACTACAGCGCCCTGGAGCAGGAAGCGTACCACATCATCTTAGCAACCAGAGCTCTCAGCGTGCACACAGCGACACCAGCATCCATGAAGGACTCCAGCGAGGTTGAGGAGCCATTGGTGGTGGCTGGGTCGGACGCCAAGAGGCACAGGAATGGGGTGTTCTGTTTCAAACATCACTGTTTCAGCTCAGATGCCCAACGCTGTCTGCCGCCGTGCCAATTCAAGAAGCCGGGAAGACGGTATGGCCAGCAGTCATTAGCAGCTGCGACCAATGGCGACAGGAATAAGCTGCTTTTTATCATGAACACACGTTCGGGGAGATGGGTTTTTGTGGACTCCGGCTTCCAGAAGAGCCTCATCCTGCCGGTCAGCACAGACAGGTCAGCAGGAGGCAGCGGTCCTGAGCTCACGGCCGCTAATGGATTCACCATCAGGACGTTTGGCGAACAGACGCTGATGATATGTTTGTATGGACGCAATTATCAGTGGGACTTTGTGGTTGCTGCATGTTCTGCCCCCATTTTAGGTGCAGATTTTTTATGTGCTTATGGGTTGTTCGTCAATGTTGCCAACAGACATTTAGTGGATGCTGTCTCTTTATCCTCCCTGCCCTGCACAGCTTGGGGAGTGGGGCCAACAACACTGGCTAACGTTATAGCTCCAGGGGATAAGCAAGTTAAGGCAGCACTCAGAGCTTCGCTCACGGATGCAAATTTGGTTGACCGCCTGCCCTGGGTTCTTTTAGGGTTGAGCTTTGTGCCTAAGGAGCATCTGACCTCCCAAGCAGAACTCATTTTTTTCTCAGCCACTGCGGATCCCCAGAGAGTTTTTACTGGAACACCCCCCCCCCCGCCCGGGGGGCAAATCTGCCCACACAATTTTTGTACAGTACAGAGGCTGTTAATGTGCCGGGCCTGGCCCACCATTGTTTTACCCACATCTTCATCCCAAAAAGCTTACAGAATGCCAGGTTTGTTTTTGTCAGGCACATACACACCAGACCCTGCTGCGCCCACCGTACGATGGACCATTGAGGGTGCTTGAAACTGGGGCAAAGCATTTTGTGTTAGACCTGGAGGGGGTGTAGGGAGACCATCTGCATCGACAGGCTGAAGCCTGCTTTTTTGTTGGCAGACGAGCAGGTGGTGTTGGCCTAAGCTCCGCGGTGCGAACGTTCACCATTGGTGGCTCCACAAGTTGGTGTTCCCTCGGTAGGGACCTATGCTCGTGAAGCTAACATGTTTCCCCCCCACCACCCCTTTTCCCTCCACAGACTAATGTGCCCACCTGCTCACCTCGCCACCGGACCGCCGACCCCCCACTACAGCCACTATGGGTGCCGGCTCAAGCCCAAAGGACGGGGGTGGGGGGGTGCCCTTTCTGGGTGTTGGAGCAGGGTGTGTAGTGGCACTGTGTGGGGGGTTCTCCACCCAGAGTTGGAAGCCGGGGGGGGGGGGGGGGAGGGTGGAACAAAGGACTGAAGGAGGAAGTGTCACCGGGGGGTCTGAGACATATCAGAAAGGACTATCCGCCGGGGAGTTCAGGAGACACAGGAGTCGCGAGAGGAAAAGAAGGTGTTATGATGTTAATGTTCCACATGTCTTTGTGCACTGAGCGTATTGTTTTTGGCTTCCTGGGTCTCATGGGGCAGAAATAAAGGTTATAGAAAGGAGGTGCCCAGAGACACAGATAGAATGTTTTTTGTACTTGATGTTGGAAGAAAAATAAAGTTCATTAGTCGTTCAGCTCGCCGCCTCGTCTGCTTTCTTCTTCCACAAATGTCAATTTTTTTCTATCCTGAAGGCAGAAATGGCTGAGAGATCAGTGAGGGGTCACCGAGCGTTTGATGAAAGACAAATAGAGTTCATGAGCAGATTGTGATGCGGTTATAAATGATAAATGTTGAACAACAGCAGCTCTTCCTAAAATCATTGTAATGAAGAAAAGATTAAAGATATTGTTTCTACAACAACTGAACAACTGCCACCACTGTTTCAGGACAAGTCATAGAGATGTTCATATCTGACAGTTTCCTTGGTTGATCGTTCTCCAATTGGCTCCAGTGTTTATGCTACTGGAACCAGGAAATGAGTGTCGGAGGACTGGACTAATCACAGCTGTTTTCTGTGTAGCCAGCGTGGGTAGTTATGTTTCTGGAGGTTTCTGAATAGGTGTGGTGTAGGATACAGCACGTGTCAGAAGAACCTTCGGAACACCTAACCAGCAGAGAACCAAGAACTTTGGGGAAAAAGAAGCAGAGAAAACTCTACCTATCCTGATTTGGACCACCACTCCATATGAGGACTTTGTAGCTTTTTGAGTCATCAGCCCCCTGCTGGTAAAAGACAGCTGCCGTAGGCTTGGACTGTTTTTTTTTCAGATGTACCATGTCACAGCTTCTTCTGTTGCGGACACCTTCACTGAACGTCAACAGACACACAAATATCTCACATTCAGACTGACATTGGCATTTCTGTAGCAGCAGTTCTTTGTTTGTGAGGTAAGTTCTCACAGCACTCTTTCACATTCTGGACCTTTTAAGCAGCTTCCATTCTGCCAGATGATGAAGGACTGACAGAGTACAAGTCACTGAATTCAACAATCAAACTTCTTTTAATCTCCCACCTCCATATAACACTTCAAATGCAGATTTTTTCTCTGCATGTCCCTTCAATGACTTCACAGGTGGCCCAGTAGAAAAGTTGTTCAGGCTTTTCAAAGGGCTCTGTATTGCTCCGCTACTTTGGAGCTGCTTCACCTCTCACCATGGTGCCTTTGAGCCGGCGCTTACGTGTAAAACCAAACGGGTGCATGAGGCTCCAACCGTTACGCCTGATCAAAACCTGCCAGACAACAGTGAGGTGAACCCATGTCCACTCCAGCCAACATCAAAGGCCTTTTCTGGATAAATTATTTCTAATTCAGACCAAACGACTATAGAAAATGACCCTGTGTGCTTTGAGGAGCAAACTTGCAGCTCCCAGCCCCCCAGCTGAGCCTCTAAGCCTCCTCTACAACCTAAATCCAATCGCTGCTATTCTCCATGGTGGAGCCAGCCGATACACATCCCCTGGGCTTGTCATCTCAGCACTGCCTCCCTGCCTTTGTTGCACATATCCACCTGCTCCTTAATGCCGCTCTCTGACTCGCTGCAGAGGATTGCTCATTTCAGTCAAGTCACTCACAGGAAGAGAGAAAAGAAACAAAATAAGGCGCTCGTCTCCTTCTCTGCCTTTTCTACACTGCTGGTTAGGAGGTTAGAAAGTTAACAGAGTAATAATGGAGGAAAGAGCCCCTGCTTCTGGCACCATTGTGATTAAAGAAAAGAGATATTCTTCAAGTACAAATGCACGGCCCCATTTCACAATAATATGGAAGGCAGAGTAAAAGGACATAATAAAATTCTGTCTCAGTGTGTTCAAACTTGTTTCTGCCCTCATTTGTGACCAGACTGTTGATAATGTCTCCAGATGATCGTATACTCCTGATACAGATGATTTTCCTCTGACGGGGTCAGCAGGACAGTCAACCAGGAGACCTCAGAGTGGAGCTGATGCTCCTCCACATCAGTTCAGGAGGATCAAAGTCTGGCATAGATAGTTTATAAATACAGTGGGGAAAATAAGTTTTGAACATGTCAACATTTTTCTCATCAAACACATTTCTGATGGAGCCAATGACCTGAGATTTTCACCAGCTATCAGTAACAACACAAGTAACCCATACATACAAAGCAAAAGGGGTGCATCAGATTTTAGGAAGCCATCCCACCCCTACCCCCCACCCCCCCATCAGTGCAAATTAGTTTCAGCTGGTTAAGTCCTGACTGATAGCCTTTAAAAAGGTTTGTGAATACCAGATTGTCACACCACAAAGAACTCATGATGGGTAGAAGCAAAGAGCTCTCTCTAGCCCTCCACAATCTTATTATTGCAAAACATGATGGCATTTTTACATGCACATTTCTAAACTGCTGAATGTTCCAGTGAGCTTGGGAGTGTACTTGGGTTGTCACTGATATCTGGTGAAAATATCAGGTGAATGGCTCCATCAGAAATATGTTTAATAAGAAAAATGTAAAATGATAAACAATTATTTTCCCTGCTGTGCATAGATGGAACTCAGAGAGATTATTGTTTCTGAAGGATATCTCTTAAATTTAAACTGAACCCAACATGCAGGAAAAAGTTGGGCCAGGAACATGTTTATCCCAGTGTTAGATCAGCTGTGGTGTTGTTTCTATCAAATTTAGTGGTGCGACTTTAAAATAAGAACAAAAAATGGCTCCAGAGGCTGGACCAAATAGCAACATATTACACACCTGGAGACAAGACCATGGCTCAGATACTTACTGTAGTTAGAGAACAGTGTAAGTAAAATACCAGTGAGACAAATAAGTAGACCAATATTTAATGGGGGAAAAGATTCATACCTGGACACTCCTATACACCGATGATGTTGCACTGTTAGTTGAAACAAACCAACCAATGGAAGACCTCACACAACAAGGGATCATGGTCTACAGCTGAAAATTCAGACAGTAGAGTACACGGGTTGTTGTGTGAAGACGGACAAGATGATCTAAACTGATGGACAAGAGCTTCAGAAGGCTATTAAGTTAAAATATTTCTGATCACTTGTCTGCAGGAATGATGATTTTCTGTCAGACATTCAAGGCCTGAGAAACTGTTCCAAGTTTTCCAGCGTTCACTGTGATCAAAAGATTCCAAAGGTGAAGATACACAATGTCATAGTCTGACCAGTGTACGAAGATAAATGCTGGAGAGCTTCTGCTAGACATCAGCAAACATTACATCATGGAGATGTGGATGCTGACATGGATTCTTCTTCTCAAAGGTCCTGTATGCAGCATGAAGAAAAAGAAGCTAAATGTATGTGCAATTTGTGTTGTATATCCTGTTTTTTTCTGAAATTAAAGTTTATTTAGCTGAAGGGTGGTGGTGGTGGTGGTGAAGGTAGTAGTGTTGCACTATGGCTGCCTCCTCCAGGTGGATGTTCTTCAGTGTCCCTCTGGGATTAGTAAAAAACAAATAAGTCACGACCCAGAAGCATCATGATGTTGACCTGCAGGACTGACCAGAACCTTTTTGATTAATTAAATCACCCTTATTGTCATTCAACCGTACAACCAATCATGTACAGCAGAACGAGATTGTGTTTTACCTATCTACAGTGTTAATCACACACACCCCAAGTGCAAAATCAGAGGGCCGCTGCCATGCAAGGCGCCGCCACAGAGTTCCCTCCTCCATTCCATTTATTGCTGAGCACCAAGCTGGACGGCAGGAAGTTCCACTTTTATATGGTCTTCGGCATGACTTGGCCGGGATTTGAACCCCTGCCTCCCGGGTGTGGGGCGGATGCTCTACCAACTGATCCACCGCTCCGGTAGATTAGATTCAGTTAGATGAATATTGTTGGGTGATTAGTGAGAAATTAAAAATCAACCTGATCTCTCAACAATCTCCTAAAGCTGCAAAAAAGCCTTTTCTGTGTAACTCGTTTGGGAGATTCTAGAAAGATTTTCATGGCGATCTATAGAGATCTTTGAAAGATCCTTGAGAGATCATTGACAGACCAGGAGAGATTGGTGAGAATGTTGAGTGAAAAGCAGAGCTCAAGGGGGACTCAATGATCTTATTGATTTACCAATTATTTCTTGATAATCTACCAAATTTTTCCATCCAGAAAGTAACGATAGCTGAGAGATCAGTGAGGGATGGCTGAGTGTGTGATGAAAGACCGATAGAATTTGTTGAATGGCTGCTGAGAGATCATTGGGAAATCATTAAGAGATCGATGAAAGATATTTGAGAGATCACTTTTTTTGGAGATCATTGAGAGATAATTTTGGAATAATTTAAAACTTTGTGGACCATGGAGATCACTGAAGATCATTGAGGTTGCTGAGAGATCAAGGAAAGATTGTTTGGACATCTGGCCAGTTTGTTGTCACTCAGCGATCTCTCAACAATCTCTCAATGATCTCCACCCCTGTGTAAAGGAGGTGTAGGACAGTGTAAAACCCAGAGCCATGGTGGACAAATAAGGGAGACCTTTCTGACAGAGCAGAATCAACTCCGGCCTCAGAAACACAGACAGCCGTGATTTCAGGCTGAACAAACCAAGTTCTCCTCCTTTCTCCAGCTCCTTCTGTGGTCTGTTCTCTGCCTGTTGCTCCACCGGCCTGTTTTGCTGCCTTCGTCCTGCGCTAACATGGCTGACAGTGACACAGTGCCACCATTACTGCGTATGCCGCTCACATTCCTGGCTAATTGTGTTTGCGGCCCCTGAGGGGCTGTGTGTGCGTTAAACAGGCGAGTGTATGCGTATGTAATGGGATTGTGCAGCGTGTTTAAAGTTTGTTGGGGGGGGGGGGGTCACGGGGTCGCTGTGTGTACAAGTGTGCAGGGAGGATATCTTGCTGCAAACTTACTGTTGGACTTTCTTCAGCCCAACAACCTTCTGTTACAGGCCCCGACTCGTACCGTCCTCTGAGCCTGTGAGTTCTCTGGCGTGGGAAAGCGACACACGATGAGGTTCAGGAGCAAATGAACACTTCTGAGCAGAGCCGAGCGCCAAGCGGGGAGGCGGACCCCGAACCGGGCGGCTCCTTACTTCTGTCAGAAACACTCCCTCTCTCACCACCTTGATGTGCTTCACCCCTTGGCTGTTTTGTTTCTTCTTCCAGCCCACTCAGACCCCCGCCGGTGGCCCCCAGCACAGTCACCAATGGTTATTCACGTCAAGTTGAAGCATTTTATTTTTCAAGTGCACTTTTGGTGGAAGAGAAAGTCGTCTGTCTGTGAGTGCACGGCAGTGAAAGCTCTTGGATGAATGCTCCACTCCTCCGCTGCCCTATATTCCCTCTATTCACGCTGCGGTGTGTGGCATCGGGACATCAGTCGACAGCGGCTGCACAGACGGCGCAACGGCAGAGGAAGGGGAGGATCAGGGCTCGTCACTGAATAGACAAACTCCTCCGAAGGGGCGGGACGACGAGTCTCGGCTCTGAATAGAGAGCCACGATGGAGATGGCGGGAGGCGGTGGCGTGGGGCGTTGGGATGTGGAGCGGGTGGAAGCGGTGCATGCGGCACACAGCTGTACTCATTCAGAGTCAAAAACATTTAAAAGTGAAACTTCCACAACTCTGCTCTGACGGAACGCACAGGAGACGAGGAAACGGAGACAAGTCAAGGTGAGTGTGAGACTGCTAAAACATAACATTTAGAGATGATCTGACATCAAAACATTATTGAACATCTTTGGAATACTACATCTTAAAACAGGGTTCTGGGTGACATGCTGCCACTGTTGTTAATATAGAAAAGTACATATCAGCTTTTATTGGAGCCACCGTGTTCTTCTGTGTTAGTTGGAGGAGTCCTGATGGTCCGACCCCACAGCCTCTCATGTAGGAGATATGACTGACTCAGTACGTTTTGTTCGGCATTCACCAGACACTTCATCTGTAAGGTCAAATTCCCCGGGCCTGGGGTACCTCAACACTCACTTCTGTCACCACCTAACGTAATCATCGTAATCCTCCACATACTCGCCCTCCCCTGAGTCTGAAAGTGAGGAGTCACTAATTGATCATTATTCTTGGAACTCATTAACAACTAAAGAGGTTGAAGCTGCCCCCCACCCCCACCCACAGCAAGAACCTCTAGTTACTGAACATCTCCCATTCCCAGTATTGCTCTTCTGGCACTCTCCTTTCCTCTCCTGTCCAGGTCACTTCTGGTCCAGACCCCATCATCATCCTTTCAATGAAAATGCAGCATGACCATCATTTCAAGGAAACTTCGTCAACATGTGAAGGAGTGGAAAAGGTCGCTAAAGCAGCATCAAACAGGCATTGATCTAGTCATGGCTGACAGCAGAAGAGACAAGAGAGAAGTTTAAGAGATTCAAAAAAATTCAGTAAAAGAGAAAATGGATGAAGACGGGTGACAGAGAGTTCCTCAGCGGTGATCCAGGCTGGAAATCATGGAGATGTGACGCTGATCCTCCCGTGGAGCTTTCATAGACATGTGTGTGAACATCTGCAAACAGGAAGTGTGGATTGGAGGTCAGGTGTCAGCGATGCAGGGACACGCAGCAATTCTGACGCCCCCTCCCCCCCCAAAAAAAAAAACAACCCATCACAGAGCCACAGAACTATCTAAGCCTGAAAACTGAGGTCACAAAGCAGCATTACGTTTGTGAAGGTGTTAAATTAGAACCCACTGGATTTTGTTTTAAATCATTCTGGTTTTTGTCAAATTTCTATTAGCAGATCTGTTACATTTTTAAGGTAAAAAAAAAAAATCATCTTTTTTCATGCACATTTTGGCACATTTTTCAACACAGCTGGAACTTTTAATGGGAACATTTGTGAAATTATGCTGAATATTTTTTAACAAATTTCTTGGTGTGTTTTTCAGATGATATTGTAACCATGTTTTTTTTTTTTTTCTAAATCGGTGGTATTTTGGTCATCCAGTTTCAAACTTTATCATAAAATTCTTTGTAAATTTTAAAAACATATAAAAATAAATTTGTATTCCTTTTTACTTAAATTTGTGACATTATTTCCTGATTAAAATACAACTTTTTGCATTAATTTTGTCTTTTTTTTGCAGAAATTCTGTGAATTTTTGCCATCATTTTCCTCATAAAAATGCACTTTTTCAAAAATTTTCTTTAATTTTTTTTTTTTTTAGTATAAATTTCCACGTGTTTGTCATAATTTTGTGGGATTTTTTTTCCCTCATGAATATATAACCTGTTTCCAGAAAATATTTGTGTCTTCTGTTCTCAGAAATTTGGAAGAAATTTAATTTATTTTTCTTTTTTATCGTTTTCACCTAAAAAATGCAGACTTGTTTTAGGCATATCTGGGTCATTTTTGCTAATAAAAATGCAACTTCTTATGGGTACATTTGTGATTGTCAAGAAATTTTGCGACTTTTCTACATAAAACTACATAAAATTACAGCAACTTTTTTTTTTTTCAAAATTTGTGATTTTTTTAATGATATATTGTCTGATTTCCCCATAAATATACCTGTTTTTTTCTAATGTTTAAAAACCTTTTCAGTTAAATTTGAAGCCGTTTTAACTAACTAACTAACTAACCTGCACTTAACATAAACATTTTCCATCATATTTATCATTTATATTTTCAGAAATTCAGTGTTTTACTCTGTTAATTTTTAGTGTAAGAACTGAGTATTTTAGCGATAAAAATATGAAATTTTCCCCTAAGTATTTGGGATTCTTTTTGTATAAATTTCCCTGCTGTTTTGCAATTTTCTAAAAAAAAATATGGCTTCTTTTCTCAGACATCTTTGATTGACTGTTTGTTGTCAGACCTGCACACAAAGATAAATGAGTGACGGGATGAAGCCTCACAAACAGAAGAGAACCAGCTCAGAAGCTGCCGATAATGACGTGCAGACGGGTTTTTATTCACCACGCTGATGAAGGAATCTACTGATGTTATTGTGAAGGCCTGATGAAGAAAATCCACAATCATTCCTCCTTGTCTGCCATGTTTGTGTGTGCGTGTGTGTGTGATGGAGAACAGCTGTGAAAATAAAAAGTTAAGGAGTGGAGTCAGGATGCCCCCCCCAACATGTCGGCCATGCTTGACCGATCCCTGTCATCATCACCATGTGGAATGACATCCTCCCAAACTATTAAAGCCTCGCAGCCCCGCTCTTCCTCTCTCCCCTCTTCCTGTTAAGGAGGCCTTCAGCGGAGCCTCATTAAAATCTCCTCAGCTGAATCGGACAGGGAGACACCATCTTCACTCCTCCTCATCCTCGCTGCTTTATTATATGTTTTTCTCTGCCAAAGAAGAAGTTGGCTGAATGTGTTTTTTTTTTTTTTTTCTCCAATCGACTATTTCAATTTCAGCGCTTCTGGGAGGGTTGTTTATGGAAGAAACCACCGTGCCAATAAAAGTTGTTTACTGAGCTGGACTCAGACGCGGAGAGAAAGAGAAGAGGAGGATGAGATGGAGACAAAGAGGAGGATGGAGAGATGAACAAGAGGAGAATAAGAGAGGAAAAGAGGAGGACGACAGAGGAAAACAGGAGAATGGAGAGAGAAAAAAAGAAGGGCAAGAGAGGAAAAGAGAAGGATGAGGGAGGAAAAGAGCAGCATGAGAAAGGAAAAACAGGAGGATGATAAAGGAAAAGACAAGGATGGCAGGACAAGAGAAAGATGAGAGAAGAAAAAGGGGAGGGTGAGGAAGGAAAAAAGAGCAGGAAAAAGAGAAAGATGGAGAAAGGAAAATAGAAAGATGAGAGGAAAAGAGGAGGATGAGAGAGGGAAAAGAAGCATGAGAGGAAAAGGAAGATATTGAGAGGAAAAAAGGGGAGGATAAGTGGAAAAATGAAAGATGAGAGAGGAAAAGAGAAGGTTGAGCGAGGAAAAAGAGGATAATAGAGGAAAAAGATAAGGATGAGAGAGGAAAAGAGAAGGATGAGAAAGTACAAAGAGGAGGACGGAGGCAAGAAAAGAAAAAGATGGCAGAAGAAAAGAGAAGAATGAGAGAGGAAAGGAGTAGCATGAGAAAGGAAAAACAGGAGGATGATAAAGGAAAAAGGAAAGATCAGAGAAGAAAAAGAGGAGGATGAGAAAGGAAAAAGAGGAGGACGAAGAGGAAAAAGAGAAAGATGGAGGAAGGAAATAGAAAGATGAGAGGAATAGAGAAGGATGAGAAATGAAAAAGACGAGGATGACGGAGGAATAGAGGAGAATGTGAGACTGAAATGAACAAAGGAGGGAATAAAAATGTGTCAAAGCACATTTGAATGAATGAATGAATGAATGAATGATTCTTTATTTTGGATAGATTAGATTAAAAGATTAAAAGAAAAGAACAGAATAATATAACAAAGGGGAAAAAAATCCAACAAGATCAAATTAAGCAATAACTCCTCGGATTATACAGTTCAACATCCAGCCATCCATCCATCTTCTTCCGCTTAATCCTTTTCGGTTGGGGGGGGGGGGGGCTGGAGCCTATCCCAGCATCTTTGGGCAAGAGGCAGGGTCCACCCTGGACAGATCGCCAGTCACAGTTCAACATAAGTTATCCAAAATGGGTGATGGCTGGAGCAGCAGCTTATGTTGCCCACCCATGTTCCATCTAAGAATTCAATAGGAAAATAAAATACAAGTGATTACAAATCATAACAAAGCCAAAACAAAACGTGACAAAAAACTAAGCAACAGCACAACACAGACTGGATATGATAATCCTTATGTGATTTTACATGTCATCTTGTATATAAGTTTGGAGTATTTCTTCCACTTAATGAGCACTTCACTCATTATTGGGAGGAAAGACAGACTAGATCTGTGAGTGTGTGTGTGTGTGTGTGTAGGGTGGTGCACACTTGGTGATTTGAAGGTGGATGTTGGGGGGAGGGGTTATCTCCCCAGTCAGCAAAATGACCCCAAATCATGTTGCTAACCTGACATCCAGCCGTCCACATTTATCATGTTACATACTGTAACTGGATAAAATAAATTTAAAGCACCATTTGTAAGCACAAATATAAATATATTTGCAACGTTTTTTGGATTTGCAACTGTTTTAATCTAAATCAGCAGCTTGTTCTCAAAAACTTTTTTATCGTAAATTTGCATTTTTTCCTTGTAAAATTAATAATTATTCCTCATAAAGGTGCATTTTTTTCTGTAAATTTGCTGGCTTTTTGTCAAACTTTTTAAAATTTGTGCAAATAAACTTATTGCTATTTTCGCATAAATTTACATTTTTATTCCTTTGAATTTGCAATTTTTTCCCCATAGATGTGAAACTTGTTTCCAAACAATTAGCAAAAGTTTGTCAATTTTTATCTGTATGTTTTCCTTATAAATTTTCAATTTTTTTTCAAAAATGTGTTGCTTTTTGCTATCAATTTACAATTTTTGTCTTATTCATTTGAAACTTTTTTCTTGTAAAATTGCAACTTTTTTTAATATAAACTGGC
The DNA here is from genome assembly GCA_020510985.1 of Pholidichthys leucotaenia. Classification (NCBI taxonomy): domain Eukaryota; kingdom Metazoa; phylum Chordata; class Actinopteri; order Cichliformes; family Pholidichthyidae; genus Pholidichthys; species Pholidichthys leucotaenia. Next base: position 282,450,031 of record CM035840.1, read on the forward strand.
AACTTTTTGTCAAAAATTTGCAATTTTCTGTGAATTTTCATTTTTTTGGTAAATCTTGAACTTTTTTCTCATAAATTTGCAGTTTTTTTCCTCATAAAGTTAATAATTAAATATTCATCTTTTTTCTCATAAATATTAAGCTTTTATTTTACTACTTTTTCCTCTGAATTTGCAACTTTTGTCTTAGACATTTGAAATTTCTTCCTTGTAAATTTGAAACTTTTTTTTAATATAAATTGGCAATCTTTTTCTCAAAAATTTGCAATTTTTTCATCATAAAGTGACAAATTATTCCCCATCAGTTTGCATTTTTTTCCTGCAAATTTGCAAATGCTTTTTAGAACATTTGAAACTTCTTTCCTAAAATAGCAACATTTTTCTCAATTTTTTTGTAAATTTTTAACTTTTTCTTGAAAATTTTCAACTTTTTTTCCATATAAATTTTCTTTTTTTTTTCTAAAAAAAAGAAAATGCTATTTTCTCATTTTCATATTAGTAGCCAATGTGCAGATGACTTTAAGACAAATTCCCTGTGTAAACTTGCAACACTGGCCCAGTGTGTCATGGTGAGGCGAGTGTGCCTCCCCCCTCCCTTCCTGTCTCCGTTTTCCCGACTCCGGAGCTCCTCAGTGCACCTGCGTGATTCACACACCTGCTGCTTCCTGATTCACCAGCGTATTTACTGTAAGTGCCAGTGTGTGAAGAGCTCTCCGTTGGATTGTTGGGTTTGTGCCACCTCGCAATATTAATTCTTGTTGTGTGGTAAATTAATTATTACCCCAAGTTAGTGATGGCCAAATGAGGCTTTCTGGAGGACTTGAGGTGTTTCATCAAAATGGTTCACATAGACAAGGCCTCATGTGGGACTTCATTTTCTCTACCAGCCCATCTAGTGGACAAAATGTATACAACATGCTGATTTTTACAAGGGTATTGATGGTTTAATGTGTACTTTTTCAGTTTCAATAAATGTGCTGTCTTTTAAGAAATATCAATGCTCATAAGGGAAAAAAAAACAAAACAAACAAAAAAAAATAATAAAACTGGGGTGACTCCAGTGAATGTGTCTGTGTTACTCTGTGTGCTTGTACTATTTATCCATTTTTATTAAGAAATAATAAATTTTCAAGAGTCTGTCCCAGTATATTGAACTCTTGCCTTATTCTCATGCAGGACACAATAGCAATAGTGCCTTAGCATAAAGATGCATAAAAATGATCCAAGCTCTTTGAAACACAACAAGACACTTCACCTTGCAAATAAAAAAATGACAATAAAATAAAATAAAAATAAAAATAAAAATAAAAAATAAAAATGACAAGGGAATGACAATGACAATAAAAATGACAAAAATGACAAGAATGACACAGCTGGGATTCAAACCCAGGCCTCCCGTTTGTAGTGCAAAAGTTTGACTGCTCAGCCATCACTTCAGCTATATTACGTGGCCTCTACTTGTAGAAAATACATTAATGAGAGAAATGCGCTTAAAATGTTCCAAAACATTCCCCCATTAGTTCCCCCATTGTGGGACTAATAAAGGCATATCTTATCTTATCTTAAAATGGGAGAAGTCCATCTTTTTACTGCTGCCTCCATGTGAAAATTGGCTGTGACAAATCCCTTACACAGTCAAACATGACAACACAAAACGTGAGGGACGGGGATTTCCGCTCACTTTGTTTCATGTTGCGTGCAAAATCATGAACGGCTTCCTGACCCAGTCATGTGGTATGACGTCAACACATATGTCACAATGCACGCCTCGGCAAATATTTCCTTGATGAGATCGGAGCACCGTTCGGAGCACCAGTGACTGCCATCCCATCACTACCCCAAGTTGTCTTACCTTTCTCCTCTCCTCTCAGGTTTGCCGCTGCCTCCGGTGGTAAGTCTCCAGAGCTGTGTTTGTACGCTCGCCTGAACCATCTCTCCTCAAAGACAACAGCTTCTCAGCCTTTCCTCATCCTTCCCTGCAGTCTCCAGACCCCCTTCTCCTTTCCCACGCTGGAGTTCATGGATGGGCTCTCTGCCAGTATCGTAAGACCCATTACCTCAGTTGTCATTTCCCTGTGTGCCATCCTTATTATTAACCATCCCTCTCCTCTCTTTCACCCTAGGCTGCATGTGGCTCCAGCGTGCAACTGTTTTCCTGTATATAGTGTGGCGTTTTGGCTGCAGGTTTCATTAATTGTGGTGTGTATTTATTTCTTAAGTTAGTGTGTTGTGTATAGGGTTTTGGGTTTTCATTAAAGTGATGTTAACTTTTCATCCACTTCTGAGTGTTCTTCTGAAGTCGTTGCCCTGGACTTAAGCCTCCCCAAAATTACACCAAATCGTGACACAGTGGACGTGTTCTGTTTGGGTGCTGACTTGGCAACAATTTCTCAAACAACGTTTCCTGTCCCACATTTGTTAATAATCAAATTACCATAACACAACCATAAAGTCGTAGCTTAGCTCAAAGCTTTGCTAGCATCTTTGCAGCTACTGCTTATCTTCCCAACATAAACCAGCCAATTCACCCTAAAACAATCACACTAACTCCCTTCTAAGCAATCACAAACCTGTTTTCTGACCATGAGCCACACACATACACGCACACATGCACACAGATGCACACAGCAATGCAACGGCCACGCGGCCCCAGTGGCTCGCTGCACTAATTGAATGACTCTCCTGACAAATGGATTGTTAAAACCACACCTGCAATGCACCATTAGGCTCTCCTCTTCCCTTCACCCACCAAGGACTCTGTGTGTGTGTGTGTGTGTGTGCGTGCATGTGTGTTTGGGAGCATGTGCGGACACCTACATGTGTCTACGTGCCGGGCAGGTGGACCGTCTTAATGTTGCCGTCGGCTTCCATTTGTTCTTTGTGAGGCGTATCTCTAAAATGCCCCGTGGTGGTCACATGCAATTTGATTCAACCTTCAAGCACTGGAGATAGCACCATGTGAAAAAATGATTGTGATGTGGAGTGTATTCAATGCTTAATTATGCCGGTACAGTGTTGGTCTCCCACTAACATGTCGTTTCTGTTTTACGGTGAAGGAAAAGAAGATTGGCATCAGAGCTCATTTCTGAATAGAAATTTGTGTGTGGAGGACAATCTGATTTAATACGTTGTGGCTCACTGTGATTGATTAATTCCTAAAAGATGAAGTTGGCAAATTTATTATAAATTTAACTCCATTTTACTTCATATATTCCCAAATCACAGCATCAGTTGTCCCATGGGAAAGTCAAATTAACGACATGGTGGAGTAACAGTTTAACGTGTCACAGAGTGGCTTCCTCCACATGCCTCTAACGTGAATCTGCTCCATCCACGTGGATTATTTATTGCAGCATGTTGCCCATTTTCAGCCTTTTCACTCTTGTCTTCCAAACAACAGTGACATTTGCGTGCACTCTGTGCTGGTAGAAGTGTTGTGCTTGGATCAGTGCAGAGTCAACACAGCAGTGTGATGACACTGGCATTTTCCATCCATTTATTTTCTACAGCTTTTCCAGGGGTTCGGGTCCTGGAGGTAGCAGCTCAAGCAGAGAAGCAAGGACTTCCCTCTCCCCAACAACCTGCTGCAGCTCTTCAGAGAGGATACCAAGACATTCCCAGGCCAGCTGGGAGACATAGTCTTTCCAGCAAGTCCTGGAACTGCCCTGGGGTTTCCTCCCAGTGGGACGTGCTTGGAACACCTCAAGTGGGAGTCATCAAGGAGGCATCCTGATCAGATGCCCAACCACCTCAACTGGCTCCTTTTGATGTGGAGGAGTAGTGGTTCTACTCTGAGCCTCTCCCGGATGACTGAGCCCTCACCCTATCTCTAAGTCTGAGTCCAGCAATCCAACGGAGAAAGCTTATTTCAGCCGCTTGTAAACGCAATCTCATTCTTTTCGATCATGACCCAAAGCTCATGACCATAGGTGAGGGTAGGAACGTAGATTGACTGGTATATTGATAGTGTTGCCTTAGATCTCAGCTCCCTCTTTACCATGACAGACTGGTACAAAGTCCACATCACTGCAGATGGTGCTTTGATCCGTCTGTCAATCTCTCGCTCCATTCTCCCCTCACTCTTGAATGAGACCCTGAGATACTTACCGGAGTGGTGGCCTAGTTCAAGTCCCAGCCGGGTCATACCAAAGACCATATAAAAATAGTACTTCCACCTTCAAGCTTGGTGCTCAGCATAATTGAATGAGAGAAGGAAAAGTTGTTTGAGGCGGCACCTTGCATGGTAGCGACCCCTCTGATTCTAGATGTGATTAACATTGTAGATAGCAGAAACATAATTTTGTTCTATTGTACATGATTGGCTGTAGGGACTGAATTACAATAAACATTTGCTTTTTCTTCTTAAACTCCTTCACTTGGGGCAGGAGCTTGTCCCCAACCCGAAGAGGGAAATCCACCCGTTTCTGATTGAGGACCATGGACTCAGACTTGGTGGTGCTGATTCTTATCCCAGCCGCTTCACACTCAGCAGCAAACTGTCCTAGTAAGACCTGTAGGTCATTGCTGGATGAAGCCAGCAGGACAACATCATCTGCAAACAGCAGAGATGAGATCCTGTGGTCACCAAGCATGATACCCTCCATTCCCTGGCTGTGCCTAGAGATCATATCCATAAAAAAATATGAACAAGATTGGTGACAAATGGCAGCCCTGGAGGAATCAAACTCTCACTGGGAACGAGCTCGACTGGGTGTTGGCAATACAAACCAAACTCTTGCAATAGTCATATAGGGACTGGATAGCTTGTAATAACTAGCCCGATACCCCATACTCCCACAGCACCCCCACAAGAGACCACATGTTTGAATGCTTTCTCCAATTCCACAAAACACATGTAGACTCGTTGGGCAAACTCCCATGAACCCCTGAGGATTCTTGAGAGGGTAAAGAGCTGGTCCGATGAAAACCACATTGCTCCTCCTGGATCCGAGGTTCGACCAGCAGTTGGACTTACCTTTTCAATACCTTGTCATAAACCTTCCCCGGGAGGCTGAGAAGTGTGATCCCCCTAAAGTTGGGACACACCCTCCGGTCCCCTTCTTGAAGAGAGGAGCCACCACCCTGGTTTGCAATACCAAAGGCACTGTCCCCGACCTCCACATAATGTTGCAGAGGTGTGTCAACCATGACAGCCCTACAACATCCAGGGCGTTGAGGTACTCAAGGCAAATCTCATCCACCCCTGGGGCCTGGCAACCAAAAAGTTTAACCACTTTGGTAACCAAAGCTCCTGTGATGGGTGAGTTGTTCCCCCTTGTCCTCAAGCTCTTCTTCCTCTGTGGAAGGCGTGTCAGTGGGATTGAGGAGAGCCTCGAAGTATTCCTTCCACCGCCAAACAATGTCCCCAGTCGAAGTCAGCAGAGCCCCATCTGCACCATACACGGTGTGGACAGGGTGCTGCTTCCCCCTTCTGGGCCACTGGACAGTTTGCCAGAATCTCTTCGAGGCTGACCGAAAGTCTTGTTCCATGGCCTCACCAAGCTCCTTCCATGCCTGAGGTTTTGCTTCAGCAACCACCCGAGCTGCACTACACTTGGCCTGCCAGTACACCTCAGCTGCTTTGGGAGTCTCACAAGCCAACCAAGCTTGATAGGACTTCTTCAGCTTGATGGCCCCCTCACCACTGATGTCCACCACTTAGTTTGGAGGTTGCCACCACGAGGTGCATCTCATTGGGATTTTGACCATTAAAAACTACAGCTGAGTTCAAAAAGTCCTCTCATTCCCACCATACATAGGTGTAAATCCAAGGGGGATGGGATGGGGGGGTGCATGTTTCCCCAACTTGGGAATAACAGAAAATTGTCCCGCCTCAACAACCACCACCCCAGATTCATCATAAACCCTTTTTTTATATCATGTTACCAGAATAAAATGCATCTGAAACAACAATTTTAAGCCTGCAACTTTTTTCTGCATTTTTGTTCTTTCTCTTTTTCTCATACATTTAAAACGTTTTTCTCAGAAATCTGCAGCATTTTTATCATAAATTTGCAACTGGTAAATTTGAAACTTTTTTCTTTTTTAGTCTACCACCTTTTCTTGTAAATTTGCAACTTTTTTCCTCATGAGTTTACTATTACAGCAGTGGCTCAGGAGGTAGAGCAGGTCGTCCAATAAATGGATGGTTGGCAGTTCAAATCCCAGTCTCCCCAGATATCCTGCCATTGTGTCCCTGGGCAAGACACTTTACCCACCTTGCTTCCAGTGTCCATAACACTGGGTATAAATGTTTGGTGGTGGCTGGAGAGGCCGTTGGTGTGGATTGGCAGCAACATTTCCGTCAGCCTGCCCCAGGGCAGCTGTGGCTACAATAGTAGCCTGGCACTGTGGAGGAATGAATTCAGGCGAGATATGACCAGCTGGAAGGTTGCAGAGTTTTATTTCCTCCATCAAAATGAGACGCACTTGTAGAGCTGTGCGCTACAGTGGTTTTCTGTGTTGTGCTGTGTTCTGTTGTGCTGTGCTGTGCTGTGCTGTGTGTAGTTGAGGCATGTATCATCAGCTCTTTTATATATTATACAAACAGAGAGAATGCATGGCACATTAGCATATTGATATACATATCAGTCAATACATATGATTAGCCTGAGCAACTGGCGCCCGAACGTCTTCTCCTTAATCCGGGGATGTATAAACAATAGTCCATTGTTCTGGTTGTCCCCCCAGGGGCTCTCTGTCCATATGTGAATGGTCCTCTGCTTCTTCCGGACCTTTTGAGTGTGAGGATGAATGTCCCTGTAGATTGTGGTGGGTCACCACAGGGGTCTCCCCCAGAACACTCAGAAGGGGCTGTGACCCCCCCACCCCCACCCCGTCGATTGGGCTCCAGCTCCGGTAGAACTGTCGGAGGGCATGTCATCCCATGGTGGGGACGGGGGAGGGGTGGAAAAAAACAGTGTCCTCCGCTCCGGGTTCCAGCACGTTGAACGGCCGTGGATCGTGGGCGCACTGGTCGGTTCGCGTCATGTCATGCGTAATGGAACAAGATGGCAATTGGCCGGCTTTAGGGAGTGAGGTGTGGGAAGAGTGCTGTGGAGGAGGAGGGGAGGGGGGTGGGAGTAAGTGAGTGCTGGCCCGGGACGTCAAAGGTGTCTGGGCGGCGCAAAAATTATGTGTGGATCCTTAACGGTGAGGGACTTTTCCGGTAAACCTGGCAAAGATCCACAGCGGCTGTGAAAAAAAAAAAAATTATGTCTCTGACTCCTCTCGCGGCTCGATCCAGCGAGGATGTGGGGAAGGGGAGTGGCCAAATTCCCCGAGGATGTGTAGCGGCTGTGAAACAACTGCAGCTGTGTGAGGGACCTGGCGGTCTGGCTTTTAGGTGCGGAAGCAGCCCTATAGCCATCGAGGACAGCAATCGGCTAAATTCCCCTTGTGCGCCATGGCTGAGAATCCTATACAATGTCCTGTTTGCGGGCTGCACGTCTGCTTCAGGTTCGTGAGCAGCCCTGAAGGTTCCGAGGGTGGCGATAGGCCGTCTTTCTCGAGCATGTGCAGCGGCGGAGGACGATGTATCAGTCTGTGGAGCCGGTTCGTCTCTGTGCGTGGCGCACACTTGGCGCAATGACCACATAGCTGGCAGTTGCACTGTCCTTGTAATAATGCGGGACTTCGTTGTCGTGAGCTTGGTGGAAATCAACGCAGTCGGCGCCGATGTCCTTCCCTGTTCAGGCTGCTTCCTTCGGTTCGCTCATGTCGCTGTTCATGGTGCATGTCAGTCCAAGCGCTGCCCACTCCGGGGAGCGCGCTCCGGTGAGGATGAAGAGGTTGCAGGCATTCTCTGGTCCTCTGGGATCCACAGCTCAGTGAGAGGGAGCAGACGGTCATTCTCTCTCGTCAGGTCAACAGTGTGGAGAAGGGATTAGATCAAGTGAGGGGCGCACCATGACAAGTCATGGGTCACCAATGTGGAGGAATGAGTTCAGGCGAGATATGACAAGCTGGAAGGTTGCAGAGTTTTATTTCCTCCATCAAAATGAGACGTACTTGTAGCGCTGTGCGCTACAGTGGTCAACTGTGTTGTGCTGTGTGTGCTTTGTTCTGTTGTGCTGTGCTGTGCTGTGTGTAGCTGAGGCATGTATTGTCAGCTCTTTTATATGTTATACAAACAGAGAATGCATGGCGCATTAGCTTATTGATATACATATCAGTCAATACATATGATCAGCTTGACCAACTGGCGCCCGGACGTCTTCTCCTTAATCCAGGGATGTATAACAATAGTCCATTGTTCTGGTTGACCCCCCAGGGGATCTCTGTCTGTATGTGAGTAGTCTTCTGCTTCTTCCGAACATTCTGAGTGTGAGGATGAATGTCCCTGTAGATTGTGATGGGTCACCACAGCACTACCATTGTCTGTCTGGAGTGAATGAATAATGTATATGATAAAGTGCTATATAAATCTGATGCATTAATATTATTATTTCTTCATAAATTCACTACTTCTTGTGTCATAAATCTGCAAGTATTTCTTTGTAAATTTGTGACTTTTTCTCGTAAATTTTCCAATTTTTTTCTCATAAATTTGGAACTTTTTCCATTTAACACTTTTTTTCTCATACATTAACTTGCAATGTTTTTCTTGTAAATTTGCAACTTTTTTCTCATATATTTAGTCTCATAAATTTTCACTGTCTTTACTGTAATCTTGCAACTTTTTCATATTAATATATAACTTTGTTCATAAATTTGCTGCTTTTTGTGGTACATTTGCAACTTTTTTCTCATAAATCTGCCACTTTTTTTCTGGTAAATCTGCAACTTTTTTTGTTTTAAATCTGCAAGTTTTTCTTGTAAATTTTCAACTTTTTGTGGTAAATGTGTAACTTTTTTCTCCAAAAATGTCAATTTTTTTCTTATAAATTTGCAACTTTTTTCTCGTACATTTAAAACTTCTTAAATCTGCTGCTGTTGCATGACAACCGCACCTTCTACCCTCACCCCCACCTTATTTAACAGGAATCTTTATCAAGGTCCAGGCCCATTAAATACATCATTGGAGCGGTGATTAAAAATGAAACAGGCTTAAATGCAGTAATCAATCATTTTATAGGTTAGTAAGCTTAGAATACCAGAGTTGAGGCTCAGACTGAGAGAGAGCGGATGTATGTGGGGATTTTATATAATAATGATAAGAGATGGAAGTGTTTGTGATAAAGCATTAACCTCTTAAAATTCCAAGGTTCTTCAGGTGAGAAATTTCAAGTTTTCTACTGCCACTCAATGAAGAAAGCATTTGATTTTCTTTGCATATGGTAAATTTAGGGAAATTTGCTTGATTGCTAAGGGGTTAAAAGAAGAAGTTTCAAATCTACAAGAGAAAGTGTGAAATTGACAGGAAAAAGATGCAATTTTTAAGAAAAAGGTTACAAATTCACAGAAAAAAATTGCAAATATTTGAGAAAAAAGTTTAAAATTTTACAAGAAAAAAATGCTAAATTTTTAGACAAAATTTGAAAAATTGCAAGAAAATGTTACAAATTACCAAGAAAAAAATTGCAGATTTAGAAGAAAAAAGTTGCAAATTAATTGGAAAAACGTTGATTTTTTTTTTTTTGAGAAAAAAGTCTCAAAATTGCAAGAAAAGTTGCAAATTTGCAAGAAAATGTTGCAGATTTACATGAAAAAAGTTGCAAATTTAACCCCTTAATTTAACCCCTTAAAATTGAAAACATTTCATATTTTCTGCTTTAACTCAGTGAAGAAAGAATTTCATTTTCTTTGTGTATGCTAAATTTAGACAAATTAGCTGGAATGCTAAGGAGTTAATCGTCCAGTCTTAGGAGCGTTCATCATCCATCAGTCCCCACTAGAGTTAACCGTCTACCTGAACTAGCTGCTGCTCTGCAGAGATAATGACCCAGTACACAGCAGGAATGCACACATACATTCACTAATTATACATAAGTGCAGCAATTAGCATGCAGGCTGGAGGAAGCAGAAAGCATTCAGGCTATAGAATGGTGAGTGTGGAGCTGAATGCTTCATGAACGGAGATCCCCCCCATCGCTCTGACTCCAGGCCGTCTTTCTTCCTGCCATAATGTCAGATTATATGCATGCTGCTGAATGCATGAATGGCAGTTTCCACATAATTCTAAATTGTCACCTTTCACCATCTGTGCTGAGTGCCGTCAGATGGGAGCCGCACATGTCAAGGAAGGAATGCTTGGAGGAAACAGCGACGAAAACAAACTCATCCAGGATCGGCGTGTTAACGGGACCAAACGTCAGCTGATTTACCGTCTGAACATGTCGCCCTTGCTCAGCTGCGGGGACACATTTAGCTGGTCTTTGTCTGATTAAAATCTGTGTGGGACATCAGATTAGCTCAACGCCACACACAGCTTCTCCATTATCACTACTCTAACTTCATGTCAAAGTTCAAATAAATACATAGATAAAATCTAAGGACATTTTCACACCTGAAAGTCGACACCAAGGTTTGTATTTTTGGTCCATTGTCTACATCTGCTCCGGTTTTTCACGTTGTCAAGATCACACTGTGTTGACGACTCTGCGATTGTTGGCCTCATCTCCAACGGAGATGAAGCTGAGTACAGAGGACTTATCCAGGATTTCATGGACTGGTGCCATTGGAACTGCCTCCAGATCAACGTGAGGAAAACTAAGGAGCTGGTGGTGGACTGCCGCAGGCAAAGACAACCCCTCACAGCACCAGTAAACATACGGGGAACAGACATTGAGATGGTGACATCCTACAAGTACCTGGGTGTTCATTTGAACAATAAACTAGACTGGTCACAATACCGACGCACTCTACAAGAAGGGACAGCGCAGGGTGTTTCTACTGAGGAGGCTCAGGTCTTTTGGTGTACAAGGGGTGCTGATGAAGACATTCTACGACACGGTGGTGGCATCAACCATCACTTTTGGAGTGGTCTGCTGGGGCAACGGCATTACAGCAGCCGATAGGAAGAGACTGAACAAACTGATCAAGAAAGCTAGATCTGTCCTGGGGAAATGCCTTGACCCAGTGGAGGAGATAGGAGAGAGAATGATGGTGGCTAAACTGTCATCTCTGCTGGAGTCCTAGTCCCACCCTATGCAGGACATACTGAACGCACTGAGGAGCTCATTTAGCAGTAGACTACCTCATCCTAGGTGCGCAACCGAGAGGTTTCGCAGGTCCTTCCTACCTACGGCTGTCAGACTGTATAACCTAAGCAGGGCTGCTCGCAGAGATAGCAAAAAAACATGACAACCTAATAGTATTGAATGCAAAAGACGCAACAGACTTACACAAATGGTCCCCTCCAGTATACAACTAGGGCAATATCAGTCGCTACGGAGGGTGACAATATGTATGGGCACATATTCATACTATGTAGGATAACTAAGTAGACGGTTATGCTGTTTATTCCATCTTGCTACAATGATCCACACTGTGTATATATGTTTATATATTTATGTGTACGTATGTATATCCACTGCTCTTATTATTATTATTATTATTATTATTATTATTATTATTATTATTATTATTATTATTATTATTATTATTATTATTATTATTATTTTATTTTTATTTTTCTTATCTTCTTAATTATTGCTCTGAGTGTCGCTATCCCTGTGCTGTTGCAATCCTGGAATTTCCCCATTGTGGGACTAATAAAGGCTTGTCTTATCTTATCTTAGCACAGACCAGTAACTAGCAAACATGCTACTCACCCTCCAAGGTTGCATTGCTCCTCCATATGCCTAAATCGGGGGGGGGGGGGGGTCCTCCCCAATCTGTAAATTGTCCACTCAATATCATCCTAAAACTTTCTACATCATGTTACAGACCTGAATAAAACAAAATATTAATCTCCGGTACAAAGCCTAAATGCATTTTTTTTTTGTAAATTTGCAGCTGTTTTCCCTTGTGAATTTGCAACTCATTGCTCTTAAAAGGGGAACTTTTTTCTTGTAAATTTGAAGCTTTTTCTTGTAAACCTAATAAGTGTTTTATCATAAAATTGGAGCTGTTTTCTTGGAAATTTGCATTTTTTTCTTGCAAATTTGGAGCAGATTAATGATAAAAATGTTGCAGATAAACAAGATAAAAAGATGCAAATTTACATGAAAAAGTTACATATTAAGAAAAAAGCTGCAGATCAATGAGAAAAAGTTGCAAATTTAAATTTAAAAAGTTACAAATTAATTAGAGAAAAAGTTACATGAAAAAACGTATAGTAATAAGAAAAAAGTTACACATTAATTAGAAAAAAACTTGCAAACTTACATGAAAAAAAAAACAACTTGCAAATGGTCTCCTTTTTCCAGGATGGGAGGGACATGTCCCCCCTGCCCCCCATAACCCACATGTGTTACTGTGATCCATTCTGCCTTGATTATCTCCTGACCCCCCTAACCTTTCCAAAAAACCTCAATTTGTACAGAAACATTGTAAAAATAAAGAAAGAAAGCGACACCTTCTCGCCTCAGTGAGACACAGAGGTGATGCAGCAGCACCACTGGACCACTGGACCACTGGACCACGGCTCAGTCTGAACAAACAGAAACCCTGGCCAGGGCTTGTTTTCTCGGCCTCGCCTCATTTCACTTCATCAACACAAGTCACTCCTTACAAATGTCAACACACAACCTGCACGAGCGTTTCCATGGCTCCGGGAGAGAGTTTAGCTTGGCTGACAGGAAGCAAACATCCCCTCATCAGCCTCAGTCAGAGTGAAGCAGCAGGAAAAGTTCAGAGCAAACATGGAGGAGTTCTGCTCTATTTATTTACTCAGTCCTCATTAAGAGGTCGGTGGTAATTAACCAGGGAACAGTGCATGCTAGATTCATTTAAATATACAGTAACAGCTTTGTTAAGTCAGCATATATATGATTCTCACATGAGGCTGCTGATAGAAACTTTTTTCTGTGAACAATTTATCAGCCTCGGGCCTTACAATGATTTTTTTTTTTTTTTAAACTTTCTGGGGGCCCTAGGCAAGACTGTTTTTTTTTGGGGGGGGGGGGGGTGGCTATGCTTTTAATGAGTAAGAGTGTAAACCCTGAAGAAAGTTGCAAATGTGAATGAAAAAACTTTGGGAAAATGAGGGAAAAAAATCAAATTTACATGAAGAAAGTTGAAAATTCATTAAAAAAAAGTTTTCAGAATTAAATGGAAAAGTTGCAAATTAATGAGGAAAAAAGTTGCAAATTAATGAGACAAAAGTTGTAAATTTACATTAAAAAAAATCGCAAATTTACATGAAAAAAGTTGCAAATTAATGAGAAAAAATGGTGCCTTTGAATAATTTTTTTAAAAACTTTCCAGGGGGCCTATGCAAGATTGTGTCTTGGTGGGGGTCTATTTTTGTATGTATTCAAAAACACTGAAACATTCAAAGACTTGTATTTGCCAATACTTCTATACATACAGGACATACAGGAGAACTGATGCCATTTCTCTCACTTTTAGTGGTGTGCGCAATATATAAGAAAAGAAGAAATAAGGATGGAAAACAACAGCAGTCTATGTACACAAATGTTACCCATTGTGCAAATAAAGGTGAAACACAGCAATCCTATGTACAAAAAAAAAGTAGAGCCATATTACCCATAGTTACAAGTTCAATGCATTAGTGGAGGTGCAGACAGTGACAGATTAGACTGCACATGATCAATATTGCAATAACAGACAGCAGCAGATATGACATTTGTGCAGATGGTTGCAGTAAGGTAACTAGACATACAGAAGCAGATTTATTATTGTTGGTGTGCCAAGTCTTTCTGTGCAAAGAGCTGAGGTAGTTATTGGGTGGGTGAGTGTGTTATGCTCTAGGGGTGGTGGAGATGGGGGTGGGGAGTGGACAGAGTCGAGGGTCCTGATGGCCTGGTGACAACGCTTTTTAGCAGTCTTGTGGAGCTGGCCCGGAGGCTCCGGTACCTTTTCTCCAAGGGCAGGGGACTGAAGTGCGAGTGTGTGGGGTGGGCGGTGTCACCTGTGATGTTGATGGCTCTGTGGGTGAGACGGGTGTGGTAGATGTTTGAGAGGGATGGGCACCGATGATCTTCCTTGCTGCTTTCACTGTGCATTGTAGAGTCTTCTGGCAAGAGGCTCTCAATGGTGCCCTGGTAGAATGATCACAGGATAAGGGAGGTGGGGGGTGGGACTCATGGTCTCCTCAGTTTGCGGAGGAAATGGAGGTGAGTTTGAGCCTTCTTGGCCAGTGATGTGGTGTTGTTAGACCAGGAGAGGTCCTCAGAGATTTGCACCCCCAGGAATTTGGTTGTGCTCACCCTCTCCACAGCTGCTCCATCCGATGATCAGAAGGGGGTTCTGTGTGTGTCCTCTCCTGAAGTTGATCACAATCTCCTTGTTTTTCCCCACATTCAGGAAGAGATTATTGTTTTTACACCACTGCACCAGTTGGCTCACCTCACTTCTTTAGTTGGCCTCTTCATTGTTGGTGATGAGACCCACTGAAGCGGCATGAAATAATGCAGCGTTGAGAGTTTTAAGCAGGTTTATTAAATCATACCGCCTTCACGGGAACATCCGCCCCAGCCCAAGTATGAGCAGACTGGAGCGGCGTTCCTCAGGCTCTCAGGCAAAGAGACACAGTGTGTGTGTCAGCAGCAGTTGAAGGAATCAGAGCATTGAGAGAATGAACATGAAAATCAGACAGCTTATATACTCAGCTCAGACAATACATCAAAGACATTCACAGCAGTCGATCTGGGCATTTGCATATGAGAGGCACAGACAGTACAGGATGCATGAACACAATGCATGAGTGGGACATTAACATCACAGCAGTGAAACCATGCATGAATGGCAGATTACTTCACAGCATGCAGCGGAAAAAACCAGAAGAGCGAGCTGTCTGTCCCAGTCTGTTGTGGGGGTTGCCACACCGCTCCCCCCCCCAGAGGGCAAGGCAGGCGGCCGAGACCTCGATATTGCAGCTTTGGCAGCGAGCAGGGAAAGCTCTCTGCAGGAGGAGGGGGAGGGAGGAAGGGGGTAGTACGTGCCGGCCGGGACGGTGAAATCGTCGGAGCCGCGCAAAAATTGCTTGCTGGTCCGCGACGTCGAGGGGCTGTCCCGTTGAACATGCGAAGGTCCACAAGAAGAAAAATTAGTCTCTGACTCCTCTCGTGGCCATGAAGAAAAGCAGGAGCGGCTGTAAGAAAAAAGAAACAAAAGCAGAGGGACTTGGCGTGTTGACTTTAGGTGCAGGCACAACCTTAAAGCCTTCGGGGACCGCAGACTGCTGAATTCCCATTGAGCGCCATGGCTAAGACCATAAAATCCAGTGAGCAAGCTGCGTGCCTCAGGTGTACGAGCAAGCCTGAAGGGCAAGTGTGCAGCGGCGAAGAAGGAAGGCGGTCAGTGGAGCCGTATGTGTCCCGTGCGTGGTGCGCCGTCCGCGTAACCCCCCGGTGCGTGTGCCGGGGCTCCATGCGTGGGTGGGCCAGCTGGAGAGGAGACAGGGTCAGGAAACTTGGTGGAGATCGGCGCAGTCAGCGCCGAAAATCATCTATGTTGAGCTGTGGCTGCAGATTAGTCATGGTGCGTTGGAGCATTGAGGGGAAATAGACGATCTTTGTCCCTCAGGCTCGGGTAGATGCGTGGGATCGCTGAGAGGGAGAAAACATTCTGTGTCCCTTGGCCGGTCCAGCGTGGACATCCCGATCTCAGGTGAGGGTCGCGCCATGACGTTATCTGCGTTTTTCCCGGTCGTGGGTGATGTCCGGGGAGTAGCTCGCCTGTGTTGGCTCTGCGTCGAGGTCTCCCTGAAGCAGAAGGGAGGGCAGATCGTTTGCGTCAGGCTGCTGTGTTCGCTGGCAGCGTGTTTTTGTCAGCGTCTGGTCGCCAGCATGGCCGTCCAGACCAGAAGGTTGCGTTGCACAAAGCGTGTGCATTCTCGGGGTCACTAGTGAAGCGGCATGAAATAATGTCGCGTTGAGAGTTTTAAGCAGGTTTATTAAATCATACCGCCTTCACAGGAGCATCCGCCCCAGCCCAAGTATGAGCAGACTGGAGCGGCGTTCCTCAGGCTCTCAGGCAAAGAGACACAGTGTGTGTGTCAGCAGCAGTTGAAGGAATCAGAGCAATGAGAGAATGAACATGATAATCACACAGCTTATATACTCAGCTCAGACAATACATCAAAGACATTCACAGCAGTCGATCTGGGCATTTGCATATGAGAGGCACAGACAGTACAGGATGCATGAACACAATGCATGAGTGGGACATTAACATCACAGCAGTGAAACCATGCATGAATGGCAGATTACTTCACAGCATGCAGCGGAAAAAACCAGAAGAGCAAGCTGTCTGTCCCGGTCTGTTGTGGGGGTTGCCACACCCACCACCGTTGTGTTGTCCACAAACTTGACAATGTGGTTGGTGTTGTAGACTGGTATGCAGTCATGGGTCAGCAGGGTGAAGAGCAGCGGGCTGATCACACACCCTTGTGGGGTCCCTGTGCTCAGTGTGATGATCTTGGACGTGTTGCTGCCAGCCCACACGTTCTCTGGCCTCCCTGTGAGAAAGTCCAGCACCCAGTTACAGAGAGAGGTTTTGAGTCCCAAGTGTCTGAGTTTTTGTATTAGGTGGTGGGGGATGACTGTGTTGAATGCTGAACTGAAGTCCAAGAAAATCATTTGCACATAGGAGTTCTTTGAATCCAGGTGGGTGAGGGCTGGATGGAAAGCAGCAGAGATGGCATCTTCTGTGAATCTGTTTGAGCTATATGCAAACTGAGACTGGTCGTGGGAGGGAAGGGGAGTTGATTTGATCTTCTGCATAACCACCCGCTCAAAGCACTTCATTATGATGGAGGTCAGTGCTACTGGCCGGTAATCATTGTAGCTTGATGGGATGGGCATCTTTGGGGCTGGTATTTTGGCAGCAGTTTTGAACAGCTTGACTCAGGGGACAACAGCTTGACTCAGGAAGATGTTGAAGATGTCGGCCAGGACATTCATGAGCTCCTCCACTCAGTCCTTCAGAAAGCAAACTGGTATGTTGTCTGGTCTACCTGCCTTGTGTGGATTGATCCTGGAGAGAGTCCTCTTCAGCCTAGCCAGATCCAGATTTATGGTCTGCTCATTTGGAGGAGGAATCGTCTTCTTTGCTGATGTGCTGTTTTGTTCTTCAAAGCAGCCAAAGAAGTCATTTAAGTTATTAAGCAGTGTGATGTTGCTCGCACAGGTCAGAGGTGGAGGACTGTAGTTGGTGAGGGTTTGTATGCCATGCCAGAGAGAATGTGCATCTCTGGTGTTGCTGAAGTGGCCGGATATTTTCTTGCTGCACTGTTGTTTTGCTTCCTTGATGCCTCAGGACAGCTTGGCCTTAGTTGTTGTTAGTCCTGCAGGGTCACCGGCCCATAAGGCTGCGTCCCAAGCCCTCAGGAGCCTGTGAACCTCTGCTATCATCCTTGACTTCTGGTTAGCATGAACAGTGACGGTTATGCAGTGAGTGACACCATCCATGCATTTAGCTATGTATGCTACAACAACCTCAATGTACTCCTCTAGGTTTGTGTGTTCACTGTGAGTGGTTGTATGGTTGAAAGTGTCCTGGTCTGTAGTACTAAAGCAGTCTTTCAGACTATAGGAGGCCCTTTCTGGCCACACACATACTTTCTTTTGTGTTGGTTTGATGGCTAGGACAATATCAATCATTACTGAGGGTTGCAACACTGCTGATTCAAACATGAAATATACTTTCTGGGTACATATTCATATTCTGCGGGGTAACTTAACAGACCGTAATGCTGTCTATACCATCTAGCTGCAATGCTTCTGCACCGTGTATATATCTGTGTACATATGTATATTCATTTACTGCTTTTGAGTAACCAGTTCTTATTACTGTATCTTATTATCTTATTAACTATTGATAAGATAAGATAAGATAAGATAAGCCTTTATTAGTCCCACAACGGGGAAATTCCAGGATTGCAACAGCACAGGGATAGCAACACTCAGAGCAACAATCAGAAGGCAAGAAAAAAAACAAGCAAGCAAGAGCAGCTAATATACATATGTACATATTACTATAAAATATATATATACACACACACACACACACACAGACACACAGTGCAGAGCATTGTAGCTGGATGGAATAAATATATGAATATATGAACACACAGTGCAGAGCATTGTAGCTAGATGGAATAAATATGTAAATATATAAACACCCACAGTACGGAGCATTGCAGCTAGGTGGAATAAATATGCAAGTATATAAACACACACAGTGCGGAGCAATGTAGCTAGATTATCAAAATGTAGCTTATCAAAATGCTGGCCAGGCGAGGTGCATCCAACAAATTGAGAAACTGGAGAAGACCATGATAGCGACTACTGGAGAACTGTCTCGTAAGGTGGATTACATCATGGGTTCGCTCAGGTCTTTCCACGACGAATTCAAAGCTGCGCAATGAAGGATTAATGTACTGAATCTACAGAAGAAATACAAGTCTTCTCTGTGATCAGTCCTATTTGGCACTATTATTCCCCATGAAAATTCCTCCTGGCTGTCTGCAGTCTGTGTTTTTTTCAAAATCATGAGCACAAGGCCTTGGACAGCCAGCTGCAGCGCCAGATAAGACTGGGCGCCAGACAGACAAAACATCTTCTGCCAAGGGTCCTTGGGTCTCTCTTATTATCATCAACACTGCTCAACACCGCACACACATTGATTCATGAACTGATTAAAGATACTGTACACTGCTCTCTTGTGTCTTGTGAATTCTATTGTATGCTAATGCATGAGGGTTTTTTTCTGTGTAGTCAAAATTTGGCTCACATATGAGCGTTTATTCTGATTACTATGTTTTTTCTCTCTCCTATTGTGTTTTCCTCCCCCTCCTCCCCCCTCTTTACCTCCACTGTTGACAGGCGCCTTGTATGGCGACGCGTCATTGGATGCGCCTAACGTGCGCGTCTTATGTCAAGTCAAATTCCTTGTGTGTTTACCTGTAAATATACTTGGCAATAAAGCTGATTCTGATTCTGATTCTGATTCTGAGATGGAATAATATGTAGATATATAAAAACACAGTGCGGAGCATTGTAGCTAGATGGAATAAATATATAGATATATAAATATAAACACACCCAGTGCTGAGCATTGTAGCTAGATGGAATAAATATATAGATATATAAATATAAACACACCCAGTGCAGAGCATTGTAGCTAGATGGAATAAATATGTAAATATATAAACACACACAGTGCAGAGCATTGTTGCTAGGTGGGATGAAACAGCATAACCGTCTATTTAGTTATCCTACATGGTATGATTATGTGCCCATACATATTCTCACCCTCCATAGCGACCGGTATGTTCCTAGTTGTATGCCGGAGAGGACCATTGTGTAAGTCTATTGCATCTTTTGCATTCAAAAAAAACTATTAGTTTGTTACGTCTTTTTGCTATCTCTGCGAGCTGCCCTGCTTAGGTTGTACAGTCTGACAGCCGTTGGTAGGAAGGACCTACGAAACCTCTCGGTTGTGCACCTGGGATGATGTAGTCTGCTGCTAAATGAGCTCCTCAGTGCATCCAGTATGTCCTGCATAGGGTGGACCTCAGACTCCAGCAGAGATGACAGTTTAGCCACCGTCCTTCTCTCTCCTATCTCCTCCATCGGATCAAGGCGTTGCCCCAGGACAGAGCTAGCTTTCTTAATCAGTTTGTTCAGTCTCTTCCTATCGGCTGCAGTAATGCCACTGCCCCAGCAGACCACTCCAAAAGTGATGGCTGATGCCACCACCGTGTCATAGAATGACTTCAGCAGCACCCCTTGTACACCAAAAGACCTGAGTCTCCTCAGCAGGAACAGCCTGCGCTGTCCCTTCTTGTAGAGTGCGTCAGTATTGTGTGACCAGTCTAGTTTATTGTTCAGATGAATACCCAGGTACTTGTAGGATGTCACCATCTCGATGTCTGTTCCCTGTATATTTACTGGTGCTGTGAGGGGCTGCCCATGCCTGCGGCAGTCCACCACCAGCTCCTTAGTTTTCCTCGCGTTGATCTGGAGGCAGTTCCGATGGCACCAGTCCACAAAGTCCTGGATAAGCCCTCTGTACTCAGCTTCATCTCCGCTAGAGATGAGACCAACGATCGCAGAGTCATCAGAGAACTTCTGTAGATGGCAATGTGTTGTGTTGTGTGAGAAGTCCGCAGTATAAAGAGTGAACAGGAAGGGAGCCAGCACCGTTCCCTGGGGGGCCCCCGTGCTACTGATGATCGTGTCGGAAACACAGTCCCGGGTTCTCACAAACTGAGGCCGGTTCGTGAGGTAGTCCAGGATCCATGATGACAGGTGCTGGTCCACCCCTGCGCGCAGCAGCTTGTCCTTCAGGATCATCGGTTGGATGGTGTTGAAAGCACTGGAGAAGTCAAAGAACATGATCCTCACCATATTCCCGGGCTTCTCCAGGTGGGACAGAGAACGGTGAAGGAGGAAGATCACCGCATCCTCCACCCCAATGCCATGCTGGTAGGCGAACTGGAGTGGATCCATCGCTGGTTCCACCAGGGGGCGGAGATGAGCAAGGAGCAGTCTCTCCAGGGTCTTCATCAAGTGGGACGTCAAGGCCACCGGTCTGAAGCTGTTCAGGTCTTTGGGGTGGGAAGTTTTTGGTACAGGTACCACACAAGATGTTTTCCACAGCTGTGGTACCCTCCCCAGTTTCAGGCTCATGTTGAAGATATACGTCACAATCCCACACAGCTGGTCTGCACAGGACTTGAGGAGCTTTGCGCTGATGCCGTCCGGTCCCGACGCCTTCCTCGCCTTGATCTTCCTCAGCTCCGTCCTCACCGGGGTCGTGGTCAGGGTCAGGATGGGGGGCTGTGTGTTGGGAGTGGGGGGGGTGTCGGTGGAGTGGGGAGTGGGCAGCAGGACTTGATTTCTTAGTGGCAGCAGTGGTTGTTGTGCAGACAGGGGGGAGGGCGGTTGGTCAAATCTATTGAAAAACAGATTCAGGTTGTTCGCCCACTCCCTGCCCCCCGTGGCCTGGGGGGAGGTATTCTGGAGCCCCGAGATGGTTTTGAGGTTTCTCCAGACCCCGCTGATGTTGCTCTGTTGCAGCTTGTCCTCCATCTTCTTCCTGAAGCTGTCCTTGCCTTCTCTGATCTTTCTCCTCAGCTCCCTCTGTACGGACTTCAGCATCTCCCTGTTCCCCGACCTGAAGATCCTCTTCTTCTCTCTCAGAAGTGTTTTTATCTCAGGGTTGATCCAGGGTTTGTTGTTTGAGTGACGCCGTATGGTCTTGGTGGGAACGGATTTGTCCACACAGAAGCTGAGGTAGCCCGTGAAGGTGTGAATGAGGCCATCGATGTCCTCACCATGTGGATCGCAGAGCTGCTTCCAGGCAGTGGCTTCAAAACAGTCCTTTAGAGTGTCCATTGTCTCCTCAGACCATAACTCCACAGTGTGCATGGCCGGAGGTTGTCTGTGCACTAGGGGTTTGTACACCGGTCGGAGATGAACCAAGTTGTGATCCGATCTCCCAAGTGGGGGGAGTTGTGATGAGGTGTACGCCTCCTTAGTGTTTGCGTAGAACAAATCCAGTGTTTTATTGTCTCTAGTGTGGCATGTGACATACTGGGTGAAAGTGGGCAGAATGGGAGACAGTGAAACGTGGTTGAAATCGCCTGAGATGAGGAGAAGAGCATCTGGGTGTTCTGTCTGCAGCCTGCTGGTTACTGAATGGATGACGTCATGCGCTGTCCCAGCGTTCGCCGTCGGATTTGCATAAACAACAATGCAGATCACGTGTGAGTGTTCTCTCGGGAGATATGTGATATATGATTTGAGTGCTGCTATCCCTGTGCTGCTGTAATCCTGGAATTTCCCCATTGTGGGACTAATAAAGGCTTATCTTATCTTATCTTATCTTATCTTATCTTATCTTTCACTCTGGGTCTGTATGCAGGCCTTAACAAGATGGAGATGTGACAAGAGAGACCCAGGTGTGTGTGGGGTGGGGGGTGGGGGGGTGGCTTTGTATGCTCTCTTGTGAATGGCGTACACCAGGTTCAGCAAGTTGTCTCCTCTGGTTGGAAAGTCCACATGTTGGTGAAGTTTTGGTTGGAGGGCCTTTAAATCTGCATGGTTGAAGTCTCCTGCAATGATGAGGAATCCATCTGGATGTGCTGTTTGTGTCTCACTTATGGCCTGGTAGAGTTCATTTAGTGCCTTATCCCTCTCGCTGGTGGGGGTGGGTGGGACAGACACGGTGAATAGCAAGATAGATGTAATTTCTCTCAGTAAGTAGAATGGTTGGCACTTGATCATAAATTCCACCAATGGGGAACAGTGTTTGTGCACAGCAGTCACATCTTGGCACCAAGCGTCACTGATGTAAACACACACCCATCCTCCGCGGGTCTTTCCTCCTTCCATGAACCCCCAATCTGCATGATAGGATGTTAGCCCCGCTAACTGAATAGCAGACTCAGGGATATTGTTATTTAAGTCAAAGTCAAAGTGCCAAAGTCAAAGTCAAAGTGCCTTTATTGTCATTCCATTGCTAATAAACAATGCAAAGAAATTGAGATACTGCTCCCTAAAAACAAACTATCACACTCACAGTTCACTCATGCATTTAA
Organism: Pholidichthys leucotaenia; assembly: GCA_020510985.1. NCBI lineage: Eukaryota > Metazoa > Chordata > Actinopteri > Cichliformes > Pholidichthyidae > Pholidichthys > Pholidichthys leucotaenia. Next base: position 282,472,646 of record CM035840.1, read on the forward strand.
CATTCTCATAATTACAACAATAAATAATGCTTGAAACAATATTACCTAAAAGTTGAATACAATATGTACATAGCAATAATAAAAACATACTGAGCGATAAATATATAAGACCAGCTTATACACACAGGGTTATTGCCACAAAATAACCTAACATAACATAAAATAATATAAAATAATATCAGCAGTCTGTACGTGTTACATAAATCCGTTCAAAATACGTACTGCTGCTGGGAAAAAACTATGATTAAACCTGGTATTCCAGGTTTTATGGGATCTGTACCGCTTTCCTGAGGGGAGCAAGTGAAAGAAATCATGGCCTGGATGAGTGCAGTCTTTAATGATGACAGTAGCTCTGTTGAGGTACCGAGACCTGGAAATCTCTTCCAGAGAAGGAAGAGAACAGCCAGTGATTTTTTGTGCAGTCTCGATCACTCTCTGGAAGGCTTTGTGGTCTGCGGCTGAACAGCCCTCATACCAAACCGTGATGCCATATGACAAAATGCTCTCAATAGCAGAGCGATAAGATAAAACCAGCAACTGTGTATTCAGGCCATTCTTCATGAGGAGCCTCAGAAAGTGTAAACGTTGTTGAGCCTTTTTTATTGTAGTTATGGTATTAACTGCCCAGGTAAGGTTGTGAGAAATATGAACACCCAGAAACTTAAAAGCCTCCACCCTCTCCACACACTCCTTGCCTATACATAGAGGAGACAGCTCACTGCTCTGCTTCCTAAAATCAGTCATGAGTTCTTTTGGGTTTTTTTGTATTTAATAGCAAATTATTATCTGAGCACCATCTCACCAGTTTCTGGACCTCATCTCTGTATGTGGACTCATCTCCTCCTGATATGAGCCCCACTAGTGTTGTGTCATCTGCAAACTTCACTATAATGTTTGTGGGATGAACAGGTATGCAGTCATATGTGTACAATGAATACAAAATGGGGCTCAGCACACAGCCCTGTGGCGAGCCTGTGTTAAGCATGACTGTAGAGGAGGAATGGGGTCCGAGTCTAACAGTCTGTGTTCGGTTTGTTAGGAAGTCCTTAATCCAGCTGCAAGTGTGAGTAGGCAGACCAAGCTAAAGCAATTTGGTGATGAGAATGTTGGGAATAATTGTATTAAATGCCGAGCTATAGTCCACAAACAACATTCTTACATAGCTCTCCTTGTCTTCTAAATGACTGAATGCCGAGTGGAGAGCTATAGCAATAGCATCTTCAGTGGATCTGCTCCCCCTGTAGGCAAACTGGTACCGATCAAAGTCTGGGGGGAGACTAGGCAAAAAATGTTTCAATACCATTTTCTCAAAACACTTCATAATAATGGGTGTTAATGCTGCTAGTCGATTGTCATTCAGACTGCTGATAATATGTTTTTTTAGGCACATGAATAATGACTGAAGATTTTAAACACTGTTGAACAATGGCTGCCTTGAGAGACAAATTAAAAATGTCAGTCAAAACAGAGCATAGCTGATGTGCACATGCTCTGAGCACCTTTCCTGGCACTCCATCGGGACCAGTAGCCTTTCTCGGGTGAACTGCTCTCAGTGTCTGTCTCACCTCATGATCCTGCAGGGTAAGCACATCAGAGCTGGCATTCAATAACGTCAGTGGGTCCGGGCGAGGTGTATTTGCCTCAAATCGTGCGAAAAAGCAGTTCAATTCTTTTGCCAGTGAGGTGCTGATGTCACTGGAAATGATGCTGCTTGTAGCCCATGTATTTTTGCCTACATATGCATAAGCATAAAGGGGATGCTGGAGATTGCATGTGTGGATTGACTTCACGTGCTGAATGGAACAATGTGTCTGGACCACCTGCGGTTAACAACAAGAGGACGGAGGTACGGCGACAAGGGGCTGAAAGGACTTCCCGACCTCCTGGGAGACAGGTGGAGGACTGAGAGACTGGAGGGGGAGTTAATGTCAATAGGGGGGTTTGACAGGGATATGTGATTCTTCCTTTGTGTGAGATGTTTAAATGTGAAGGTCTGATGCAGCTCTCTCTCTTGTGTTCTTGAGAGAAGGCTGGGGATGAAGTGCATGAATAAAACCTGAATTAAGAACCAATTCAGCTTCGTTATTTCACGCTCCCCACATTGGTGACCAGTGACAGTGTGAGAATGCCTGGAAATGCTCTCCACGATCAGGACTCATTGGAGTCTGCCCTAGCGAGCGGCATCGCCGTCAACCTGCCGGAATTCTGGCAGGACAACCCAGACTCGTGGTTCCTCCAGGCGGAGGCACAGTTCACGCTCGCAGGCATAACGGCGGATGACACTAAGTTCTACCACGTCATCGCTAGACTCGACAACCGCACGGCTCGATGCATGCGGAGCTTGGTACAGCAGCCACCCGCCGAAGACAAATACGGCAGATTGAAGGCTGCCCTCACCAAGTGTTTCACGCCCTCAGCCGAAGAGAGGGCTAGGAGGCTCCTGGCTATGCTCAACCAAGGAGATCACAGGCCAGTCGCCCTGATGGAAGACATGCTGCAGCTGAGGGGGTCAGACAACGATGATTTCCTCTTTAAGTACATCTTCCTGACTAACCTCCCGACGCATATGAGAGGAACGCTGTCCAGCATGCGTTGTGACACCCAGCAGGATTTCCGTGAGCTGGCCCAAGAGGCGCAGAGGCTCCTCAGCTCCTGCGGTGAGCAGACGACCGCGGCGGCGACCCGAGGCAGCGACGAGCCGGAGACAGCCGAGCCAAGCCTACTAACAATGGCAGCGGCGCGGCCCCGAAGCGGCGGAGGTGATGGCCCAGCGGCAGAGGCGCGGCCCCGACGCAGCGGAGGAAAGGATCTCTGTTTTTATCATCGGCGGTTCGCGGAGAGGGCACACTGGTGTGTGCCGCCGTGCAACTTCAAGAAGTCAGGAAACGGCAGGACCGAGAATCGTTAGCAGCTTCGGCTCTCGGCGAAAGAAATAAGCTGCTATACATCACAGATACGAGCTCCGGGCGGCAGTTCCTTATAGACACCGGAGCCCAAGGGAGTTTCATCACCCCAACCTATGCTGACCGGGTGGCTGGCCCCCGTGGAAACGGGGCAACGGCGGCGAACGGCTCGAGCATCAACACCTACGGGGAAAGGACCTTGTCTCTGTCCTTGCATGGCCGCACTTATGAATGGACTTTTGTCATAGCGGCGGTGATTTTCAACATGTTAGGTGCTGATTTTCTGTGCTCACATGGTTTGTTAGATGATCTTGCCAATAGGCGGCTGGTAAATGCACTCTCTTTTTATTCTATTCCCTGTGCAGCTCGAGTGTCCCCGCCACCAGTGCAGACCAACGTCGCCACAGCAGGCGATAAGTTTAACACAATCCTCACCCAGTTTCCAGCACTCACGATTCCCACATTTTCGGCAACAGTTGCGAAACACGGGGGTGAGCAATTTATTACTACAACTGGCCCCTCCGTCTTCGCGAAAGCTCGGCGCCTGGATGCTGCTAAACTCTCCATGGCGCGCGAGGAGTTCGCCAGCCTAGAGAGGCTGGGCATTATTCGCCGTTCGAAAAGCCCATGGGCTTTGCCGCTGCATATGGTCCCGAAAGCCGACGGCTCCTGGCGACCTTGCAGCAATTACCCCAGGCTAAACAACGCCACGGCACACGATCGCTACCCCATCCCACACATCCAGGATTTTTCGGTGCATTTGGCGGGGGCGCGCATTTTTTCTAAAATAGACCTGGTTCGCGGCTACCATCAGGTTCCAGTCCGGCCGGAGGACATTCCTAAAACAGCGGTTATAACCCCTTTTGGACTTTTTGAGTTTTTGCTCATGCCGTTTGGCCTCAAAGGCGCTGCACAAATATTCCAACGCATGATGGATGCCGTGTTACGTGATCTTCCATTCGTGTTCGTTTACCTCGACGACATTTTGGTCGCCAGTACTTCAGAGGAAGAACACGAAAAATACCTCACTGCGGTTTTTAGGAGGTTGGGAGAGCACGGCTTAATAATTAATCCAGCCAAGTGCCAGTTTGGCGTTGCGCAGATCGATTTTTTGGGCCACCGTGTGTCCCCAGAAGGGACAGTTCTGCTGCCGGATAAGATGCGTGCAGTAGCAGATTTTCCCCGACCACAAACAGTCAAATCATTGCAGGAATTTTTAGGAATGATAAATTTTTATAACCGTTTCCTACCCCACGCAGCGCAGCTCATGCAGCCATTATACGCCGCGCTCAGAAAGCAAAAACCCTCCAATACAATCGAGTGGTCCCCGGAGCGGGAGCGCGCGTTCACGGAGGTAAAAAAAGCTTTGGCTGAAGCCGCGCTTCTAGCTCATCCGGACCCATCGGCCCGCATCGCGCTAACTACCGACGCATCAGATTTGGCCATAGGGGCAGTTATAGAGCAGCACGTTGCCGGTGTTTGGCAGCCGCTAGCATTCTTCAGCAAATCCTTGAGCGAAGCTGAGCGGAAATACAGCATGTTTGACAGGGAGCTGTTAGCGCTCCATTTGGCCATCCGCCATTTCCAGTTCTGGCTGGAAGGTCGGCGTTTCACCGCTTTTGTTGACCATAAGCCGCTCACTTTCGCGATGTCCAAAATTTCAGATCCGTGGTCGGGCCGGCAGCAAAGGCAGCTGGCCGCAATTTCGGAATTTACCACTGATATTCAGCACGTAGCGGGTAAACTCAACATAGTAGCAGACTGCCTCTCTCGCGCGACCACAGCACCGGCGCGCGCAGGGGCAGATTATACTATGGCAGCCGCGAAGCAAAATAGCAGTGCGGAAGCGCACGCGGCCCCAGTTCATGTGGGGATAGATTACGCAGCCATGGCAGCGGAGCAGGGCAGAGATGCGGACGTGCGCGCGCTCCAGTCTGGACCAACAGGGTTAAGGCTGGAGAGCAGGTGTTTGCAAACCGGTATGCACCCCCTAATCTGCGATGTGTCAACAGGACGGCCACGCCCGGTAGTTCCGGCCGCGTGGCGCTGCCGCGTTTTCGACTCGGTTCACTCCCTGGCACACCCAGGTGTGAGCGCTTCTGTGAAAATGGTAGCGGAGAAGTTTGTTTGGCCGTGCCTACGCAAGCACGTGAAAGAGTGGGCAAGGACCTGCATGGCTTGTCAGCGGGCCAAAATTCATAAGCACACAAGAGCCCCTTTAGAACCGTTCCACATTCCGGCCAAGAGATTCGATCACTTGCACGTCGACCTCGTGGGCCCCCTACCGTCGTCGCAGGGGTTCACACATCTTTTGGCAATGGTGGACCGAACCACACATTGGCCGGAAGTGGTCTCACTGGCATCGACCATGGCCGCAGAGGTGGCTCGCGTTTTTTTGACGGGCTGGGTAGCGCGTTTCGGGGTTCTGTCGGATATTAGGTCCGACAGAGGGCCTCAATTTGTCTCTGAGCTGTGGTCAGTGATGGCCAGCAGCTTAGGAGCGAAAATTCACCGCACTACCGCTTATCACCCTCAGGCTAATGGTTTATGCGAGCGTTTTCATAGGTCTTTGAAGGCAGCCCTCAGAGCGTCGCTTACGGATGCAGATTGGGTAAACAAACTACCATGGGTTTTATTAGGGTTGCGTTCTGCACCTAAAGAGGATTTAAATGCCTCCCCAGCGGAGTTAGTTTTTGCACAACCTCTCAGGCTGCCCGGTGAGTTTCTATCAGAGCATCCGGAACCGGGACGCCTCCCGGCTCTTGGACCATCGATCGGCACGGGGGGTTTTGACAGGGATATGTGATTCTTCCTTTGTGTGAGATGTTTAAATGTGAAGGTCTGATGCAGCTCTCTCTCTTGTGTTCTTGAGAGAAGGCTGGGGATGAAGTGCATGAATAAAACCTGAATTAAGAACCAATTCAGCTTCGTTATTTCACGCTCCCCACACTGCTGCCCTTATAGTTTGTGATATGGTGAAAACCTTGCCATACTCGTCTCGAGTCATTATCAGAAAAATGGTCCTCAACTTTCCTCTTATAGGCCTGTTTAGCTTCCTTAATGCCTTTCTTCAGATTAGCCTGGGCGGTGCTATACAGATCTGTATCCCCTGACCTGAAGGCTATATCATGGGCTCTGAGGAGTGCCTGGACTTCTTTTGTCATCCAAGGCTTCTGGTTAGGAAAAACACTGATGCGAATTTAACCAAGTTTCCGTAAAGATAAAACACAGCAGTTCTGCAAATCATGTTGCATAGCTCTCAGGAACTGCATGTGGTCTATTTTGTTGTCTAGGGAAGGAATCGGGAGTCTGTGTGGGCTAGCAGCTAGCTTAGCTCTGATTCCTCCATGTCTACCTCTCTTTCATCTCCTCTTGCACAGTCTACTGTGTCTCCATTTGGAATGAGACACAGCAGTTGAGTCAGGGGGTGTAAAGTCTGTTGGAGAAGGCCTAGGCCATGAGTTCCTCTGTAATGCTCCTATACCAGGCGTAATGTTTGGTCATATTCCTTATCTCCAGAAGGCTGTGGCAACTGTAGCTTGTGTGCAGCATCATATGTGGATATTAAGCACAATATACACTTAGGCATAACTTAAACAACACTAAACGGAACAAAACAGGAAGAGAGAAGGGAGGCTGCTGTGTTCACACGCCACCTAAGCCTGTTTTCCACTAGCCCAGAACACCTCGGTAAGGCTCGATTCACTTCAGTACGGCTCGGAATGCTTCTGTCTCCATTAGCACGGTGTTGTGCTTGTGCTGTGATGGTTTGTGTTAGGAGGTTTTAGAAGCAGGGCAGCAGCAGATTCTCAGCGAGGCGGGGCCACACTCCCATGACGTTACGCACCGGACTGAGTCCTTATTTACACGAGACAAAAAAGGATTATTGCCATGCTCGCTCTGTGGTTTTATCTCACAATTAATTTTATCTCATAATTAAGCTGCAACACAAGTCACTTTTGTTTTGAATTAACTGCCAAATGACCTAGAAATAATGAGCTGAAACTTGTTTTTATTCGTATTAAATAATGAGACGGTGGCACACTGTCCAACACCACATCCTAGGGCATTTTGGATGTACTGAATTAAAAAAATTCATGTTTTTCACCTTCAGGTCAACGTTTGGAACAACAGTATTATTATTTTCCGTTTAGATAGATTAGTTTATTTGACAGGGACAGTGCAATAAACATAGACAATTAATCAATGACAATCAATCTGACGTGTTGCACATAGAGTGTATAGCTATTAGCTAATTTGCAACTCTTGTCCCTGGAAGACCCTGTTACACTCCTTCTAAAGTATTGTAAATTTCTGAATTTGGAATGCTGATAGAACATTCAATTTACATATACTTGTACCTTTGACTTGGTGCTAATTTTTTATGATATTTCAATAAAAAGAACAGAAAGCTTACAAAAAGATTTCTTTTTTGGTTTAGTTAAAAATTACATTACCTTTACAATGGTTGACCCTCAGCATCATTTTGATCAGACTAGGCAATGGAATTTCTATGTAATTATACTGTTTTATAATTCAGTGTTATAACAGACAAACCACACTTTCCAAAACAATTCCATTTTATTATATACAAAATATTAAAATAAAAAAAAAACTTTGCAACACAACATGAAGGTTAATCGACATTTTATACACACCGACCACTGAGTGCTGAGGCTCGGTAGAATGAAGGCGTCTCTGCCAGCTCTGGGTCAGGAAGGCTCGGTTGAATTAATCCGGACGGGCTGTCGCGGCGGACGCGTGGGATGATTCTACAAGGAAAATGCACACAATAAAATACAGCACGAAAGTGCAATATATACAGAAAAGACAATAGTTTTTAACAAGAATACATAAGCTTATTTCAGCGTATTGTTCACATGAATAATTACAATAAAAGCTTTAGTCCGCAGTGTGCTGCAATAAAGCAGCGATCATCCACAAATGAACAGCTTTTTTATTGCATAAATAAACTGAGCGTTTTACCGAATATATTTGCGAAAAAACGCACAATAAAAAAAAAAAATTAAAACTCACCGTTAAAGGACTCCGATGTCGAGACCTCCCGGTATATTTTTTCATTCCGGGCGGCTCCGTCTAACTCGCGCTGAATACGTTCGTCTGACAATGCAGTGAGCAGACACTGCAGCTCCTTATTGGTCCATGGAACACCCTTATTACGCGAAGCCATTTTTGATAGAGAATAAATGAAAATAGCACAGCGATACACTGAAAAGGAACCGCCAACAGTGGTTGCGTGCTGAGTAAAGGTGGTCGTGAAGATTCTTTTTTTTTTTTTTTTTCAAAAACTTTATTGAGAAGGTCGTGAAGATTTGGTAGATGATGAGGAGGAGAGGGGCGGTTACAACCTGACCAATCAGCGGCGACCAGTCTGTTAACGTCACAACACGGCACAGCTCAGCACTGCTGTACCCTGCCCTGCAGCGGGGCTGAGAATCGCGGCTGTTAAACCGTGTTGGGGCTTGTGGAAAAGCGTACAAAGCGTGCTGAGCCGTCCCGTGTCGCGCTAAAGCGTGCTAGTGGAAAAGGCCCTCTAGTGGTAAAGATAAAGGCATATCTTTAAAAAAAAATCCCATTTAACAAAAGGTTTAAAAAAATAAACTTGATGATTCGAAAAAAAAAAAATCAGTACATAGAATATGAATGTTGCAAATTTGCATGATAAAACTGCAGATAGGAATGAATGAAAAGTCTCAGGGTGCTTTTACATTTCAGCTGTTTGGTCTGGACTTTTGGACTTTCAAGTTCTGTTCAAACCAAACCTTCCTCGAACCACAGTCCAGACAAAAAAGGAGAAATTTGGTCCAGCAAAAAGAGGTGATCTCAGTCCAGATGAATGAATTTATTTATGAATTTTATGAATTAATTTATTTATTTCGGATAGTACATTACAGGTTAAAAGAAACTGTATAATATAACAACAAGGTCAAATTAGACAAAGACTCCTTCTACTATACAATTCCACGTGAGTTATCCGAAATGGGTGATGGCTGAAGCTGCAGCTTATAATCAAGATCAAACTGAACTGGTTTGCTTGGAGTGTGAAAGCAGTTTTCAGAAAGGTTCGGACTGTAGGACCAAAGACGAAGTTCAGGAAGCCAACAAGAGTGAAAATGATCAATTTTAACACTCAGACAGATGAACTCAGAGAGTGAGCAGCATGGTCACTTGAAATAAAATCATAAAAATGTCGAAATTTAGCAGATGTTTTCAGATAGGATGAGACAAAGTTTATGAAAAAACTGGAGAAGCAATGTCTCCTTAAAATGATGATGGCTGATGAAAAGGACAAATGTTGCTTTTAATGAAGACCTGGATAATATTCTAGCCTCAATAAACTCGCTCACCCACTATGATGGTACTTCCAGCGCCACACGAGTCAGCTGCCCTTTTTGCAACAGCGGCTCAATTCTGAGGTTTTCTTCCTATTTCTTATTTACTATCTGGCTTCTCCCTCTAAATTTTCTGATCCGGTGACACCTTATCCATCACGGACAAATAGATCACCCCAAATGTCTCCCGAGCCGGCGTATGGAGCCACTGTTTATAGCAGGAGACAGTACAACAGGGACCAGCTGTTAGCACTTAACCGGTCCACGGTGCTAACGCAAAAACTCAACATACCGGGAGAAATAAGACGGAAACAGCGTGGATGTCAAGCTGGAGTAAGACGGCGGGCGAGGAATATAAGGTACAAACCTGTCCTCCCCGTCCGTTATTATGGGGAACGTTCGATCGCTAGTCAATAAGATGGAAGAACTAGTGGCTATGACACATTACCAGAGCGTCTTCAGAGAGATTAGCATGATGTTGTTTACTGAGACGTGGCTAACAGAACTAGGAACAGATGCTAGCATCGAACTGGAGGGTTTCCATGCAATACGGGCAGACCGGACACCAGACAGTGGGAAGGCAAGGAGCGGAGGAGTGATTTGAGAGACTAGCTGTTTTACAGGAAATCCCAAATCATAAGCTTGCCTAATTGTGTTTTTAAGGATTATTTATCATAATTTATCTCTTCACAAGCTCCAGTTAGTCCAGAATTCAGCTGCCCCCATTATCTCCAAAACCTCCTCCTTCCTTCACATCTCTCCTGTTCTCCTGCAACTTCACTGGCTCCCGGTCAAATTTCGCATTGATTTTAAAATCCTCCTTCTTACTTTCAAAGCCATCCATAACCTCGCCCCTCCTTATCTGGCTGACCTCCTTCACATTGTTACCTCTACCCGCTCCCTCAGATCCTCCTCCTCTGTCCACCTCACTGTCCCTCCTGCTCGACTCAGCTCCATGGGGAGTAGAGCCTTCAGCCGCTCTGCTCCCAAACTTTGGAATTCACTCCCACCTGCCATCAGAAACATTGACTCCCTCCCTCGGTTTAAATCTGCTCTCAAAAATCACCTGTTCGGATTAGCATTTTCATTGTAACTGCCATGGTTTTTTTATGATTGTCGTTTTCTGTTTTTGTTGTTTATTAATACTGTGTTTTATCTATTTCTGTAAAGTGTCCTTGAGTGTCTTGAAAGGTGCTTTTAAATAAAATGTATTATTATTATTATTATGTATATCAATAACAGTTGGTGCAAACCGGGACATATCATGGTTAAAGAGCAACACTGCAGCAAAGACATTGAGTTGCTAGCTGTTACCATGCGGCCTGCTTATCTCCCGAGGGAATACTCACATGTGATCTGCATTGTTATTGATGCAAATCCGACGGCGAACGCTGGGGCAGCGCGTGACCCCATCCACTCAGTAAGTGGCAGGCTGTTGACACAACACCCAGATGCTCTCCTCCTCATCTCTGGTGATTTTAGCCATATCTCACTGTCCTCCATTCTGCCCACGTTCACCCAGTATGTCACATGCCACACCAGAGACAATGAAACACTGGATCTATTCTATGTGAATACTAAGGAGGCATACACCTCATCACCACTCCCCCCAATCGGGAGATCAGATCACAACTTGGTTCATCTCCTGCCGGTGTACAAAACCTTAGTACACAGACAACCTCCGGTCATGCGCACGGTGAAGATATGGTCTGACGAGGCAATGGACTCTCTAAAGGACTGTTTTGAAATCACTGCCTAGGAGCAGCTCTGCGATCTACATGGTGAGGACATCAACGGCCTCACTCACACCATCACGGACTACTTCAACTTCTGTGTGGACAACACCGTACCCACTAAGATCATACGGTGTTGCTTGAATAACAAACGCTGGATCAACCCTGAGATAAAATCATTACTGAGAGAGAAGAAGAGGATCTTCAGGTCGGGGAACAGGGAGATGCTGAAGTCCGTACAGAGGAAGCTGAGGAGGAAGATCAGAGAAGGCAAGAACAGCTTCAGGAAGAAGATGGAGGACAAGCTGCAACAGAGCAACATCAGCGGGGTCTGGAGAAACCTCAAAACCATCTCTGGGCTCCAGAATATCTCCTCCCAAGCCACGGGGGGCAGGGACTGGGTGAACAATCTGAACCTGTTCTTTAATAGGTTTGACCAACTGCCCCCCCCCACCTGAACACCAACCACTGCTGCCTCTACCGTCATCGAGACCTGCTGTCCACTCCCCTCACCACTAACACCCCCCCACTCCCAGCACACAGCCCCCCAACCTGACCCTCACTAAGACCCAGGTGAGGGCGGAGCTGAGGAAGATCAAGGTGAGGAAGGCCTCGGGACCGGATGGCATCAATGCAAAGCTCCTTAAGTCCTGCGCAGACCAGCTGTGTGGGATTGTGGAGCACATCTTCAACCTGAGCCTGAAGCTGGGAGGGTACCACAGTTGTGGAAAACATCTTGTGTGGTACCTGTACCAAAGACTTCCCATCCCAAAGACCTGAACAGCTACAGGCCAGTGGCCCTGACATCTCACATGATGAAGATCCTGGAGAGACTGCTCCTTGCTCACCTCCGCCCCCTGGTGGGACCAGCGATGGATCCACTCCAGTTCGCCTACCAGCATGGCATTGGGGTGGCGGATGCAGTGATCTTCCTCCTTCACCGTTCCCTGTCCCACCTGGAGAAGCCCGGGAATGCGGTGAGGATCATGTTCTTTGACTTCTCCAGTGCTTTCAACACCATCCAACCGATGATCCTGAGGGACAAGCTGCTGTGCGCAGGGGTGGACCAGCACCTGTCATTGTGGATCCTGAACTACCTCACTAACCGGCCACAGTTTGTGAGAACCCGGGATTGTGTTTCCGACACAATCATCGGCAGCACGGGGGCCCCCCAGGGAATGGTTTTGGCTCCCTTCCTGTTCACCCTTTATACTGCGAACTTCTCACACGACACAACACACTGCCATCTACAGAAGTTCTCTGACGACTTTGCAATCGTCGGCCTCATCTCCAACGGAGATGAAGCTGAGTACAGAGGACTTATCCAGGACTTCGTGGACTGGTGCCATCGGAACTGCCTTCAGATCAACGCTGGGAAAACTAAGGAGCTGGTGGTGGACTGCCACAGGAAAGGGTAACCCCTCACAGCACCAGTAAACATCCAGGGAACAGACATTGAGATGGTGACTTTCTACAAGTACCTGGGTGTTCATTTGAACAATAAACTAGACTGGTCACACAATACCGACGCACTCTACAAGAAGGGACAGTGCAGGCTGTTCCTACTGAGGAGGCTCAGGTCTTTTGGTGTACAAGAGGTGCTCCTGAAGACCTTCTACGATTCGGTGGTGGCATCAGCCATCACTTTTGGAGTGGTCTGCTGGGGCAACGGCATCACAGTAGCGGACAGGAAGAGACTGAACAAATTGATCAAGAAAGCTAGCTTTGTCCTCGGGCAGTGCCTTGACCCAGTAGAGGAGATAGGAGAGAGAAGGATGGTGGCTAAACTATGATCTCTGCTGGAGTCCGAGTTCCACCCTATGCAGGACATACTGAACGCATTGAGGAGCTCATTTAGCAGCAGACTACATCATCCTAGGTGCACAACCGAGAGGTTTCGCAGGTCCTTCCTACCTACGGCTGTCAGACTGTACAACCTAAGCAGGGCTGCTCGCAGAGATAGCAAAAAGACGTGACGACCTAATAGTATTGAATGCAAAAGACGCAATAGACTTACACAATGGTCCCCTCCAGTATACAACTAGGAAAATACCGGTCGCTATGGAGGGTGAGAATATGTATGGGTACATAATTATACCATGTAGGATAACTAAGTAGACGGTTGTGCTGTTTCATTCCATCTAGCTACAATGCTCCGCACTGTGTGTGTTTATATATTTACATATTTATTCCATCTAGCTACAATGCTCCGCACTGTGTGTTTATATATATATTTATATATTTACTCTATCTAGCAACAATGCTCCACATTGTGCGCGCTTATATATTTACATATTTATTCCATCTAGCTACAATGCTCCGCACTGTGTTTATATATTTATATATCTATCCCATCTAGCTACAATGCTCCGCACTGTGTGTGTATATATATATATAGATAGATAGATAGTTTATTTCCAACACAAAAAATATAACAAAAAACAAGCAAATAGCAAATGCAATAAAGTTACAGTATACACTGTTCGAAAGGGAGAAGGAAGAAGTGAACACTTATTAATTCCAACTCCTCTTTTCCATCGATACACCCATGTGAATTTTATACAAATTACTACCTTTAATACCCCAAGTAAACAATTTACTGTATTTTTTACAGATCAACATTAACACCTGTCCATTCTAACATACAATGAAGTCTATATTTCAAAACCAGTCTCAAATGACACAGATACACACAGTGCTGTCCCACCCACCATTCCATAGTGTCCCATAATGTCCCAGAGTGAACATAATGAATCGTACATATAAATTCTACCCTTCTAACATATATCCTTTCAACAAATGGTGCTTATACCTCTTTTTAAATTGATTTCTGTTTGTACATAGTTTCAGTTCCGGCTCCAGACTGTTCCACAAATCCACACCACAGACAGATATGCACATACTTTTCTTGGTTGTACGTATCTTGGGTTTTGTGAAGTTTAAGTCTCCTCTCAAATTATGATCATTGTCTCTTTTTTTAAATATTTTTTTTATATTAGTTGGGAGTTGATTGTTAATTGCCCTGTACATTACTTGTGCTGTCTTAAATTTAACTAAATCGATGAACTTTATGACATGTGACTTCAAGAACAACAAATTGGTATGGTCTCTATATCCTGCATTGTTTATTATCCTTATAGCTCTTTTTTGTAATGTGCATATTGCTTGTAGGTTGGTCTTGTAGGTGTTTCCCCAGACTTCTACACAGTAGTTAAGATAAGGTAAAAACAATGAATTGTACAATAAGACCAATGATTTATAGTCCACGATGTGTCTTGTCTTCCCCAGTATGCCTATACATTTTGTTAATTTAGCCCGGATGTGACTGATGTGAGGTATATACTGTATATATATATATATATATATATATATATATATATTCCCACATATATATATAAATATATATATGTGGGAATCGTGAAATGATGACACTGGATGATTTTTCAGTATTGGTTTATTTCCATCTCACGTCCCACAGCTCCTTCTCTCAGTCAGGGAATAAGAGACCAAGCTGCGGTAAACCACATATATTTATACCTCCACATCAAACACAGAATCACATCCACATTTAATCCCTCCATTGTCCTCTCGGCTCCTCTGTCTGACCCCAGGAGGTCAGACAGTCCTTTCAGGTTCACTCTCCAGATCTTCTCACTTCTTCCCCAGTTCGCAGGTGGTCCAGACTCATTGTCCATTTGAGGCGTGACGTCAATACACAACGCAAGTTCAAAGTTCTTTTATGTTTGGGTCTCTGCCAAGGAATATGTGAGCTACATAATGTTACGCCACATCACTCCCCCCGAAACGCCCAAGAATGGACACACACCAACATTACTCTAACAGTTATACACATTATGTCAAGAATGGACACACACATCAACATCACTCTAAGAGCTGTACCATTATGTCACCCCCCCCCCCCCTTGCAGGATCTACAGCACAATCTACACGGGTTGATCAAAATACACATCACTCTGCCCGTTGCCTAGGCTTCAATCTCCTCCCGAATCTGCTGAATGCAGGCTTCGCAGCCTGTGTTGTGCCGTCCTGCGGCGCACCTGTGGAATGAGGGGGAGAAGGGTTATTTGTCCCCTGCGGGGAGACAAGGGACCGTTCCCTGGGAGGTCTGCCGCGTCGAGGCGCCCCCGCCGGTCGTACAGGTTCGTCACGTAACACAAAAGCAGGCTTTAATCTGTCAACACTGATTGTTTCTTTCCTGCCCCCCAAATCTAGCAGAAAACATTTCTCCCCGGTTTCCAGCACTCGAAATGGACTGTCGTAAGGTGGGCGGAGGCTGTGACGCTGGGCGTCGTGCCTGACAAAAACAAACTCTGCGTTTTGCAAAGCCTTGGGAACAAAAACCCACGGAAAAGTGTGATGAGCGGGGCCCGGGAGCATTTCTGCTCCCGTGCCACTTAGATGTCCTCGCACCGGGGGGTGCTCTGGTGCCGCATGGGCTGGCAGGAATTCTCCTGGCAGCCTGAGAGGTTGAGTAAAATCTAATTCAGCAGGTGAGGCATCTAAATCCTCTTTGGGTGCCGAACGCAACCCCAATAAAACCCATGGTAGTTTGTTTACCCAATCTGTATCCGTGAGCGACGCTCTGAGGGCTGCCTTCAACGACCTGTGAAAACGCTCGCATAAACCGTTGGCCTGTGGATGATAAGCGGTGGTGCGATGGGCTGTCGCTCCTAAGCCGCTGGCCATTGCTGACCACAGCTCCGACACGAATTGCGGACCCCTATCGGACGTAATGTCTGACGGGACTCCGAACCGCGCTACCCAGGCTGTTAAAAAAGCACGAGCCACCTCTGCTGCTGTGGTCGATTGCAATGGGACTACTTCCGGCCAACGTGTGGTCCGGTCCACCATTGTTAGGAGATGTGTGAACCCTTGCGACGGCGGCAGGGGTCCCACTAGATCTACGTGCACATGATCGAACCTCTTAGCCGGAATGTGGAAAGGTTCTAAAGGAGCCTTCGTGTGCCTGTGAACTTTGGCCCGCTGGCAAGCCATGCAGGCTTTCGCCCACTCCTTCATGTGCTTGCGCAGGCTCGGCCAAACAAACTTCTCCGCTACCATTTTCACCGAAGTGCGTACTCCTGGCTGCGCTAGGGAGTGCACTGCGTCAAAAACGCGACGGCGCCACGTGGCCGGTACCACTGGGCACGGTCACCCGGTGGATACATCGCAGATTAGCGGGGGTGAACTGGTTTGTAAACTTATGCTCTCCAGCCTTAACCCTGTTGGTCCAGACAGGAGCGCGTGCAAGTCTGTGTCTTCGCTCTGCTCCGCTGCCATGGCTGCGTAATCTATCCCCACGTGCATCGGAGCCGCGTGCGCGTCCGCGCTGTTACCTCGCTCCACGTCTGCGGCATTACAGTCCCCATCTGCGTGGACAGGCGCTGTTACCGCTCGCGAGAGGCAGTCTGCTACTACATTAAGTTTACCGGCTACGTGCTGTATATCGGTGGTGAATTCTGAAATTGCGGCCAGCTGCCTCTGCTGTCGGCCTGACCACGGTTCTGAGATTTTGGACATTGCAAAAGTGAGCGGTTTGTGGTCGACAAACGCGGTGAAACGCCGCCCTTCCAACCAGAACTGAAAATGGCGAAAGGCCAGGTGGAGCGCTAGCAGTTCCCTGTCAAACGCGCTATATTTCTGCTCCGCATCACGTAGGGACCTGCTGAAAAAAGCAAGTGGCTGCCAAACCCTGGCGACCTGCTGTTCTACAACAGCTCCTATGGCCACATCTGACGCGTCTGTGGTTAGCGCTATTCAGGCTGCTGGGTCTGGGTGAGCCAGCAGTGCTGCATCTGCCAGTGCTTTTTTAACCTCAGTGAATGCGCGCTCCCGCTCTGGGGACCACTCAATCACATTGGAGGACTTCTGTTTTTTTAGCGCGGCGTACAACGGTTGCATGAGCTGCACCGTGTGGGGTATGAAACGGTTGTAAAAATTTACCATACCTAAAAATTCTTGTAACGCTTTTACCATTTGTGGCTGGGGAAACTCAGCCACTGCGCGTACTTTCGACGGCAGCAGGACTGCTCCCTCTGGGGAGACGCGGTGCCCTAAAAAATCGATCTGCGTTGCGCCAAAATGGCACTTGGCTGGGTTGATTATCAACCCATGCACTCCCAACCTCTGAAAAACTGTCATGAGGTGACTTTCGTGTTCCTCCTCAGAGGCGCTGGCGACCAAAATATCATCTAAGTAGACAAAAACAAAAGGGAGGTCGCGCAACACAGCATCCATCATGTGTTGGAAGGTTTGCGCGGAGCCTTTAAGGCCAAAAGGCATGCGTAAAAACTCAAAAAGCCCGAACAGGGTTATTACCGCTGTCTTGGGAATGTCCTCTGGTTGGACCGGGACCTGATGATAACCGCGGACCAGGTCTATTTTAGAAAAAATGCGCGCCTTGGCCAAATGCACCGAAAAATCTTGGATATGCGGAATTGGGTAGCGGTCCTGCGCTGTGGCATTGTTTAACCTGCAATAATCACCACAAGGTCTCCACGAGCCGTCACCCTTAGGCACCATATGCAGGGGGGAAGCCCAGGCGCTCTTCGAGCGGCGAATTATGCCCAACCTTTCCAGGTTGGCGCACTCCTCACGCGCAATGGAGAGCTTAGCTGCATCCAAGTGCCGAGCCTTCGCAAAAAACTGGTGGACCACTTGTGGTTATAAAGTGCTCCACCCCGTGCTTCACCACCTTAGCTGAAAACGTGGGAACTGTGAGTGCTGGAAACTGGTTTATTTGAGTGTGAAACTTACCTCCTGCTGTGGCGACGTTGGTCTGTACTGGCGGTGGGGACACTCGAGCTGCACAAGGGATGGAACAAAAAGAGAGTGCATTAACCAAGCGTCTATTAACCAGATCTACCAACAAGCCATGTGAGCACAAAAAGTCAGCGCCTAACATGTTGAAACTCACCGCCGCTACTATGAAGGTCCATTCATAGATGCGGCCGTGCAAGGACAGGCGCAGAGTCCTTTCGCCAAAAGTCTTGATCGACGAGCCGTTTGCAGCCGTTGCCCCGTCTCCGCGGGGGCCGGCCACCCAATCTGCATAGGTTGTAGTGATGAAACTCCTCTGTGCTCCGGTGTCAACGAGGAATTGCCGTCCGGAGCTCGCATCTGTCAGGTACAGCAGCTTGTTCTGTTCGCCGAGAGTCGAAGCTGCTAACGACCCCCGGCTCGTGCGCTTTCTTTGTATCTTGAAGCTGCATGGTGGGATGCATCTGTGTGCCTTCTGCGGGAAGCGTTGATGGTAAAAACAGAGGTCGTCCTTTCCTCTGCTTCGGGACCGCGCCGCTGCTGTAGTCGCTGGGGTTGCTTCTGCTGCCACTGGTTCTCCACCGCCCTCGGTTGCCGCGCCAAGGTCTGCTGCTGCCACTGAAGTCTCCTGCTCACCGCAGGCGTCGAGGAGCCGCTCCGCTTCCACGGCCAGCGCGCGGAAATCCTGCTGGTTCACACACCTCATGCTGGAGAGGGAACCCCTCATGTGTGCTGGGAGGGTCCTCAAGAAGATGTGTTTAAATAGAAACGCATCGTTGTCTGCCCCGATCACCTGCAGCATGTCCTCCATGAGGATGGTCGGCCTGCGTCCTCCTCTGTCGTGCAGGTCCAGAAGTGTTCTGGCCCTCACCTCGGGTGATGGCACAAAACTCCGGATGAGGGCGGCTTTCAGGGCGTCGTATTTGCCAGCAGCGGGTGGCTGCTGCACCAGGCTCCGCACACACCGGGCTGTGCGGCTGTCGAGTCTTGCGATGACATTATGGAACTTGATGTCATCTGCTGATACCCCGTTGAGCACGAACCGCGATTCCACGTGTTGGAACCATGAGTGCGGGTCATCTTGCCAGAACTCGGGGAGTTTAATTGAGTTTACGCCCGTGCGGGCGGTCTCCGGTGAATCTGGGTCGGAGAGACGATCTCCAAGCCTTTCCATATGTCTCATGTGTGGGTCACTAATGTGGGAATCGTGAAATGATGACACTGGATGATTTCTCAGTATTGGTTTATTTCCATCTCACGTCCCACAGCTCCTTCTCTCAGTCAGGGAATAAGAGACCGAGCTGCGGTAAACCACATACATTTATACCTCCACATCAAACACAGAATCACATCCACATTTAATCCCTCCATTGTCCTCTCGGCTCCTCTGTCTGACCCCAGGAGGTCAGACAGTCCTTTCAGGTTCACTCTCCAGATCTTCTCACTTCTTCCCCAGTTCGCAGGTGGTCCAGACTCATTGTCCATTTGAGGCGTGACGTCAATACACACCGCGAGTTCAAAGTTCTTTTATGTTTGGGTCTCTGCCAAGGAATATGTGAGCTCCATAATGTTATGCCACATATATATATATATATATATATATATATATATATATATATATATATATATACTACCGTTCAAAAGTTTGGGGTCACTTAAAAATTTCCTTATTTTTGAAAGAAAAGCACTTTTTTTCAATGAAAATAACTTTAAACTAATCAGAAATACACTCTAATATCTAATATACATTGCTAATGTGGTAAATGACTATTCTAGCTGCAAATGTCTGGTTTTTGGTGCAATATCTACATAGGTGTATAGAAGTCCATTTCCAGCAACTATCACTCCAGTAATTGTTTGCTCATTGCGTCAGAAGGCTAATGGATGATTAGAAAACCCTTGGCCAATCATGTTAGCACAGCTGAAAACAGTTTAGCTGGTTAGGGGAGCTATAAAACTGACCTTCCTTTGAGCAGGTTGAGTATCTGGAAAAAATTATTATTTCAAATACAAATCATTATTTCTAACCTTGTCAATGTCTTGACTATATTTTCTATTCATTTTACAACTCATGGTGGTAAATAAGTGTGACTTTTCATGGAAAACACAAAATAATTGTCTGGGTGACCCCAAACTTTTGAACGGTAGTGTATATATACCACTACCGTTCAAAAGTTTGGGGTCACTTAGAAATTTCCTTATTTTTGAAAGAAAAGCACTTTTTTTTCGATGAAGATAACTTTAAACTAATCAGAAATACACTCTATACATTGCTAATGTGGTAAATTACTATTCTAGCTGCAAATGTCTGGTTTTTGGTGCAATATCTACATAGGTGTATAGAGGCCCATTTCCAGCAACTATCACTCCAGTGTTCTAATGGTACAATGTTTTTGCTCATTGCGTCAGAAGGTTAATGGATGATTAGAAAACCCTTGTGCAATCATGTTAGGTCTGCAATGCTGTAATTGCTGCAAATGGAGGATTCTTTGACGAAAGCAAAGTCTGAAGGAAAAAATTATTTTTTTTTTATGAGATTACACACTTTTGAGATTACACTTTTTATTTCGGATAATACATTACAGGTTAAAAGAAACTGTATAATATAACAACAAGGTCAAATTAGACAAAGACTCCTTCTACTATACAATTCCACGTGAGTTATCCGAAATGGGTGATGGCTGAAGCCGCAGCTTATATTGCCCACCCATATTCCATCCAAGAATTCAAAGGAGAGAAAAGAGAAAACAAGACAAGAGCGATTACAATTTAAAACAAGGCTAAGGCAAAATGTGACTGAGAGAAAAAGAAAAACTGAGCTAGTCTAAGTTAAGTGGTTACTATTCAAAAACAAATCTAAGACATAGTGTCACAAAGAAAAAAAGAAAAAAAGAAAAAAACTAAGCTACAACGCAACACAGGCTGGAAATGTCAATCCTTATGTGAGTTTACATGTCGTCTTGTAAATATGTTTGGAGTATTTCTTCCTTTAGTTTTTGTTTAAATTGTCCAAGCTTTGTACATGATTTTAATTCAGGTCCAAAATCGTTCCATAATCTGACTCCTTGCACTGAAATACAGTGTTGCTTGGTGGTTGTTCTCACTGTAGGCTTTTGAAATATACATGTTCCTCTGAAGTGATATCGTTTCTCCCTTGTTTGGAACAACTTTTGGATATTTGCGGGCAGTGATAGATTCTTCACTTTGAACATTATTATTGCGGTTTTAAAGTCAATCAGATCTTTCAACTTGAGAGTTTTTTGTTTAAGAAAAAGTGGGTTTGTTGGTTCCCTGTAAGCTGCTTTGTTGATTATTCTAATAGCTCTCTTTTGAAGCATAAAGAGTGGATATATGTTTGTTTTATATGTATTTCCCCATACTTCATTACAATATGTCATGTATGGGAGTATTAATGAATGATACAAGGTGTATAGTGTGGGTTGATTCAGCAAATTTTTCACTCTGTGTAATATTGCAATTGATTTGGATACTTTACCTTTTATATAATTAATATGTGGCTTCCAACACAGTTTGTTATCAATTATTGCTCCAAGGAATTTAGTTTCGGATACCCTTTCAATCTCTACACCATTTACACTGAGTTTGGGTACTGGGTAGTTGTGATGGTTGTTAAAGACTATAAATTTTGTCTTGCTTAAATTGAGCGTTAATTTGTTTGAATAAAACCACAGTTTCAGCTTTCCTAATTCCTTTCCGAGTGTATCCAGAAGTTGTTCCAAATTGTTTCCACTGCATAGCAGATTAGTGTCATCAGCAAACAATATTAAGTCCATTTTTTCTGAAACTTTACATATATCATTTATATACATATTGAATAATAATGGTCCCAAAACTGAACCCTGTGGGACTCCACAGGTGACCTTCAGTAACTCTGAGTTTTTGCTGTTAACACATGTAAACTGATATCTATTCTTTAAGTAACTACTTAACTTAACTTAACGTAACTGCTTAATTTCAAATACAAATCATTATTTCTAACCTTGTCAATGTCTTGACTATATTTTCTATTCATTTTACAACTCATGGTGGTAAATAAGTGTGACTTTTCATGGAAAACACAAAATAATTGTCTGGGTGACCCCAAACTTTTGAACGGTAGTGTGTATATATATATTTATATGTACATATGTATACTTGCTGCTCTTGTTTTTTTCTCTTGCCTTCTGATTGTTGCTCTGAGTGTTGCTATCCTTGTGCTGTTGCAATCCTGGAATTTCCCCATTGTGGGACTAATAAAGGCTTGTCTTATCTTATCTTATCTTATTGGTCTGTGCTAACAACACAACCATCCTCATGATGAAAAGATGGTGGTGCATCATGTGAAGTTGTTGAGTTCACTTGGAAAAGCAGCAGTGTGAAACCAAACCCAACTGGTTCAAATGTAGACAATGGAACTATAACCTTAGTATGGAACTTATTCTGGACTTTCAGGTGTGAAAACTCCCTCAGTGACTATTTGATAGAAAAATTCCATATTATCTACATTATTATTGATATTAATAATGTATTATTATATTTGAGAAGTATCATACCTTTCATATGCCATGTTTAATGTTTATATGTGCATTCCATACAGGATAAGTTTATATATTTTTGGCATGTTTCTGTGAGCAATTTCAGAGAGTTCAGACAGGGTTAGAACATGCGTAAGGAATGACCTAAGCCATTTATTATAATCTCTTTGACATGTCCTGTTTCGGGTCACAGGAATGCACAGGAAGTCATCATCTTATAGATTAGTGTTTCATGGATTTTCTGTTAGTTTTATGGATCTCATGTCTTCATGGCCTATGTCTCCAGAGTGTCTGATGTCCACCTGGATAAGCTCAGTTATCAGGACTGTCCTGTTCTGTCCCTTCCCTTATCCTCATCCTCCCTCTCCTTTATCCTACCTACAGACATGGACAAAATTGTTGGTACCCCTCTCTTAATCAAAGAAAAACCCACAATGGTCACAGAAATAACTTGAATCTGACAAAAGTGGTAATAAATAAAAATTCTATGAAAATTAATCAATGAAAATCAGACAATGCTTTTGAATTGTGGTTCAACAGAATTATTTTAAAAAACAAACTCATGAAACAGGCCTGGACAAAAATGATGGTACCCCTAGAAAAGATTGAAAATAATGTGACCATAGGGACATGTTCAACCAAGGTGTGTCCTTTAATTAACATCACAGGTGTCTACAAACTTGTAATCACTCAATCGGCCTATTTAAAGGGTGACAAGTAGTCACTGTGCTGTTTGTTGACATGATATGTACCACACTGAACATGGACCAGAGGAAGCAAAGGAGAGAGTTGTCTCAGGAGATTAGAAAGAAAATTATAGACAAGCATGTTAAAGAGAAAGGCTATAAGACCATCTCCAAGCAGCTTGATGTTCCTGTGACTACAGTTGCACATATTATTCAGAATGGGGCGGCAGTGGCTCAGGAGGTTGAGCAGGTCATCTAATAACCCGATGGTTGGCGGTTCGAATCCCGCTCTCCCCAAATATCCTGCCATTGTGTCCCTGGGCAAGACACTTCACCCGCATTGCCTCCAGTGCCCATAACACTGGGTATGAATGTGTAAAAATGTTTAAATGTTCGGTGGTGGCCGTAGAGGCCAGTGGTGTGGATTGGCAGCCAAGTTTCCGTCAGCCTGCCCCAGGGCAGCTGTGGCTACAGTAGTAGCTTGCCGCTACCATTGTCTGTCTGGAGTGAATGAATAATGTATCTACTTGTAAAGCGTCTTCGAGTGTCTATTATAAAGAGCTATATAAATCTGATGCATTATTATTATTATAAATTTAAGATCCACGGGACTGTAGCCAACCTCCCTGGACATGGCCGCAGGAGGAGACAGATAATACGAATGGTAACAAAAGAGCCCAGAACATCCTCTAAACACATTCATGGTGAACTCCAAGGTCAAGGTACATCAGTGTCAGAACGTACCATCCGTTGTTGTTTGAGCCAAAGTGGACTTCATGGGAGACGACCAAGGAGGACACCACTGTTGAAAACAAATCATGAAAAAGCCATACTGCAATTTGCCAAATTGCATGTTGACAAGCCAAAACGCTTCTGGGAGAATGTCCTATGGACAGATGAGACAAAACTGCATCTTTTTGGCAAGGCACATCAGCTCTATGTTCACAGACGCAAAAATGAAGCATATCAAGAAAAGAACACTGTCCCTACTGTGAAACATGGAGGAGGTTCTGTTATGTTCTGGGGCTGCTTTGCTACATCTGGCACAAGGTGTCTTGTATCTGTGCAGGGCACAATGAAATCTCAAGACTATCAAGGTATTCTAGAGAGAAATGTGCTGGCCAGTGTCAGACAGCTTGGTCTCAGTCGTAGGTCATGGGTCTTGCAACAGGATAATGACCCAAAACACAAAGCTAAAAACACCCAAGAATGGCTAACAGTGAAACACTGGACTATTCTAAAGTGGCCTTCTATGAGCCCTGATCTAAATCCTATTGAGCATCTGAGGAAGGAGCTGAAACATGCCGTCTGGAGAAGGCACCATTCAAACCTGAGACAACTGGAGCAGTTTGCTCATGAGGCGTGGGCCAAAATACCTGCTAAGAGGTGCAGAAGCCTCACTGACAGCTACAGAAATTGTTTGATTGCAGTGATTGCCTCAAAAGGTTGTGTAACAAAATATTAAGTTAAGGGTACCATCATTTTTGTCAAGGCCTGTTTCATGAGTTTGCTTTTTTAAAATAATTCTGTTGAACCACAATTCAAAAGCATTGTGTGATTTCCACTGGTTAATTTTCATAGAATTTTTATTTATTACCACTTTTGTCAGATTCAAGTTATTTCTGTGACCACTGTGGGTTTTTCTTTCATTACGAGAGGGGTACCAACAATTTTGTCCACGTCTGTATATATATATATATATATATATATATACGTATATACATATATATATATATCAGACCTAGAAGAATGGATCCTTTAGAGATTCTCGGTGTGTCTGAATGTCATGCCTTGTAACCTCTCCCCCAAGGTGGCCACTGGAGTGACTCCTTATATTTTTGTAGTAAATGTACATAAATTCAACTTTCCGCCTGATTATTTGACTTTGAATAATTTAAGCTCAAAATTATTTTAACATTTTGGTGCTCTGAACAGCGGCTCCACATATCTCCATCTTTCTGGCGCCTCTGCTTGATCTCAGCAAGTGCACAGCCGATAAAAAGACCTTCCCAGGCTGAGTGAAGAAAAGGCTCAGTGTTACTGCAGTGAAGGCATTTCAGACCGGGGCGCTGGAACTGACTGAGTGACAGATCAGAGAATCCTACAGGCGGCTTGAATGTAAGTACATTTGTTGTTGTTTATGGATAAAAGATAGTGAGATTTGCTAGACCGATTGTACACTGCGGAAGCTGAAAGGGTGAATCTAGTGGCCTGAGTGCTAAGTTATTTTGTGAGCGATCTCGTAATAATCCCTTGGGAGGAACAAGGGTTTTCCTCTCCAAACGGTGAACGTTATCCCAAGACCCGGGGTAAATTCTTAGAAATCCGCCACTCTCTACAGCCTAGTAAGTGCAGTGGAGGTCTAGAAGTGCATGCAAAGAAAAAGGGAAAGACTCATGGTCTTTTAACCACAGACGTTTGGTGTCCTGTGGAAAGAGTCACGTGAACCCAGAGAAGTAAAATTTCGGGGACAGATTTGTGCCTTTGTGACCACTTCTGCTTATGGTCCAGGGTTTGGACCTTCAGCATTCGTGGGGAGGTTAAGTGAACCCTGAAGGGAAAAGGTTTTTTCACGGAAGATTCGTGCCCTTACCGGGTCCGCTGATCGCCACGGGACTTCCCCCGCTACGGTGAGCTATTGCAAGATGCTGGGGGAGGAGGTCTTACTTTGGGCTTTCAGCACACAGCGGAGGGGTCAATGTGACCATTGAAATATTTTATTTTGTGAGTTTTAGATAAAAGTTACTGCAGTCTGGGTTGTTTTGTCTCTGTGTAATCTGCTCAGGTGTGGAAAAAAAGTGAGAGTTCTCTGCGGAGGCGGAAGGAGCAGGTTGTAAAATTGTTGTTTGTGATTTTTTTTTTTCTGATATTGGTGGAGCATAAAAGGATGGATTAGTTAATTGTTAACCTTTTGAGAAGTGTTTAAATTTATAGGTATTTGAAAATAGTAGCATTGAGCAAAAACAATGGACTGGTGTTGTGTTTTTACAGCAGTGTAAAAAAAAAGAGACCTTCACGCTGTCGTGACAGTGTTGGGGGGGGGGGGTTGCCATATCTGCAATTTTTTCCGCTAAAAGTTGCCAGTTCCAGAGATTAATTGAAGTAATTCTCATGCTGTTTTGGGTTTTGGCATGAACCTAAAAGTCTTTATTGTATGACCTTGTGGAGATAACGCAAAAGAGAACATTTCTGTGGGCCCTGTTTGTCTGTATGTGTATGTGTGTCCTTGAGAGAAAAAAAGAAGGGAAAAAAACAGAGAGAGAGAGAGAGAGAGAACTTGGGGGAAAAGATAGAAAAGGCTGTGTAGCTACTGATTTGTGTGTAAAAACTTGGTAAAAGGGAAAAGAAAAAAAAACAGTCTATATATGGGTATTGTTGCAAAGTTTTGGGGTTTTACTTTTTCTTTCAGTCTAACTTTGTTGCATACGTGATGAACTATTTACATATTTTTAAAGCCAATATTTTCATTCCCTCCAGTTTTTTCCTTAGTAAAATGAAAAACATTGAGCTATTTTTATTCTTTTTTTTTTTTTTTTTTTTTGACGAATCACTGACTTTTTGTCATGATCTGTGTGCTGACTTTGGTGGCACTCGGAATGTCCAGTTGTTCTCCGTTCTCTCCTCAGGCACACCACCAGGCCTCCGGGCTTTTATTCTGACAGCATCTCGGCAGGGCTTGTGGCTGTCAGAGTGGAGCTCTGCTGAACGGCGAGATTCCAATCAGCTGATGACCTCTCATCAGCTGATTAATCTGTCAAAGCCCTGTTTAAGGGAGCAGCTCTGTTTGCTCGGGGCTGCGACTTTGCTTATGGATAACGCTGGTCTCCCCAATGTTAGACTGGAGTCCCTACGTCCTGGCTCCAGTCATCCTCTATTCCTTGCAACACTGTAAGTTCATTCCTTTACCCGTGTGAATTGTCAGTGTATCCTTGCCTTAGTCCTTATTTGTGTTTAGCCCCTTGTGGCTCATTATTTTGTACCTTTTTGTCCTGTGTTAATAAATACTCAAACTCACTGGTTGCCTATAGCGTCTCATTAGCGGGCCATGAGGGCCGCACCATAACAGTAGGTCGCAGCCAAGAGAGACGCCGGTGACTGTGAGTTTGCTTTTGGACTTGAGTTTTTTTTCCCTTCTCCGGGGAGCTTGTATCGCTTGGTAAGTCCACTCTCGAGTGTGGGTATTGTCCCGAGTGGCTTCAGGAGGTAGATGGCCACCTGGCAGAAGCCCGTCTCTTCATGCCCACCTACGCAGCATACGAGCCCCTGGGTCTTGCTCAAAGAGCTTTATTAGAATACCGTCTCACCTCCTTTCCAGAGGGGAAAGAGTGAGTGGCATGGATTGTGTCAGAACGTGGATGGATAGAGAGAGCGCTCGAGAGGGCAGCCAAGGAACCCTCACTTCCTTCCCCGAGAACGGCGTCCCCGACGAGGAGGGAGGTCCGTGGACTGGAGGGAAATCCCAGCAGGAGGCCGATGGTGGGGCATCTCCATTCCTCATCTCGGGAGTCAGCTCCTGTCGCCCGTCCAGCCCAGGTGCAGCGTTTCCCTGGCTTCACTTCGCCCTCTGCTGGTAAACGTTATCACCACCCTGATTGCAAGCCTCAGCGAGAACCCCGTCCGGATCCAGTTCCAGGTAGCCGCACAAACTCTGTCTCCGAGCCAGCTGCAGCCTCCGGGTCTCATCGGAGGAGTAAGACAGCCACCTCCACCTCCGGGTCATCTGTCCCCGCTGTTCCGTCAGCTCCTTGATCCCGGTTCGCTTCGGCTGTTCCTACCCCCTCCTCGATGCCCTCTCCAGCTGCTGTGAACTCCACGGGTCCGTCTCCGGCTGCTCCTGTTCCCGGTCCGGTGCGAGAGGCTCCCCTTCATCTTCCCGGGGGGTCCTCCTTCTCCATCCAGCGGGAGAAGGGAAGATCCAAGTTCACTGCGGCAGGTTCCATCGGTCCTCAGTGAATCAGACAAGTGTCTTTTTATTCTTTTTCTTCACGGGGTGAATTGCCTTGTTTGATTCCTGGGGGTGGAGTTAGGGGTTCACAGTCCCCTGAGCTCCCTCCACCTGCTGCAGAAACTAATTATGACCCTGCTACCTTTGTGTCTCCTTCCCTTAGCGTTCCACAGCGCCAGGCCTACGCCGCCAAACGAGGAGGGAGCCTGCGGGCCTGGAGAGCCTGGTTCCAGCCCCGCAGCCACAACACGGGCAGAGGAGGAGGGCTGACTGCAAGCTGGAGCCTGCGCCAATGATGAAGTGTCCCCGGGTCTCCATGGAGGAGCGGTTTGACCCAGCAGGTCGAGGATCTCCTGCCACCACGCCGTGTGGGTCGTTGGTGTGGTCGACAGTGTTGGAGGGTCCTCAGACTGTGATGACCATCATGCCGGCTGCGGAGCCCGCCGTAGCCGAGTGGGAGCCAGAGGAGGTCCTTCTTCGTCCTGAGCCTGGATCGCTGAAGTCCTGGATGGCGACAGAACTCGAGATCAGGCAAGTGCTCTACTTTGTCTTCCTTCTTTCTGCTCTGGAGCATTTTTGCCTGTCTCTCAGGGAGACGAGCCGGGTGCAGCTGTCCGCTGCATCCGAACTTGTCTTGCCGGATTCTGTCGCTACCCGTGATCCTGATTCCGGTTCTGTTTCCCCTCCTTAGCTTTCTCCCAGGGTTGCCGGTGATGAGTCGGTCCTGGTCTCTGCTCTGGAGGTTCCGGGTTCTGGGTTGGAGGTCATCCTTGGTGCTGTTCCGACCCAGTCGGGGTCCATCGTGGGACCCAGTCGGGGTCCATCGTGGGTCTAGCCCCGATCCGATTGGGGTCCATCGTGGGTGCAGCTCGGGCTCACCTGGGGTCCGACAGGAGGACAGCGCCCGTTCTGGTGAAATTCAGAGGTGGAGCTGCAGATCCTCTGCTGATCTTAGCTGGACTGGCCCCTTGTTCTTTCCCCGTTTCCTTTTTCCCTCCATCGGGTGCCGCAGGGATTTCCCGTAATCGGCTCGGCTCTCCCTCGCCACTCCTCGTCATAAGGAGGCTGTCTCTGAAATTCCCCCTGTGGTCCTGTTGGCCTTATGATGCGGGTCAGCCACCTGTAAAACTTTTTTGCCGGTTTGGCGTTCTGGGTTGGCCGCCTGACGAATTGAACTTTCTACTGGGCGACCTGGTTCAGCCTCCGGAGATTCTGTCTCTCCGGGCCTGGGACTGGGGTAGGCCACCTGAACTCTTCCTTTTCCCCTCATTTGTGATTTGGACGCTAGACACAGGCAGGCCACCTGAACTTGTTGGGTTTTTTTTTTCTCTCCATTGCACTCTGCCTGTCGTCATTCCTGTTTCCTCCCTCCCTCCCTCCTCTGAGTGAGTAGGGATGTTTTTGTATGACGTCTTGGACTCTACTGAACTGTTTATCGCCACTCTTTTGCATGTGTTTTTTTTTTCCTTCCTCAATAGTCTGAGATGTGCTTTGGTGTTGCTTCTGCCAGTTCTTGTTTCTCATTGTACTATATGTATTCGCCGCAAGTTAGCGTGGTTTTTTTTCTCTCTCCTCTTCCTTCCTCTGTTTGAAGGATTATTTTGTTGCTGTTTATTTCTTCTGCGCCTATATATTTTGGGTTTTTTATCTGGTATTTCTGTTTGTGGCCTTTAGGCTTAATATCCTGTTGTTTGTATTTATTGTCCTGACTGGCTGCCATCTGTGCATTATGGAGTGTTTTGTGTTTTTTTTTTTTTCTATGCTCTGTAATTGCTCCATGGTTTGTTTTCTGTGTTTGCCTTTGTCTCCTGGTTCTGACCCTTCTCTGTCTTTTTCCCCCTCCTCCCTCCCTGGGGCGGTCATGTTGACCTTCCAGTTGGGGGGGGGGGGGGGCGGGGCTCGATGTTACACCGCATCTGGAATCCGCTTTGTGAACAGGGGCAACTGTCATGGTCCGTGTGCTGACTTTGTCGGCACTTGGATTTGTCAAGTTGTTCTCCATTCGCTCCTCAGGCACACCACCAGGCCTCCGGGCTTTTATTCTGACAGTGTCTCGGCAGGGCTTCCAGCTGTCGGAGTGGAGGTCCACTGAACGGCGAGATTCCAATCAGTTGATGACCTCTCATCAGCTGATTAATCTGTCGAAGCCCTATTTAAGGCAGCAGCTCTGTTTGCTCGAGGCTGTGACTTCGCTTATGGATAACACTGATCTCCCCAACGTTAGACTGGAGTCCCTACGTCCCGGTTCCATCCATCCATCCATCTTCTACCACTTTTCTGGAGGTCCAGGTCGCGGAGGCAGCAGTTCAAGCAGAGAAGCCCAGACTTCCGTCTCCCCAGCCACTTGCTCCAGCTCTTCAGAGAGGATACCAAGGCGTTCCAAGACCAGCTGGGAGACATAGTCTTTTCACCGAGTCCTGGGTCTGCCCCGGGGTCTCCTCCCAGTGGGACGTGTCCGAAATACCTCAAGTGGGAGGCGTCCAGGAGGCATCCTAATCAGATGCCCATACCACCTCAACAGACTCCTTTCAATGTGGAGGAGCAGCGGTTCTACTCTGAGCCTCTCCCGGATGACTGAGCTCCTCACCCTATCTCTGAGGGTGAGTCCAGCAATCCTACGGAGAAAGCTCATTTCAGCCGCTTGTATCCGCGATCTTGTTCTTTCGGTCATTACCCAAAGCTCGTGACCATAGGTGAGAGTAGGATCGTAGATTGACTGGTAAATCGACAGCTTTGCCTTAGAACTAAGCTCCCCCTTTACCACAACAGACCGGTACAACGTCCGCATCGCTGCAGATGCTGCTCCAATCCGTCTGTCAATCTCTCACTCCATTTTCCCCTCACTCGTGAACAAGACCCCAAGATACTTGAACTCCTCCACTTGGGGCAGGAGCCTATCCCCAAGCCAGAGAGGACAATCCATCTTTTTCCGGCTGAGGACCATGGACTCGGACTTGGATGTGCTGATTCTCATCCCAGCCGCTTCACACTCAGTGGCAAACCATCCCAGCAAGAGCTGTAGGTCATTGCTGGATGAAGCCAACAGGACAACATCATCTGCAAACAATAGAGATGAGATCCTGTGGTCACCAAGCACGACACCCTCCATTCCCTGGCTGCACCTAGAAATCCTGTCCATAAACATTATGAACAGGATCGGTGACAAAGGGCAGCCCTGGCGGAGTCCAACTCTCACTGGGAATGACTCCGACTGAGTGTTGGCAATACGAACCAAACCCTCATAACGGTCGTACAGAGACCGAATAGCTTGTAGCAACAAGTCCGATACCCCATACTCCCGAAGCACCCCCCACAAAAAACCACGAGGGACGCAGTCAAATGCCTTCTCCAAGTCTACAAAACACATGTAAACTGGTTGGGCAAACTCCCACGAACCCTCGAGAATTCTCGAGAGTGTAAAGAGCTGGTCCGATGTGCCACGGCCAGGACGAAAACCACATTGTTCCTCCTGAATCTGAGGTTCGACCAACGGCTGGACTCTCCTCTCCAGTACCTTGGCATAGACCTTCCCAGGGAGGCTGAGGAGTGTGATCCCTCTAAAGTTGGAGCACACCCTCCGGTCCCCTTTTTTGAAGAGAGGAACCATCACCCCAGTTTGCCATGCCAAAGGCACTGCCCCCGACCTCCACACAATGTTGCAGAGGCGTGTCAACCATGACAGCCCAACAACATCCAGGGCCTTGAGGTACTCAGGGCGAATCTCGTCCACCCCCGGGGCCCGGCCACCAAGGAGATTTTTAACCACCTTGGCAACCTCAGCCCCTGTGATAGGCGAGTCACCCCCGTCATCCCCAAACCCTGCTTCCTCTGTGGAAGGCGTATCAGTGGGATTGAGGAGATCCTCGAAGTATTCCTTGCACCGCCCGACGATATCCCCAGTCGAAGTCAACAGTGTCCCATCCCCACCATACACAGTGTGGACAGGGAGCTGCTTTCCCCTCCTGAGCCGTCGGACAGTTTGCCAGAATCTCTTCGAGGCCGACTGAAAGTCTTGTTCCATGGCCTCACCGAACTCCTCCCATACCCGGATTTTTGCTTCAGCAACCACCTGAGCTGCACTCCGCTTGGCCTGCCGGTACACCTCAGCTGCTTCGGGAGTCCCACAAGCCAACCAAGCTTGATAGGACTCCTTCTTCAGCTTAATGGCCCCCCTCACCACTGGTGTCCACCACTTGGTTCGGGGGTTGCCACCACGAGATGCACTGACCACCTTGCGGCCGCAGCTTTGGGCAGCCGCTTCAACAACAGAGGTGAAGAACATGGCCCATTCAGACTCCATGTCTCCAGACTCCCTCGGAATGTGGTTGAAGTTCTCCTGGCTCCAGTCATCCTCTATTCCTCGCAACACTGTAAGTTCATTCCTTTACCCATGTGAATCGTCAGTCTATCCTTGTCTTAGTCCTTATTTGTGTTTAGCCCCTTGTGGCTCATTATTTTGTACCTTTTTGTCCTGTGTTAATAAATACGCAAACTCACTGGTTGCCTATAGCATCTCATTAGCAGTCTGTGAGGGCTGCACCAAAACACTTTTCTTTTTTTTTTTTTTCTTTGAAGCATAAAAGTGCACTTTACAGGGAAAAAGGACACAGGACTGACGTTCTCCTTCCTCCTGCCAAAACAAAACCAGCCTCTGAGAATCAGTCTCATCACCATCCGCGCTGTCCCCCCATCGACATCAAAGAGGCGGCTGAACATCTAAGTTAAATACAAATGCTTGCATCTTTATCAATGCTACCAGCATGACAATGTTGAAATTAACTGAACATTACAATATCATGCTGTCACTTAATAATGCCTAATCACTGAAGGCTTTATGTATATCCTATATTACATGATTCAAAGCATAGAGGTCCAAAAGAGATTTATAATTAATGTGTTTGTGCATACTATTTGCCAGAGACTACTGATTATCAAACAGAGGTCTTGGTAATTGTATGTCATATTGTTGCTTTGTTTAAATAATACTATACTAACTTTTTAATAAATGACATATGCATTCTTATTTACATTTTGACCCTGGGCTTGTTCATGTAAAAAAAAAAGGGGGGGGGGGAGAACGTGAGAGCAGGATCTGAGACAGTTCATGCTGTGACTTTTTCCCTCCCAAAAGAACAAAGCAAAATGAGAATGATTTTTTTTTATTATTGGGAGGTGGTTAAAAAAAAAAAAAAGAAAGAGACAGAAATAGCACAAGATTTCTGGTAAAATAGAGAAAGGGAATTTAATTTCAAGGGTAAACTCAGACTGATTAGCTGTCAGCTGAGAGAAGTTGTGTCAGGCTGACCTAGATAACATAAACAGTAAGAATTAGTAAAAAAAAAACAGACCATGAATTGTGGTCCTGTGTCATAAATTCCTGAAAACAGAGAATTGGCCTGCATTTCCAGTTACAATTCTAACTGCTGCATTGGTTTCAGGCTTCTAACATATGACACTGTTTTGTTTAAACATAATCCTAAACTAGTGATTACCCATGTCAATTGGTAAAACATTTTCTGATTCACAGAGTATTTAGCGAATACTTGCTGTGAATAGCAAAAACACATTCAAATTGTGGAAGCTTTAGGTGTAATTTAAAGGTTTTTTCTGCTATTCTTCATTCTTCATTTTTCAACAGGAAAGGGAAAGCATTCACAATCATTTTTTTTTTTTTTTTAGCTTTCACCAGGAATTAGATTTGCCAAATAAACAAGGAATCATAACATCACCATTACCTTTCAATTTAATAAATCCTTGGTGACATATGCAATATATAATAAAATAATAATAATAAAAACAATAACTCATTTGTG
This sequence comes from Pholidichthys leucotaenia, assembly GCA_020510985.1. Lineage (NCBI taxonomy): Eukaryota > Metazoa > Chordata > Actinopteri > Cichliformes > Pholidichthyidae > Pholidichthys > Pholidichthys leucotaenia. The sequence goes on from CM035840.1 coordinate 282,506,394, forward strand.
TTTCTTAAAATTACATGTTATAATAAACAGTGGGATAAACACAAAAATAATGATGAACAAAAATAATGGGACACAAAAACAATGATGAACAATGGGACATTAGTAAAATCAATTTATGAGGTGATAAAATTTGCACTCCTGTTTATGTAAATACTGAAGGTGCAGACGGGGAAGCCATAGGGCTTTCCCCAATTTTTTCTTTGCAGGATGGCACCGACATTTGATCTTTGTGGGAGATGTGAGGAGGCCAGATGGTGTATGAGTGCTGGAGGGGGTGACGGTGGCCATAGGGGAAAGGATCTCTCAGTTGACGAGCATTTTTCGAAGCTAAGTAGAACAAATGACATTGCAAATGACATAAAGCATAACAATTTAAAAGACTCTGACTTTAAAAATGTAGTATTCATATGACTTCACACTGCAGGATACGTCTGATGCTACTCACCACATAATGGTGTGACAATATCACATTTCAGAAGTGTGACAGTAATAAAGAATGTGTTTTCCCGATGCTCAGCCGTGGCTGAGCTGCGCCTTGGGACTACAGTCCACCCCATAATTTACCAAGGAATGTATAAAATGAGGCATTCCTTGTACAAAATTAAGCCAAATTCTAATTAGGCAAAATGTCCACCTTTCCATTGACTGAAGGAGTGGGAACCCAACCTTTCACAAGGATTCACTTATGCAAATTCAACCTGTCTGTGTTCAACTGGACAAACTGATCTTACTTATCAATGCTAAATCATATAAAATCTGCACAGACAGCTATATTGTTTTTTTTCCCTAAATGGAATTTGTAAATTAGTTCAAGAGATGTCACAAAAGAAACCATGATTATTGAAACCTCATTTTGAAGGTGCTGTACTACTCACAAATTTTCATCTAAATTAACTGTGTGTAACACATAAAAGTGGTACCATGCTTCCTTCTAGTAAAAGACACTACTCATCAAACAAATACCCTGTAACTTTGTTGCATATGCGTCTCCATACATCAAAAGGGGGGTACCAAAGAAATTAATTAGCAAAAAATAATTAGCAATCCTCAGAGAAATAGATAATACATTAAAAAAATATATCAATAGATGATCAATAATGAAGAGAAAAATATAAATGAATCCACTTGGTTATGAAATCACAACATTCAATAGGAGAAGTTAAAAGTTACATCAGTAAATTTCCAGATATTTAAGGAAATATCTGTAGATTATTGTAAAGGAAACATCATGATTATGAGAAACAAGGTAAACTGATAAGGAAGAAAACCATGCAAATATATGAGAAAAGTTCTAAATGTCTAAGGAAAGTCCAGCTTGTGCTGAATTTATGTTTACTGTGGGACTTGATTTAGAATCTACTACAAAGAAAATACAGATTCTTACTCAATTAAGGGAACAATGCTTTAGGGAGCTCAACGCAAAATAATTTTATTGTCCCTGCATAAACTTAGTTTTTTTCAAAACCTTTGCATGGATCTCATTGAACTAAATAAGAGTGAAGGTAAAAATGTTTAGAAATTATTTACATACTTATTGAATATACAAAGGCTTTACCTTACACTAATTTAAATATTGCTATTTATTTATATTGTTTATATTGTTTTAACTAAAACAATAACAAGATTTAAAATAGCAGAAATGATTTACTTAGATAATTGAAATGGAATACACTTTGTAAATCAAATAATGTCACAGTTAAGTGCAGTTCCTAAATTATTAGTACCAAACATTTACCTAGGAAACCACTTAGCTAAACATCAACAATTTACAAGATTAGTATAATATTCAAATAAGAAAATAGGGAAATTGTGAATTACAAACCCTATTATTGAAGCCATTTAACTTTGGTGATGAGAAAGGGTTTCTGGGTGATTATATGCAAAGAATGACAACTGACAGCCAATGTCATCCATGCTGCCCTTCCCAGGGGGGACCATGTGATGAAGGAACTGTAGGAGGTGCACCCATCTCTTGAGCAAACCAGGGGATCTGGTCATCAAAGGAAACTGGACCAAAACTCCCTGGCAAGGACAGCACAAAGGTTATCCTGCTGACTTAAACAGCCGCGAAAAGAGAAGGACTTGACACTTGGGTGCATCTAACGTTTTACCCCACCTGAAACCCTCAGCAAGAGACTGTTTAATATATACTGTATATATTGTATACTTTTTTGAAAAACAAAAAAAAAAAGGGAAAACAACAAATGACTGTCTAACTGTTTCTCTATGCAAGTGTCAGCTGATGACTTGGCATCCAGTAATGATCTCTGCTAATAGAGAAGCAGGTTGCTTATCATGACAAGGGAAAAAATACAAGGAAAGGAAAGGTATGGTTAGTGTTGTTATCTTATCATCCTCATCATCCTCTAGTAATACTTAATATTGGTTATTAAGTTGTTCCAATGCTTATACACTGTAGAGAATTGTTATGTTTGCTCCTTAATAACATTAACAGTTAGGCAAAATGTCTTTATTGCTAAAATAATGCAGCTACTACAGGTTTTTTTTTTTTTTTTTTTTTTTTTTGTTAGAGATGCAATATACAGAAATAACATAGCAAACTTCATTTTGAATCACACCTGACACAACACATCACTCCACTGATTAGAAACATGATGGCACTCCTTACTCTGCAAATGCAGAGTTCATTTCATCAGGGAACTCCTCTTTTTGAAGTGGGGATGTCCCGTTTTCAACAGTTTAACACTCTCTGAGTATGCAACGGCTTGCAGTGCATCTCTCCCCTGTACTGCTACCCTGCTTGACCAACAAAGTGAGCAAGTGTTATACCAAGGATCTACATTGTCAAAGGTCATTGAGTCATTGGGCTTATTCGCATCTGGCTGGACACTGGGCAGATCTGTGTACCCCGTTCTCGCAACTGACCATATCCTCATCATGTCAGCAGGGCAGGTGGGCAGGGTGAAGAGAGATGCTTTTTACCGCATGATGCCATTCATGAAGCATGAATGCAATTTCAGATGAAAAATACAGGAGTGAGGTTTTGTTCATTGTTTCTTTGAATGAGAGTAGAAACAAAATACCTTAGGGATTAAAACACTTATTTGTAGACTACAATTATTTGCAAAATTATGACAAAGGATAGAATGGTCCTTGACTGACTAATTACCACCCGTAGGAGTGTAGGCCCTATTATAGGAAATTATTGTATTACTTCTATCCATGAAAATGATGCAAATGATCATATTAATACCTCAGATACTCATAGGAGTTAGCGTTTCTCTTAATGGAGAAGTCTCATTATAAACTTGGTAATGATTTTTATAACTTCAGATTTTTCTTTTGTGAGTCCTTAATATGATGAGGATGGTGAGAGGGGCAGTACTGGCCTGAGGATATTTGTGAAGGTTGCAATATAATTTAAGGCTGTTTTTAAGGCTGTTTCATATTATTTTCTATGTTCTTATTTGGCACTGTCTGAAATTAATTTTAATCACTGCACATGTTCACTCTTAATGACATATTCTATACACATTTTTAACTTGCAAAGACACATAACAGCATGTAAATTCGTACGCATATCCTTATATATTCATTCACTTTATTTTACTTTAATTTTTCTTTTAATCCTGATGCTTTATTAAGCATCAAGGGGGAATATGATAGAAAAATTCCATATTTTCTACATTATTATTGTTATTAATAATGTATTATTATATTTGAGAAGTATCATACCTTTCATATGCCATGTTTAATGTTTATATGTGCATTCCATATAGAATAAGTTTATATATTCTTGGCATGTTTCTGTGAGCAATTTCAGAGAGTTCAGACAGGGTTAGTACATATGTAAGAAATGATCTAAGCCATTTATTATAATCTCTTTGACATGTCCTGATTCAGGTCACAGGAATGCACAGGAACTCCTCATCTTATACATTAGTGTTTCATGGACATTCTGTTAGTTTTATGGATCTCATGTCTTCATGACCCATGTCTCCAGAGTGTTTGACGTCTGCCTGGATAAGCTCAGTTATCAGGACTGTCCCGTTCTGTCCCTTCCCTTATCCTCATCCTCCCTCTCCTTTCTCTTACCTATATATATCAGACTTAGAAGAATGGATCCTTTGGAGATTCCAGGTGTGTCTGAATGTCATGCCTTGTAACCTCTCCCCCAAGGTGGCCAATGAATTCAACTTTCCACCTGATTATTTGACTTTGAATAATTTAAGCTCAAAATTATTCTAACACTATTCATTTATGTATTTTGTTTAACTTTGACATCAAGTTTTGATGAACTTGGGATGTCATGCTGTGGGTGATGTTGAGCTAAATTAGTTAAAAAGGCTGAGACCAAGTCGAGACTAAGACCTCTTTGGGCACATGTTGGTCTCAACAGTCTTGAACCCTTAAAGTCTCAGTCTTTTCTTAAATTTGGTACACTCAGGTTTTGGTGTGGTCTTGGTGTGGTCTTAGTATAGTCTTTCTGTGGTCTTGATCTAGTCTTTGTGTAGTCTTGGTCTGGTCTTGGTGTGGTCTTGGTGACATCTGGATTTGGTCTTAGTCTGTCCTTGGTGTAGTCTTGGTGTGGTCTTTGTGTGGTCTTGGTCTGGTATTGGTATGGTCTTGGTTTGGTCTTGGTCTAATTTTGGTGTAGTCTTAGTATGGTCTTTGTAAAGTATTGATGTAGTCTTGATCTGATCTGGGTCTAGATTTAGAATAGTCTTGGTGTGGTCTTGATGTAGTCTTGGTCTGGTCTTGGTCAGCCTTGTAGTCTTGGTGTTGTCTTTGTGTGGTTTTTACTGCAAGACTAGATATTGGTCAGTTAATAAATAAATACTATGTCTAATCTCCAGAATACTCTACTACTTTAAACAACTAGATACATTCTCTTGTGCATGGGTCTAGTCTGAAATCATTTTCTTTTCGACATTTTCTGGCAACAGTCAGGATTGAAACTTTTGGGTTAAACAACTTCTTCTAACTTCAGCAGACAGACCAGAGGAGCTGGGGATTAGACCTCTGATGCTCTAAAACCAAACCTGTGCTTTCTATTTTCTATTCATCATGCATGTTCTCACATCACTGTCCATGAGCTGGTTGGTACTGTAACCCAAACACTATCATACAGTGGAGATAACAAAGCCTTCCTTGATTTAACAGTGATTTTTTTTTTTTTTTTTTTTTTTTTTTTTTTAACACAGGTATGTATTTGAAGAGTTCTTTTGCAAAAACAGATAAGTCCAATTGTGTCATAAATCCCCGTGCGCCATAACGCGGTGCACGAGGGAAGGAATAGAAAACTCAATTGCTGGAGTAGAATGTGCCATTTATTAACATAAACTCCCACTAAATAAGTTCAGTGAACCACGAAAATACAGAGAACTGAAATGATGAATTTGGGCCACCAGACATACAGGGAATCTACCAGGATGTTCAACAGCCAGGGAGGGGGAATGTCTAGTGTTGCCGTCATGGTGAGTACAAGAGAAAAGCAAAATATACACTTACGGCTGGAACAATCCGAAGCTGTCCATGCAGTCTGGTAGATGAGGAAGAGGGGCAGGGTCAGCCGCTAACACCCAGGGATTAATCATCTGTAAATGTCCGGCTGAATACACGAAGGTAATGGTACCACATCCATGGAGGAACACGCTGCAATGAATGAGGGTAAATGCTCCGACAATCTCTTTCCACAAATGCAGCGTATTTATAATCATGATGCCAACGAGGAAAAAGATTGCCGGTGTGAGGAAACGTGGGCTGGACATAATTAACCCAGTGTGTACGAGTGCATGTATGAGCGTGTGAATTGGAATGAATGGAGTGTGCATGTATGTGTGTGGAAACATCCCTAATGAAACACAGCTGATGCCACTTGATGGGAGAAGGGGGCGTGCCCGAGCTGTCAGGGAGCGAAGGCCAAAAGCTCCCTGAAGCATCTGGTGGAAATTAGGGCAAAATAACCATAAGCCAGAATGGGGTTTGAAACCATCAAACCCAGGTTCATGACACAATTGGTTTAAAATTGAGAAAAACAACATTTTCATCTGTTTGTTTATAGGTGTTAGTGTTTCCAATTCAGCTTCTAAGACATGGTCACTTGAAATATGAGTATCTCAGACATAATAAAGCAAAAAAATGGAACATCAACTCATAGTTACATTTTTTGCAATCTTTTGGTACATTTTTTTTTCCGCAAAAACAAATAAGTCCACAAGCCATTGTGTTGCAAAAACAGACATGTCCCGAAAACCATGGTAGTTTGTCTGGAACATACTTGATATGTCTATAAGCATCAATGTAGTATGATTGAAACACTGATTTAGGCATATTCACTCAGTAAAATGGTATAATATAGCTATAATAAAGCTATAATTAAAGATTCAAGATTTAAGATTCAAAGATTTTATTGTCAATACTACTATACGTACAGGGCATACAGGAGAATTGAAATGAAGTTAATAGTTACTAATAGTATACTAATAGTTTTTTTTTTTTTTTTTTTTTTTTTTTTGAATGCAAAAGATGCAATAGACTTACACAATGGTCCCCTCCGGCATACAACTAGGAACATACCGGTCGCTATGGAGGGTGAGAATATGTATGGGCACATAATCATACCATGTAGGATAACTAAGTAGACGGTTATGCTGTTTCATCCCATCTAGCAACAATGCTCTGCACTGTGTGTGTTTATATATTTACATATTTATTCCATCTAGCTACAATGCTCCGCACTGTGTTTTTATATATCTACATATTATTCCATCTAGCTACATTGCTCCGCACTGTGTGTGTTTATATACTTGCATATTTATTCCACCTAGCTGCAATGCTCCGTACTGTGGGTGTTTATATATTTACATATTTATTCCATCTAGCTACAATGCTCTGCACTGTGTGTTCACACTGGCTTTTCCCTGCACTGTGTGTTCATATACTCATATATTTATTCCATCCAGCTACAATGCTCTGCACTGTGTGTCTGTGTGTGTGTGTGTATATATTTATTTTATAGTAATATGTACATATGTATATTAGCTGCTCTTGCTTGCTTGTTTTTTTCTTGCCTTCTGATTGTTGCTCTGAGTGTTGCTATCCCTGTGCTGTTGCAATCCTGGAATTTCCCCTTTGTGGGACTAATAAAGGCTTATCTTATCTTATCTTATCTTATCTTAAGTTTCTCTCTTCATTAGTGATCACAGTATAAAAAGAAAAGGAATGAGGCTGGAAAAAGAAAACAACAACAACAACAGCAGTCTAATATACAATATGTACAGTAATGCAACCCATGTTGCAAATGGTGACAAGAAAGACCCAGACCTCCTATAGTGCAAAATTGAGATAAACGATTAACAATGATAAAACCCAGCAATCCTACAGTATATACAGACAACTAGAGATGTAATAGCTGTAGTTGCAGTTCATTATGGTAGTCTAGGTGCAGATAGTAACAGATAGGACTGCATGTGATCAGTACTGCAGTGACAGACAGACGGCAGCAGATATGATATTTGTGCAAATGGTTGCGGTTAATGTTTATGTGCAGAGACATACAGCAGCAAAGTAGCAAGAATTCTGATAACACTGGTCAACACCAAATTTATTGTCTAAGTTTTTTTTAGCTGATTTGGGACAATTTTGATGTGCTGAATCCAAAAATCACATTGGCTTTGCTCAATCAGGTCAACTTTTTGAATTATGGCCACATGTTTTATGCATTTTTGTTTACATGTATGGGTATTTTCGCTTTATATGATGCAAAATTCTTTTTTATGTCTTGAAATTCTCTGAATTTTGGACAATGATGACGTAACATTCTAGTTACATGTACTTATCTTAATATAAAGGTAAGTACATGCACATGGTCATCCAAGCGCTGATTTGCCCTGTGGAGTTATCTGTGTTTGTAAAAAAAATGCTCCCTGCGTTTATCGGCTTTTGAAAACAAACAAACAAACAAACAAAAAAGAATTTGTAGTGTCTATAACATAGGATATATCTGATTTGAGAAAAAACAAACAAACAACAATTTGAACTTCTATAAGTAGATAATGTTAAACAGTTGTTTGACGTAAGGAGGGAAATTTTTCTTGGAAGTGGAGTTTATTGGTTTTTGCAAACAAATTCTTAATTTGTTCATCTTTAGCGCCGCCATTAGAGGGATAAAAGAGTTCAAATGGTTTAAAAAAACAGACAAACCTGTTCATTCATAAAACAGCTAACATGACACTCTGTTATTTAGTAAAGCAACATGTTTCTGGTGTTCAGCAGTCAGCACTCTGCTCTTTAATCTCCATCTGTGAGGGTGCATACTTAACGTTCTTGGTAACTACATGTGTTCTCACACTCGTGTGTCTGTGTATGCTTGTGTGTGTGTGTGTGAGAGAGAGTGACTTTATCTTTGTGTGATTATGCAAATGCAATTAGAGTCTCTTTATCTGTTCAAAGGCACTGGGATGAAAGCGAGGCAGACTTGACCTGCTACACATTCCATCTTCTGTCCTGTGTTTGGCACAAGAATACCAATGTTCCTGCATTAACCTAGTGAGGCAGTGCTCCAGCATAAAAAAGGAGTAAAAACGTGAAAGGCAGAGCAGAGTTAGCATCATGATAATCTGATGGAGTGTTGGTAGAAGCAGAGAAAAGACTAATGTCTGAAGTCAATTCAATATGAGTGTTGAGAGGTCATAGAACATTAGTGTGGGACAGAGGGAACCTACATGTCATATCAAGACATGCTGAGAAGAACCAAGCTCATCTCTGCTCCTCATATCTGACCCTACTCTTCCTCCCTTTGTCTTTGGTTATAACCTGAGCCACAAGAAACACAGTGTGTGTGGTTCACCATGGCTTATTGGTGCAATAGAGAGTAATAAAAGAGCAAAAACAAGCCTCACATCCTCTTAGTTGGGGTTTCTCTAAATCTTTACCCTAAGTGGCTTTGATCCAGATCAGAAAAAAAAAAAAGAGAGAGACACTAAAATATTGTTGTGTGCAGTGGTTTCTATGTTCAGTCAACAGACCAGGACTCATACTGTAGGTGAATGTATAGCTTTAATCAATTTTATGACAGAAGTAATATGTGTTGTCAGAAATAACTGACTCTTCTGAGATAAATTAGCTGTGTGTTTACTCTTCTATTGTTTGGAGTCAATGTTTTTTACAATGTAAAGAGTTTACAAAAATCAGTGATCTACACTATCAATACCCTGCAGAACCACTGTTTGTTGTTGTTTTTATTTCCACAGGAAAGTGAAGGTTTTCACAGTGGATTACAAGCTCCATGTTCTCTGTATTATATCATTTAGAGGGTTGTCCACGTAGGCATTGCATTTTTCAGTTCATGAAACCAGTTTAAAGCATGGATCATCCAGTGTGGAATACTGCTGACAATGCTTTGCCTACTGCTCCTCTACAAGCTCCACCACTCCACAGTTACCACACTTGAGAGGGCAGTGAGATGATTCTTGAGAAGATGGCTTGGTTTACTCAGGAACGTCAGCAGGATTGTTCTGCATATGGAGAATAGGTATCTGAAATTCTCTTTGAAATCTGTTAAGGAGTGTGCGAGCTAGAGACTTGTAGCAGTTTCCAAAAAAATCAAATTCAAAGTTGTCAGAGTGTCAAGAAGAATGGGAAGAAAGAGGAGAGAAGAACCTTTAGTGGAAGAAACTGAGGCAGGTTTGGATCATAATGAACTGATGGAAATGGTCACCATAGGAAGAGTGGCCTTTGGAAGTCCTGAGATCCTGAACTTTGACAAAGTTATTGTTGTATTAAAGACCAGACAAAGACTGGAATCTGAAAAGGCCAAGACTTGAAGGGATTTAGACCAAGTCAAGACGAAGACCATTGTGTATGCTGGTTATAGTCTTCACTTGGCCTCAACTTGGTCTTGACCCCTTATCATCTTGGTCTTGTCTGTTCTTGTCTTGGCCTTGAGAGATTCTGGTCTCAGTCTGGTCTTGAAAAGGTCTTGACAACAACACAAGTACAAGGAAGGGCATGAAGAGGTCTGTTTTAAGATGAGGTGATGGCAGTGGTGAAGAAAAAAGGGACAGGATGCAAACGAGATCAGGTGATGGAGTATGAAATCACGTGAAATGGTTTTTAGAAGATGGGTCCATAGAGCATCAAGTTCCAGGTTGTCTTTGATGTACTTCCTACTCCATCCAATAAGCACTGGTGCAGTCTTGTGGTGCATCCAGTCTGCTACCTCTGTGAGAAAATTGGCACACTGGATCATGTTCTGAATCTGCTGACTAAGAACATCTGCTGCATAACCAGGTCCTGTGGATAATTTCAGACACTGAGAGAATGACCCTGAAGAGTAACTGGAAGACTTTACTGACAAGGAACAGCATCCATTTTGTGAAAGAAGAAGAACGTCAATCAAGAAAAGATGAAGTTAGAAGCAGATATTAGGAAGCAGCTGCTGTTTTCACCCAACATCATAGAAGCCTTGTGTCAGTTTTCCATATTGTTGGGGTCCAATCCTTACACCAAGTTGTGAAGGATGAGCTCACTGTGCCGTGTTAAAATTGGATGAAGGACGCCTATGGGCAGAAAATTACTCAATCTGAGGAAGGGATAAACAATTCACATGAAGAGGCTGGAGAAGTAACAACTGGCCTGTTGAGGCTGGGTGCTGGAGGTTTACATGGCAGTCTGCAGGACATTGATCTCATCTGGCCTCATGGGAGAGAAATGAAGAAAAGTCATTCCACCACTACAGAGGCAGTGCGGAAAGCATCAAAATGGCTGTGGATACAGGGGGAGATCTATGAGTTTCTGCTTGGGCAAGAGTTGGGTCTACCCTGGTCATGTTAGGTAGATAAGGGTTTATGATGGTTGACAGACCTGAAACACCTGATGACCCAAAGTAACATCACTGATGTTGAGTCTGAAATTAGCATCAATAAGAGGTTACTGGAAGTAAGAAGAACTGTTACTTTTTACTGAACTAAAATCAAACTTTAGTTAGATTTAGTTAGATTTAAACTTTATTAGTTAAACTTTATTTATTATTTATCTATTATTTATTTATTTATATATTTTTATTTAAACTTTATTATTAAGATTAGTTAGATTTAAACTTTAGTTTAGAGAGCTATTAGAATAATAAACAAAGCAGCTTACAGGGAACCAACAAACCCACTTTTTCTTAAACAAAAAACTCTCAAGTTGAAAGATCTGGTTGACTTTAAAACCGCAATAATAATGTTCAAAGTGAAGAATTTATCACTGCCCGCAAATATCCAAAAGTTGTTCCAAACAAGGGAGAAACGATATCACTTCAGAGGAACATGTATATTTCAAAAGCCTACAGTGAGAACAACCACCAAGCAACACTGTATTTCAGTGCAAGGAGTCAGATTATGGAACGATTATGGACCTGAATTAAAATCATGTACAACGCTTGGACAATTTAAACAAAAACTAAAGGAAGAAATACTCCAAACATATTTACAAGACGACATGTAAACTCACATAAGGATTGACATATCCAGCCTGTGTTGTGTTGTAGCTTAGTTTTTTTTCTTTTCTCTCTCTCTCTGTGACATTCTGTCTTAGATTTGTCTTGAATAGTAACCGCTTAACTTAGCTTAGCTTAGTTTTGGTTTTTTTTTTTTTTTTTTTTTTCTCTCAGTCACACTTTGTCTTAGCTTTGTTCTAAATTGTAATCACTCTTGTCTTGTTTACTCTTTTTTCTTTGAATTCTTGGATGGAATATGGGTGGGCAATATAAGCTGCGGCTTCAGCCATCACCCATTTCGGATAACTCACGTGGAATTGTTTAGTAGAAGGAGTCTTTGTCTAATTTGACCTTGTTGTTATATTATACAGTTTCTTTTAACCTGTACTGTATTATCCAAAAATAAATTCATTCATTCATTCATTCATTCAAATAAAAAAAAACTTACTTAGTCATATTTCAGGGAAATTTTGAAATTTCAAAATGAATATATTTGGAATTTCAAAAAGTTTTTTGGTTTTAACTGTCTGAAGGTGTGTCTTGGTATTAGTCTTGACTTGTTCTCAACCCCTTGGTTTTCTATTAGGGATGAACTGATACAACTTTTTCAAGTCCGATACTGATACTGTGACTTTAAGTATCGGCCGGAATCGATCCAAACCCAATACCGTCTCTCTTATTTAAAACAATAAAAGTACAGAACATACTTTGTTAATGACTGGTTGCATTTTGCACACATATAAAAAGCATAAATCTAAAAGCCAAATTACAAATTAAAGCACAATTCAAAGTCAAAGTACAAATTTGACTCAGTTCAGCAACGCTGCTGCTTTTTTATTTTAAACTTTGTAACAGGCAGCATTTCACTGGTCAGCACTATGTAAACATGGATTCTGAAATTTTTAGTGCAAGTTTATGGAAAACTTTAAATCTGGTATAGCAATATGTGATTAATAATTATGATCAGGTATAAAACATTATTTAATTTGTATTAATGTATTGGGACCTGGGTCCATACACACAGAAAAAGTTAATAAACACTCGTGGGGCACCAGCTCCTCTTTAGGGAGCACTTTAATCCTTAATTTCACTTTATACCTGTTTAATCACTCAATAAATTAATTAATAATCAATCTCAAAATTTTAGTGAATTTGATAATGGGGCTTTGAAACCAGACTCAGAATGAAATAAATTCCCAACAACTTCTTTCATTTTCACATATTTGTTAAATGAAGTGATGATTAAAGGACATTGAAAAGAGTTTCATTAACCATTAAATTAAACTTGTAAATGATAGAGTAACAATGTGGGGAATAAAGAATGCAGCTCACGTGACCAGGTTGAAGCTGAGGGGTTCTTTCTGCATCGTCGTCTGGAAGTTTTCGATGTGGAAAAGTGCCGAAAACCAAAATATTTGTCCAGCAAATATTCAGTTATCACAAGATGAGATTTTGATGTGTTGATCACCTGGGCTGAGGTACAGCCCAAAAGTCTCCCTTTTTCGTGGCGTGTTGATTTCTTCAGCTGCGTCATGGATCACTTCTCACGAGGGAATTCGAGAATAATTACAAAATTGGATCCAATAGCAAAATTAAAAGATTTTCGGACTTTGTGGAGATGAAATTAGTTTGTAGTGTGTAAGTGGTCAATAAAAATTATAAACATAAAGTCAAAATTACAAACGGTGATTTTAAAGAAAGTTTAACAGAAAAAGTTATAAAAATAAACATCTAGAAATGGGGTTTGACTCCAAATTTAGGATTTGGGCTCAGGAAAGAAAAATATTAGGTCCTTGACGTTTAAAGAGAAACAAAAAACACATGGGAGAAATGTCCTTTGTTCTCCCGTGGTGATCTGAAGTGCTGTGCAGTCATCTGGTGTGAAGGCAAGACCAAGGAACAAAGAGCAGAGCTAAAAGAGAACGAGAAGAGAATGATTCTTCTCTTTACCTGCAGCTAACATTCGTGGGCTTCCAGAATTGACAAGAGCCTCCAGCCAATAGTCTTCCTTCGTGGGCAGGTTTTATGAACTTTAGTCCAATAAACAAACAGGCTTTTGTCTGTAACAACCAATAACCTTGGTTGTTACAGTACCAGTGACATGTGATGCTCATTGCTTCTCTTTATGGAAGCTGAGCGCAGCATGGCTGACAATGTGATTGTGCCTTTATTTTAATATTATTAATGCATCAGATTGGTAAATTATTTTTATTCCTTACCAATACTGATCCAGCCATTTTGCCTGGATTGAACCCAGTACTGATATGGTGGATCGGATCAGCTCATCCCTATTTTGTATACTCTAGTCTTGGTCTGGTCTTTTTGTAGTCTTGGTGTGGTCTTGGTCAGGTCTTGTTGTGGCTTGGTCTCTTCTTGGTATGGTCTCTGTGTGGTCTTGATCTGGTCTTGTTTTAGTCTCTGTGTGGTCTTGGCATGGTCTTGGTGTGGTCTAGGTGTGGTTGTGGCCTGGTCTTTTCTGGTTTTGTTCTGGTCTTGGTCTGGTCTTTGTGTGGTTTTGGTGTTGTAGTGACTTGATATGACTTTTGTTGTGACTAGAAGCTATACAAATAAAGGTGAATTGAATTGTCTTGATCTGGTCTTGATGTAGTTTTGTGTTGTCTTGGTATGTTGTTGATATGGTACTGGTGTGGTCTTGGTATGGTCTTGATGTGGTCTTAGTATTGTCTTGGTCTGGTCTTGATGTGATCTTAGTGTGTTGTTGGTATGGTCTTAGTGTAGTCTTGGTGTGGTCTTGATGTAGTCTTGGTATGGTCTTGATGTAGTCTTTGTGTTGTCTTAATGTAGTCTTGGTGTGGTTTTGATATGGTCTTGGTATGATCTTGTTTTGGACTTGGTCTGATCTTGATCTGGTCTTGTTCTGGTCTTGGTTTAATCTTGTTCTGGTCTGTATGTAGTCTTGACTACAGGACAAATATGTCTGTAAAACAATTTGCTAATTTTTCAGTAGACAATAACATACTGTAAGTCTGCAGAAGAACCCGGGACAAATGACAACCTGTCATTTTCTTTGTTCTTGACAACTGCAACATCTGACAAAACTGTCACAACTCACCGCTCTCAGTCATCCACCTCAGCTGCGCGCACACCTGCGCCTCGTCAGGAACGGGCTATTTAGCCCACTCAGCCCAGAGTATCGGTCTGGAGCCATCTGTGTTTCTACATGCTCAAGCCCTCAGCAGGATCATCTCTTCCCGTCCTGCCAATCTTCTCTACAGCACGTAAGCTGATTAACCACTCACCTGTCTACCAGCCTCTCCCCAGTGCACAGGTGGATTCCTTGGCGGCGGATTCTCCCGTCATCACCATCTCCTTTCAACTCCTCCCACGCCTCATTGTGTGCGCAGCAGAACGCTGTCTTCCAGGCCAAAGGTCCTTAGCAAACGCCAGCCACCGTCCCATCTGCAAGTAAGCCATATTCAGCATTTCTCCCCTTTTGGTGTTGTCCAGCTCATATTCCTGTCTCCTCTCTCCCCATAGGGTTGCCTGGCTGCACGGCGTGCTGCTCTGTTCCCGACTCTCTTCGTCCACCCACAATCCATAAGACACATCACATACACGCACCCAGACACCCTTGCTGTTGAATAAAGCTATTGAATCTTACCTGAGCCTGCGTGCGTGTTTCCTGGGCCGATAATTATGTCAGTACAGCTCCAGCAAAGCAGCCCAGCGGACAGCTGGCTTGCACACCAATTTTCCACCCTCGAGGCTCGGGTGGATTTAATAGCTTATCAACAGCAGGTGATACTTAATCAATTGACCATGATTACTCATCGGTTGGACCGTCTTCACCCCCAGCAGGCGTTCCCCCCGGCTCATCACGGCGGATCAGCTTCGGCTGTTCCCGCGGCTGGCCAGCCTAGCTCGGGAGCGCCGACCTGGCTCACTCCGATTCCAACCCCCGCTCGCTTCAACGGGAAACTCGGTGAGGCACGGGGGTTCATCTTACAATGTGAGTCGGTGTTCCTGCGCGTTCCCGGGGATTTTCCTTCAGACCACAGCCGAATTGGTTACTTGGCTAATCTCTTGGAGGGGCGAGCGTTAGCTATGGCTTACGCCGTTATGTCAAAGCCCAGCTACGCGAACCTCTCCTATGACCAGTTCGTGCGGGACTTCCTCGAGGTGTTTGACCACTCGCGTCGTGACAGCGTCCTCGCTGACCGGCTCCTTAGCCTCCAACAGGGCAGCCGGTCGGCGGAGGATTACGCTGTTGACTTCCGGGTGGAAGTGGAGGAGGTTGGCTGGGGGGAGGCATCCCTCTGCAGCATCTTCCTTCGCAACCTCAGTTCTGGTCTGCGGGATGAGTTGGCCAGCCGGGATCTTCCAGAGCGATTGTCCGAGCTAATCTCTCTGACCATTAGTTTGGATAACAGGCTGCGGGAGCGGGCTGCCGAGCGGAAGTCAGTCAGCTGCCCACGCGGATTCTCCGCCCACGCTCCTCAGTCTCACCCCCTGGCGTTACCCGCTCCAGAGTCCGCCGATGAGCCAGAGGCAATGGTGGTCGGGCGAACCAGGCTCCCTCTAGCGGAGAAACAGCGCCGCCGGGAGCTGGGCCTCTGCATGTATTGCGGAGGTGACCAGCATACCGTGGAGCAATGCCCGGCTAAGCCAAACAGGGGGGTCCGCGAGTCACTGTAGGGGGCCTCGCGGACACTAATCGGCCCAATCCCCTCACTAATTTTTCATTGCCCATCAGATTTTGCTACAACTCCACCGGGCACCTCACTCATGCACTGGTGGACTCGGGGGCAGAGCAAAGTTTTATTTCTAAGAGCCTGGCAACCCATTTGGGTATTCCCTGTCAACCGTTGTCAGCGCCCCTCAACCTTGTCACCCTTTCTCGCTCGCCACTGGGAGTAGTGACACACCGCACCAGCCCGGTGCCAATAATAGTTTCTGGCAACCACCGAGAGGACCTTTGCCTGTATGTCCTGCCTTCCTCTGCGGCCTCCGTCATCCTGAGTTACCCTTGGCTGCGCTTACACAACCCTGTGTTCAACTGGCAAACCGGGAGCGTCCTCTCATGGAGTTCTTTTGCATGGGCACCTGTCTCCAGTCTGCGGCTTGCACCCCATCCTCTCCTCCTCCTGCTCCAGTCTCCCCCCCTCCGGACCTCACCCGAGTGCCTCCGGAGTTCCACGACTTGGGGCTTGTATTCAGCAAGTCCAAGGCAATGTCCCTTCCTCCTCACTGCCCATATGACTGTGCTATAAACCTCGGCCCGGGGGCGCCATTACCATCTGGCCATCTGTACAACCTTTCTGCTCCTGAATGTGAGGTGATGGACACTTACATCAGGGAGTCGCTCAGCGCTGGGATCATTCGCCCCTCTTCGTCCCCGCTTGGTGCCGGCTTCTTCTTTGTTTCTAAGAAGGATGGGTCCCTGCGTCCGTGCATCGACTTCAGAGCTCTCAATGACATCATGGTGAAGAATAGGTACACCCTGCCACTCATGGACACCGCCTTCCACTCCTTCCAGGGGGCCACCTGGTTCATCAAGTTAGACCTCCGCAGCGCCTACCATCTCGTCCGGATCCGGGAGGGCGATGAGTGGAAGACGGCTTTTCGAACGCCCAGCAGCCACTTTGAATACCTAGTAATGCCGTTTGCTGTCTGTGTCACTACGCCCCTTTTATTTGCCTCATGAATTTCCCCAACTTTTCATCACAGTTGTGTATATTCATCCGAGGGCAGACGCTGACTCCGCCTCCAGCACCATCTCTGATGTGGTGCAGCGGCTGCAGTCAATTTCTCCAGAGGCGCCAAACTTCATTCTTGGGGATTTTAACCATGTTTCTTTAAAGAAGACACTTCCTCCTTTAGGATCCTCAGATCACAACTGTGTTCATTTGCTGCCCACATATAAAACTGCTCTCAGAAGAGGCAAGGTGGAGATGAGAGACATTGATGTGTGGACAGAGGATTCAGAGCACAGCCTCCAGGAATGCTTTGACTGTACAGACTGGAAGATGTTCATAATGGCCTGCGGGGATGATTTGGACTCTCTGGCTGAGCTCACATGCTCATACATGGCTTACTGTCAAAATAAGATTGTTCCACGTAAACGTGTCAAAATATATCCCAACAACAAACCATGGGTTACTAAATCAGTTAAATCCTGCTTACAGAGGAAAGCACTTGCCTTTAAACAGGGGTCTGTTTCTGAGCTACAAGTTGCCACTAAGGAGCTGAAGGCCGAAATTTTAAGAGCAAAACAGAATTATAAATCAGAGTTGGAAAGCAAGATGGCAGCAAATAAACTTGGTTCAGCCTGGGCCTGTATGAAAACTATTGCAGGCCTTCAGAGCACAGAGCGCAGTAATCGTGTGTTTTTAGATGTTTTTAGTTCAGACACAGAGCTGGCTAATGCTCTAAATTGTTTTTATGGTCGTTTTGACTCCTTTGATTTTAGCACAGAAATCCAAGATTTGAAACAGAAACTCAAAGACAATCAGCACTTTAATATTGAGATGCAGGATGTTAAAAGGGAGTTCTGCGCTGTAAAAGTGAACAAAAGTCAGGGCCCTGATAATATATGTGGGCGCCTGGTAAAGTCCTGTGCACATGAACTGAGTCCTATATTTCATTACATTTTCAATAAGTCCTTGCAGACACAACATGTGCCTAAGATCTGGAAAGATGCCGTGGTTGTTCCCGTTCCAAAATCCAGCTGTCCTAAAACGGTAAATGACTTTAGACCAGTTGCTTTGACTTCAATTTTAATGAAAATTTTTGAAAAACTGGTCAGATGTGAGGTCCTAAGGCAGACTGAACATGCATTGGATCCTCTGCAGTTTGCCTATAGGCCTCACAGAGGAGTGGAGGATGCCATTGTCACTCTGTTTAACATGCTTTTTAAACATCTGGATTTTAATGGGACACACGCCAGGCTTTTATTTGTGGACTTTTCTTCTGCCTTTAATACAATCCAACCTCATATTTTAGTTGAAAGGCTCCTGCAACAATTTGATTTGAGCAATAATCTGGTGGGTTGGATTCTGGATTTCTTAACCAACAGGACGCAGAGAGTAAGGGTCAATGGCACATTGTCTGACCTAAAGTGCTCTTCTACTGGCTCTCCTCAGGGGGGGGTGTTGTCACCACTACTCTTCATCCTGTACACAAACATGTGTCGGAGCAGACATGACAACAGACACATTATAAAGTATGCTGATGACTCAGTCATTGTCAGTCTCCTCCAGGATGGTGAGAGTGGCCACGGCCCAGTAGTTGATGACTTTGTTCACTGGTGTGAGGATTCCTGCCTGCAGCTGAATACAACAAAAACGAAAGATATGATTATTGACTTTAGGAGGAAAACTCCCAGGCACAAAGTCACCATACTAAAAGGCCAGACCACCGAATGTGTACAATCATACAAATATCTTGGGACGATTATCGATAGTAAATTAAACTTTGAAGTGAACTGTGAAAGGGTGTGCAAAAAGGGTCAGCAAAATGTGCATTGTTTGAGGAAACTTGCATGCTTCCAAATTGACCGAACCATAATGACTATGTTTTATCGGGCTTTTATTGAATCTGTTTTATCCTTTTCTTTAATGTCATGGTTTGGTCAGATAAAACTGAAACAGAGGAAATCCTTGGATCAGGTAGTTAGATGGTCCAGTCGTTTGCTTGGTGAGTCACAGCTGAGCCTGACATCCCTGTACACCAGACAAGTACAGAGGATGGCCGACTCGATTTTAAATGATGACTCCCACCCTTTGCACTGCAACTTTCAGCTTCTTCCCTCCAAACGGAGGTTTTCTGTCCCAAAAAGCAAAACCCAGCGCTACAAAAACAGCTTTGTCCCTGCTGCTGTCAAAGAGCTGAACAAGCTACAAAAATTATATTGTACATATTTTATATTTACCTATTTTGTAAGATGTGTGCCTGTGTTTGTGTCTATGTTGAATGTAATTAGTGGCTTGTAAATATGGATGTCACCAGACTGCAAAACAAATCTACCTACGGGTACAAATAAAGTAACCTGAACCTGAACCTGAACCTGAAACTGGGCTCACCAACGCTCCCACCGTCTTCCAGCGGCTAATCAACGATGTCCTGCGAGATTTCCTGGGGGTCTTCGTCTTCGTGTACTTGGACGATATTCTCATCTTCTCCAGGTCTCGGGAGGAGCACCAGGCCCACGTGAGGTGGGTTCTGCAGCGGCTGTTGGAGAACAGACTTTACATCAAGGCAGAGAAATGTGAATTCTATGCCAAGACCACCTCGTTCCTAGGGTTCGTTATCTCCCATAACCAGATCCTCCCCGACCCCGCTAAAGTTAAAGCGGTGGTCGAGTGGCCCACGCCTACTTCTAGGAAACAGGTGCAGCAGTTTATCGGCTTTGCCAATTTCTACCACCGCTTTGTTCCCAACTTTGGTGTCATTGTTTCTCCCCTGATCCGCCTCACCTCTTCCAAGGTGCCCTTCCAGTGAACCGAGGAGGCAGCGACCGCATTCAAGACCCTGAAGATGGAGTTCTCTTCCTCCTGGGTCCTGATCCAGGTTGACCCCACGCTGCAGTGTCTGGTGGAGGTGGACGCATCTGACACGGGGGTGGGGGCGGTGCTTTCCCAGTGGTCACCGGTGGATGGAGTCAAGCGGCCCTGTGCCTTCTTCTCCCGGCGCCTGTCAGCGGCGGAGCGTAACTATGATGTCGGCTACAGGGAGCTTCTGGCTGTCAAGCTCACGCTGCAGGAGTGGTGCCACTGGCTGGAGGGGGCAGCTCAACCTTTTGTGGTTTGGACAGACCACAAGAACCTCGAGTATCTGAGGTCAGCCCAGCGTCTGAATGCCCGCCAGGCGCGTTGGTCTCTGTTTTTTGCTCGGTTCCAATTCACCATCACCTACTGTCCAGGCTCAAAGAATGGGTTGCCCGACGCCCTGTCAAGGCAGTTCGTCCCTTAGGCTCCGGAGGAGCTGGACCACACCATCTTTCCCAGCTCGTGTGTTGTGGGGGCGGTCTCCTGGTCCATCAGGGACAAGATCCGGAAGGCGCTGGAGGCTGAACCGGACCCTGGCGGCAGTCCGGAGGGGGGGCTCTTCGTTCCATCAGCTGTTCGGGGGGAGGTCATTCACTGGGCCCACACGTCCAAGCTCGCCTGTCACCCTGGCATCTCCCGACTGGTGGACCTCCTTCAACATTCTTTCTGGTGGCCCGGTCTCCAAAAGGATGTTGCTAATTACGTCCGGGCTTGCCCCCAGTGTGCCACTGGCAAGTCCCCGAATTCCCCCCCCCCCCGCGGGCCTACTCCAGCCCCTGCCGGTCCCGGGCAGGCCCTGGTCGCACATCGCCCTCGACTTCGTCACTGGCCTCCCTGTCTCTAACACCTATGACACGGTTCTGACAACTGTGGATCGGTTCTCCAAGGCCGCTGACTTTGTGCCACTCCGGGGTCTCCCTTCGGCACGAGAGACTGCCCACCTCCTCGTCCAACATGTGGTCAGGCTGCACGGGATCCCTGTGAACATCGTGTCTGATCAGGGGCCGCAGTTTGTGTCACAAGTTTGGAGGTGCTTTTGCAACGCCCTGGGGGCCACGGTGAGCCTTTCCTCCGGTCATCATCCCCAATCTAACGGGCAGTGTGAGCGCGCCAATCAGGAGCTGGAGGCTGCCCTGCGCTGCGTCACCTCCGCCAACCCATCCTCCTGGAGCTCTTACTTGGCCTGGGTGGATTATGCCCACAACACGACACGGTCTTCGGCTACCAGGATGTCCACCTTCAAGGCGTCATTGGGCTACGACCCCCCCTTGTTTCCCGAGCAGGAGAGTGAGTTGGCCATTCCATCCATCCAGGCGCATCTGAGACGCTGCCGGAGCTCGTGGACTACGGCGCGTGAGGCGCTTTTACGCACGGCGGCGCGCAACAGCACCACAGCTAATCGCCACAGGAGGCTGGCTCCCAGTTACCAGGTGGAACAACAGGTCTGGTTGTCATCTCAGGACATTAATCTTAAGGCCGAGAAGAGGAAGCTGGCTCCACTTTTCATCGGTCCTTTCACCATCTCCAAGATCATCAACCCGGTGGCTGTGCGTTTGGCCCTCCCCCTCCCTCCGTGTGTCTCCCACTTTTCACTTGTCTAAGGTTAAGCCCGTGATCTCCGACCCACTCTGTCCCCCTCCTAGGGTGCCACCTGTTTCCAGGATGATCAACGGCCACCCGGTGTGGGGAGTTGTTTCCATCCTGGACTCCCGGCGTCGAGGTCATGGGCTGCAGTACTTGGTGGATTGGGAGGGATATGGCCCAGAGTCGAAGTCCTGGGTGCGCTCTTCGTTTGTGCTGGACAAAGAGCTCATCACGGAGTTCCACCGGGCGCACCCAGGTAAGCCAGCACCAGGAGGCGCTGCTAGTGGGGGGAGTACTGTCACAACTCGCCGCTCTCAGTCATCCACCTCAGCTGCGTGCACACCTGCGCCTCGTCAGGAACGGGCTATTTAGCTCACTCAGCCCAGAGCATTGGTCTGGAGCCGTCTGTGTTTCTACATGCTCAAGCCCTCAGCAGGATCATCTCTTCCCGTCCTGCCGATCTTCTCTACAGCACATAAGCTGTAGAGAAGGTGGTGGTTGCGGGGGATTTTAACCACACCAGCTTAAAGACTGTGCTCCCCAAGTTTAAACAATGTGTAGACTTTAAGACCAGAGGAGAGAATATGTTGGACTTAGTGTACACAAACACAGATGCATATAAAGCGTTACCCCGCCCCCATCTCGGCCGTTCTGAGCACATGTCCGTGATGCTGGTTCCTGCCTACAAACCTTTATTGAAGCGCAGCAGGCCAGCAGTGAAACAAATCAGGATTTTGCCAGAGAGTGCAACCTCTGCACTGCAAGACTGTTTTCATCACACAGACTGGAGGATCTTCAAAATAGCAGCCTCCCAGGAAGACAGGACAGATGTGGAGGAGTATGCTGATTCGGTCACCAGCTACATCGTGAAGTGCAGAGAGGATGTCACTACAGTGAAGACCATCACTGTGCGGGGTAATCATAAGCCCTGGATGACTGCAGAGGTGCGCTCGCTGCTTAAAGCCAGAGATGCAGCGTTCAGAGCGAAGGACAGGATTGCCCTCCGCTCAGCCAGGTCTGCGCTTTCAAAGGGAATTAAGGCGGCAAAGCGTGCCTATGTGGAGAAAATCCAGGGACACCTCTGTGACACTAGGAACACCAAGCAGATGTGGCAGGGAGTTCGGACACTGACGGGCTTTAAGTCTAGGCAGGGGGTCGATGATGACGACGCTTCGCTTCCAGACAGGCTTAACGACTTCTTTGCACATTTTGAAGCATCAAACTCGACAATCAGAGGGAGGGCCGGCCCACTCCCACCATCGGTCGGACCAGCTTTTACCATTAACACAGCGGACACACGGAGGACCCTATCCAGAATCAACCCACGCAAAGCTGCAGGTCCAGACAACATTCCGGGACGTGTGCTCCGAGACTGCGCAAGCGAGTTGGCGGATGTCCTGACTGACATTTATAACATCCTACACTCTGTCATCACCCACCTGGACCAGAAAGACACCTACGCCAGACTCCTGTACATTGATTTCAGTTCAGCATTCAACACCATTATTCCCCAGAGACTGATAGAGAAATTACTCCTTCTCGGTCTGAACACCGCCACATGTCTCTGGATCCTGGATTTCCTGACTGAGAGACCTCAGTCTGTCCAGGTTGGAAACAACATCTCCAACTCTGTCACGCTGAGTACCGGAACCCCTCAAGGCTGTGTACTCAGTCCACTGTTGTTTACACTTCTAACACATGACTGTGTATCCAAACACGAGGGGAACCAGATTATTAAGTTTGCAGATGACACCACGGTGGTGGGACTTATTCAGAGGGATGAGGAATCAATGTACAGGGAAGAAGTGAGAGACCTGGAGGGCTGGTGCAGGGAGAACAATCTGGTGCTCAACGTGGACAAAACAAAGGAGATGATTATCGACTTCCGGCGGTCACAGCCTGAGCACGTCCCCCTCAGCATCGGCGGCCGTTTAGTGGAGAGAGTAGAGAACATCAAGTTCCTCGGAGTGCAGATCTCGCAGGACCTGACCTGGAGCAAGAATTCCTTGGAGATCAGGAAGCGAGCTCAGCAGAGACTACACTTCTTGAGGAAACTCAAACAGGCCTCTCTCCCCATCTGCATCCTCAGGACCTTCTACAGAGGTGTGGTGGAGAGTGTTCTGACATACTGCATTGCTACATGGTACTCCAGCTGCAGTATGTCAGACAAAAAAGCCCTGCAGAGGATAGTCAAGGGGGCGGAGAGGGTAATTGGAGTCTCCCTCCCCTCTGTCCAAGAACTTTTCAAGAACCGTTGTAGGAGCAGGGCACTGAACATTGTCAAGGACCGTTCTCACCCTCTGCATAAACACTTTGAACTTCTTCCATCTGGTAAACGATTCCGGAGCATCAGAGGCAGAACCACCAGACTGATCAACAGCTTCCTCCCACAAGCTGTCAGGATGCTGAACAGCTGACCCAGAATCTCACATACACACTACTGCACCTATGGACATTTTGTATATTATAGTTAGTTATTCTTTTTCCCCAAGTATGTCTCAGGGATGTGTGAATAGATGGGGGGGGTGGGAGCTATGTGGGAGTGTGTCTTAATCATGCTGCTTCTTATATGGATGCCGAGAGAAACGCAATTTCATCTTGCCTGCACTACAGTTGTATGTACAGCAATATGACAATAAAGTTTGATTTGATTTGATTTGATTTGATTTGATTTTGAGCTGATTAACCACTCACCTGTCTACCAGCCTCTCCCCTGTGCACAGGTGGATTCCTTGGCGGCGGATTCTCCCGTCATCGCCACCTCCTTTCCTCTCCTCCCACTCCTCGTCGTGTGCGCAGCAGAACGCTGTCTTCCAGGCCAAAGGTCTTTAGCCAATGCCAGCCACCGTCCCATCTGCAAGTAAGCCATATTCAGCATTTCTCCCCTTTTGGTGTTGTCCAGCTCATATTCCTGTCTCCTCTCTCCCCATAGGGTTGCCTGGCTGCACGGCGTGCTGCTCTGTTCCCAACTCTCTTCGTCCACCCACAATCCATAAGACCTATCACATACACGCACCCAGACACCCTTGCCGTTGAATAAAGCTATTGAATCTTACCTGAGCCTACGTGCGTGTTTCCTGGGTCGATAATTATGTCAAAAACAAACTGATGCTCTGGGATGATGGTGCGACCACCATGAGAAATTATAATTGAAACCTGATAGTCAGGCTATAAATTGGTCTTTAGTCCATCTGGCAATCCTAAACCACCTAGTCAAACTTGACCACACATCACCCAAACTGTACCATTACAATACAGATGGACCTGGACATACAGTGGGGCAAAAAAGTATTTAGTCAGCCACCAATTGTGCAAGTTCTCCCACTTAAAAGATGAGAGAGGTCTCCAATTTTCATCATAGGTATACCTCAACTATGAGAGACAAAATGAGAAAAAAAAAATCCAGAAAATCACATTGAAGGATTTTTAATGAATTAATTGGTAAATTCCTCAGTAAAATAAGTATTTGGTCATCTACAAACAAGCAAGATTTCTGGCTCTCACAGTCCTGTAACTTCTTCTTTAAGAGGCTCCTCTGTCCTCCACTCGTTACCTGTATTAATGGCACCTGTTTGAACTCGTTATCAGTATAAAAGACACCTGTCCACAACCTCAAACAGTCAGACTCCAAACTCCACTATGGCCAAGATCAAAGAGCTGTCAAAGGACACCAGAAACAAAATTGTAGACCTGCACCAGGCTGGGAAGACTGAATCTGCAATAGGTAAGCAGCTTGGTGTGAAGAAATCAACTGTGGGAGCAATTATTAGAAAATGGAAGACATACGTATAAGACCACTGATAATCTCCCTCGATCTGGGGCTCGACGCAAGATCTCACCCCGTGGGGTCAAAATTATCACGAGAACAGTGAGCAAAAATCCCAGAACCGCATGGGGGGACTTAGTGAATGACCTGCAGAGAGCTGGGACCAAAGTAACAAAGGCTACATCAGAAACACACTACGCCGCCAGGGACTCAAATCCTGCAGTGCCAGACGTGTCCCCCTGTTTAAGCCAGTACATGTCCAGGCCCGTCTGAAGTTTGCTAGAGAGCATTTGGATGATCCAGAAGAGGATTGGGAGAATGTCATATGGTCAGATGAAACCAAAATAGAACTTTTTGTAAAAACTCAACTTGTCGTGTTTGGAGGAGAACGAACACCATACCTACTGTGAAGCATGGGAGTGGAAACATCATACTTTGGGGCTGTTTTTCTGCAAAGGGACCAGGACGACTGATCTGTGTAAAGGAAAGAATGAATGGGGCCATGTATCCTGAGATTTTGAGTGAAAACCTCCTTCCACCAGCAAGGGCACTGAAGATGAAACGTGGCTGGGTCTTTCAGCATGACAATGATCCCAAACACACTGCCCAGGCAACGAAGGAGTGGCTTCGTAAGAAGCATTTCAAGGTCCTGGAGTGGCCTAGCCAGTCTCCAGATCTCAACCCCATAGAAAATCTTTGGAGGGAGTTGAAAGTCTGTGTTGCCCAGCGACAGCCCCAAAACATCACTGCTCTAGAGGAGATCTGCATGGAGGAATGGGCCAAAATACCAGCAACAGTGTGTGAAAACCTTGTGAAAACTTACAGAAAACGTTTGACATCTGTCATTGCCAACAAAGGGTATGTAACAAAGTATTGAGATGAACCTTTGTTATTGACAAAATACTTATTTTACCGAGGAATTTACCAATTAATTCATTAAAAATCCTTCAATGTGATTTTCTGGATTTTTTTTTTCTTATTTTGTCTCTCATAGTTGAGGTATACCTATGATGAAAATTGGAGACCTCTGTCATCTTTTAAGTGGGAGAACTTGCACAATTGGTGGCTGACTAAATACTTTTTTACCCCACTGTACTAAAAGAGTTTTAGGGATGTTAACTCTGTCATCTTATACAAGCAAAGAATTTCCTGAAATTCATAATAAAAAGGTTAAATCTAGTGTCCTGTGAGTCTGAAGGTGTTTATTAGCTGAGAGCTGTAAAATCAATTTAATAACTTACTGAATATAATACTTGGTTTTAGCTCAAAAGGTTCTTTTTTACTGAATTCTGCCCAATCACACACTGACTCCTCATTTCACCTAAGAAATTGTCTGTCTTAGCTTTTAATTTGGAGCAGAACTTCCACCATTTTTATTTCCCATGACACCAGAGTAATGTGTTGCTCTATAATCATTAAAGTAGAGTAAATATTAAGACCCTAGCAAAGGTAATGGAGCCTTTTATGAGGCATTAGTCAACAGCCACTTACTGATGAAAGTCACCCTCTTCTGTCTGATGAAACACACTGGTTACTAAGCATTAATGCTGCAATAACTGTACAAATAAAATGAACTTCAGCACTGAAAACGTGATCATGAATACCCTATTCATTTTATACATAAAAGAGCTTTTACCGAGAGCTTGTTTGAGTTTCTGGGAAAATGGTATTTAACAGTGGAGTGGATCACGATGTGGCACCTATTCATACTCATTTTGGCACATTAATTTATATTTCCATTCAAGCTGCCATGTTCACTCACGGCTAAGGTTGAAACTCAAAAACTGCTCATTTATTTTTTTTCTGAAAAGAAGTTGTAGTGTGGGTGAATGTGACCTCCTTCAGACACATTAAAAATACAGCTCATGCATAAGAGAAAACATGGGGGGTAGCAGTTTAATAGGATGTGTAATTGTTCTGACCCTCTTTTGAGATGGGTGCAGCTGTATTGTCTTATTTGCTCTTTTACCAATGGACAAAGAAGCCTCACAAAGGAAGTAGCTTGGTCAGTTTGAAACATATCCATGCAGAAAGAAGGTCAAGGATTTTAGCAGT
The DNA here is from genome assembly GCA_020510985.1 of Pholidichthys leucotaenia. Lineage (NCBI taxonomy): Eukaryota > Metazoa > Chordata > Actinopteri > Cichliformes > Pholidichthyidae > Pholidichthys > Pholidichthys leucotaenia. The sequence goes on from CM035840.1 coordinate 282,533,749, forward strand.
AAAGTTAAGGATTGCTCAAAAAACAGCTTTTTGCAACATTCCACAGGTGAACAGGTTAACAGTCTTCATCAGGTTCAGTCATTCACAAGCAAGGATGGGGCGAGGTTCACCACTTTGTGAACAACTGTGTGGGCAAATAGTCCAGTGGTTTAAGAACAACACTTCTCAGCATACAATTGCAATAAAATTAGGGATTTCATCATCTGCTGTCCACAATATCATCAAAAGATTCAGAGAATATAGAGAAATTTCTGCATGTACGCAGCAAGGTGGAAAACCAACACTGAATGCTCATGAACTGCAATCCCTCAGGCAGCACTACATTAAAACAAATGTCATTCTATAAAGGATATTACCACATGGGCTAAGTTAGCACAGTTCATTGCTAGATCTACAAGTGCCAGTTAAAACTCTTCCATGCAGAGCCAAAGCCATATATAAAGCAACTTCACCAGAAATGAGGTTGTACGAAAATGGTACGTACAACCACTGTTGCTGCTGTCATTTAACGATTTATGTAATTAATGGGTTAAGATGAGCTATACAGGTGTTCTGTGTCTGCCGACTCCCTCAGTGTTTTTTTGAATTTTGACCGTTGTTTATTCGACTCACTTTCGACATGATGCTGCGGTGAATGGGCAAAGAGGAGAACCAGGAAATGAGAAGAAGGAAGACAAAGTGGACCGATCACAGCTGTTATGGTCTCTGTCACCGTGAAGTGTAGCTATATTTCTGGAGAGGAGAACATCAGGCTACGCAGTGGGGTACAATATAGCCACTGTGTTGGGTCCACAACGTCGGTGTCACTATGGTGACGTTTTAAAGCAGAGACATTAGACTTCACCATACATCTGTATATGCCCTGAACAGTGTTGCAGTAATCACAAGCTGAAACATGGCAAACATGAGCATTGTTGTCATGACAACAGAAATGAGGAGCGGTCTGACCAACAGAACACACATTTGTTCTGCACCAGGAAGTTTCTTGTAAAACTCTGAATCATTACTTGTGTTTTTGACTGGAATCTTCTTTGTCGTGTAGCCAAAAACTCTTCTGTCATTCCAGGTTTTCAAAGGTTCAGTGTGAGCTGACTAATCATTAAAATGATAAGAGGCAAAAGGATTTGATTGTCAGTTCCAGCCTTTTCTCCATAGAGCAGCATCTGTACCAGTCATTCCATCGCTGCTCTCTCTACTGTCACAGACGCCTGAGCAGCTGTTGGTGCCTGAGTGTATTTTTACAACTCCTCCACTCACATATGGAACCACATCGTGCACGTATACACGACAAGAGCCATCTTCCATTGACCTCTCCGCATTTATTTGAACAAAAACGTTTTCATAAAATGCTGCCGTTCTTTGTCCTCCTCAGCTGTGTTCACAGATCTCTCTGCAGCAGCCGTAACCATATGAGTAATTTATTAAATCAGATTCAGCTGAATGACTTCCTGCTTCACAGATTCATAACACAACTGAGCCATTGTGAAGCTGCTATTTGTTCAGGCTAATTTCATTATAGAGACTGGCTGCTGGTTCAAGTCAAAGATGCGGTCCAGTCTGACTGATATCTCACTAAGAAGGAAAGGATCTGTGTTCCAACAGAGCTTCATGATCTCAGCGATATCTCGGAGTTTTTAACTAGTAACCACATTAACCCTCAGGTTTATGTAGAGTCACCTTTTATGCATGTTTGAGGAGTTTTCTTCTCACCAGTGAAACTGCAGATGAACAGCATGTGTGACAGACTTTGCTCTGACATACACTGATGTGATCATCTCAGATAAAGACCCACACACATTGCATCTCTGCTTTTAATTTGCAAACAATTCATTTTAATCCTAATTATCTTTTTTTACATTGGCTTTAAAACATTTTTGTTGGTGGTGACCATTTTCAGACCAACTGTCTCTCCAGTAACCCAAGCTTATTTTGGTAAAAAAAAAGAACACAAAAAAAAATAACAAACTGATCATGTTCTTCTATTAAGACAAAGCCAAGAGATGTTTCACACTTTTTTTGACATGTTTCGACTGTCACTTGCAGGCTTCTTCAGAAAACATCATCTGACATCCTTGACATGTCACATCTACTGTTTTATCCTTTCTGTAGGTGTGACCGACTTGACAGATTTGACCAGTGGCAGACTGCGTATTTTACAACTAGGCCTTCAGTGGTGATCTGCCCAATTTAAGTGCCATTCATCATCTTATCTTCAAAGTATATGAACAAGAAATAAGTACAATATTAAAAAAAAAATACAGATATTCCTCACTTACCAGCGGCTAAGGGGACTCCCTTGCTGCCATGGTCACTGGGTTTTCACCCACTGTGGTTGTTATTTTGTGTTCTGTCTGCCATTTATGCTCTCTACCACATCTACAAAGTCTTATGATTATCCCACATAAATTTCACTTGTATCCTGCGGCTATTTTCCACGTACAAAGCCAACTAAGTGACGGTGCACGATGACGGACAGCAGCCATATTAGCTTTCTGGGCTAAAATGCTAAAAACAGGAAAAGGAAATGAGAAGTTCTTCTTCTTTGGTGTACTGCGTGTCATCCATTGAGTCCTCCAACGAATGTCTGCCACCTTCTGAAACTTGTGGATAAGTACAAATCAATACAAATCCTCAATGGAGCCAATCATGTCAGAGTGAGATGACAGGTGTAGCGCTGCACTCTGCCACTAGGGGCATGCAAAATCTCACACTCAAAAGGTTAATGTCTATTGTACCCAAAAATTATTTCTAACATGAGTAACACTCTTTGAACCTATGTGTAACTTACTGAATGGGTTTCTTTCATGTTTTTTTCCTTGCTTTTTTTTCTTCATTCTACTAAATGGGTTTCAAACTTACAGCTACCCTATAATGGCATATTTGGAGTGTTGGTTCACAGAAAAAACAAAACAAAACAAAAAAACAACAGCAAAAAAAACATAGAGTTCTGCCTGCAGCGTATACACACACATGCACATAAACACAGACAGAGCTAAACACACGTACTTGTTCGTATAACGGGACCTGTCGGGGATTTATGTGAGCACTTTTAAGCTACAGGATAAGCTGTTATCAGAACTGCTACCAATGCTAGAATACGTTTCCTGTCCACTGATATTTAGAAACTGCTATTGAAAATGTAAGTTGAAAGTCTGACCATAGGAAAAGCAGAAGTGCTGAGCTGTGACTGACAAGTTGTTGCTGGGATACAGGGCACAGACATTTTTTTTTCGAGAGCACAGCGCACAAGAGCTGAAAAAAAGACGTTCAGGGTAGTCAGGTGACAGAAAATGTGTTTGGTGGACAAGCCGATCCAAATCGCTGTTTAGCCCTCCCCCATGTTTTTTTTTTTTTACCTTTGACTGCAGTCTGTACCATCAGCTGTCCAGTGTTATTCTGATAGATATGCCAAAATGTCAGAACACCGGAGGAGGAGGATCCAATCAGCTGACCACCTGAAGCGCAGAGCGCAGCTGTTTGCTGTTGGCTGCACCTCCCAGCAAAAGCACATCTATGCATTATTGTTGTTTTTTTTACTTATTGAAAATAAACTTTTTTATCACCATCCATTAGCGTGCCTTTGAGCCAGGTTGTGACAACTGTTATCTAACGTTCTTGACATGTCTCATCAGCTGTGTTAGGCAGCGTGACTTACCTGAAAGATATGACAGATCTGCCAGGTCAGTCACGATAGAGGAACCTGTGGCCCTGGAAAACTTGGCCCCAACCCCACAGCCACAGTCTGGACAGAGGGAGACCTCTTCCAGCGACCCGAACCCTGCACTGATGGCAAAGGGTCCCCTGACTTCGGCTACACGGAATCCAGCACCAGCGGTGAGCCAACCCCCAGCTGCCACGCCGGATGAGCGACCTGCGTTGGTCATTTCGACTGGGGGCCCGGAGACTACACCGACCACCAAGCCTACAGCAGGGGCTGCCACAGCAGAGTCAAAGCCCGACCTCCAGAAGGCCGGGTCTGAGGAACCATCACCTGGATCGACGGAGTCCTGGATGTCGGTGGAGCTTGAGCTCAGGCAAGTGCTCTCCTTTGTTTTTCTTGATTCTATTTTGGAAAAATCTTGTCTAGTTCTTGGTGGGGAGAGCCGAGTGCAGCCGTCAGCTGCACCTGAGCTCACCTCACTGGGCTCCGCTGCTGCCGGTGCCCTGACCCTGTTTTTCTACCTGTCCTGTCCGAGCTTTGCCCCAGGGTCACCAAGGACGTTCCAGCTTTGCCAGATGTCTCCGTGGGACCAGGCTCACCACCTGAAATCACCTTGGGTCCAGCTCCCCCTACTGAGCTTGTGGCGGGTGCTCCGTCCCTGCCCAGGACCTCCATGGGTGCTGCTCCCCCTCCTGTGGAGGTCGTCATGAGTGTTTTGTCCCAGTTCGGGACCTCTCTGGGTGCAGCTCCTCCTCAGTCCGGGTCTCCATGGGTGCTTTGTCCCAGTCGGGGACTGTTGTTGGTGATGCCCCCCAACCTAAAACCAACTTGGGTGCTGCATCCACTGTGGGCCTGCTATGGGCATTACGCTCCAGCTCAGGGGCCTCCATGGGTGCAGCTTCAGCCCAGTCTGGGCCCACCAAGGGTGCAGCTATGTCTCAGTCCGGGACCTCCGCGGGTGCAGCTCCGCGCCAGCCCGGAGGCACCGTGGGTGCTGCAATGTCCCAGTCCGGAGCCACCAAGGGTGCTACAGGCCAGTCCGAGGGCGTCGTGGTTCCCCTTATTGTGACAGGCAGCACCATGTTTCCACCTCCTTTGCCAGACACCGCTGTGGTTCCCCCTCCTGTGCCAGATGCCGTTGTGGTTCCCCCTCCTGTGCCAGACGCTGGCGTGGTTCCCCTCCTGTGCCAGATGCTGTTGTTGTTGCCCCTCCTTTGTTAGATTCTGTCATGATTCCCTCTCCTCCTCCTGAGGTTGTCGTGGTTCCCCCTCCTCTGCCCGAGACCATCATGGTTCCTTTTTCTCACCCTGACATCATCGTGGTTTCCCCGACTCCTCCATCCTGCCCACCATTGATTCTTCCTGTTTGGCAGCCACCCCCTGGACCACCCTTGCTATTCAGGTGGCTGAAAACTCTGGTCGACCGCCTGACGGACTGAGCCGTTGGGTTGGGTTGGGTGGCCTATATTCTCTGGCAGGCCACCTGACTCGTACCATCTTGCCATCCGCCAGGCCTGGGACTTTGGTCGCCCACCTGAACTTTCTAGCTCTTCGGTCCGGGGGGCCTATGTCTTTGATTTTGACTGGTGTGGGTCCTGAGTGGGGTTGTTTCATTCCCTCCTAACCTGTTCATTCCACCACCCACCCTGGGTGGGTAATTGTTGTGTTCCTGTTGGGGGTGCGGGTTCTTTCTTTATCTTTTGATGTTACACCTGGGGTGTCTTGGAACCACCCCTTGAGAGGGGGGCTCTGTCATGAGCTGAGCACTGGAGGTTCTGCCAGCGTCAGTCTCGTGGCTTTTAGTCTGTATTTATATATTTGTTGCATTTTTGTGCCTTTTGGTTATTGTTATCCCTGCATGTTATTTTTTTTTTTAATTTTCTTTTTATGTCCTAGTTTTACTGTGTTCTGATTATGCAACAATTGGTATCTATTTCTCAGTTTGTACTTGTTTATGTTGTCTTCTTCCATTGCTTATTATTGTGGTTGACAGTTGTCAGGGCTTTTCCTGGTTGGTGCTTTGTGTGGGCGTAGCCCTGTCAGCTGTCAGCCAGGCACTCTCCTCTCATTATTTCTCAGCTGATCCCAATCATTAATCCTTGATACCTTTTTGCCTGCTCATGTGACCCCACACCTGCCATCACTTATTTTATTTGCTCTGACCGTATTTAAGGACTGCATTTTCATTTCATTTTTGTGGCACTCTTAATGAAACCTTCTCCTTGCCACCAGAGCCCTAACCCTGCTCTGTTGAGTTTTTCTGCTACCTGATCTGTAAGTTTACCCTGCTACCTGTTTGGAATTTTGTGTTCATGCACCTTGGAACTATATGTTTTGTTAATAACATCTGTTAATAATAATAATAATAATAATAATAATAATAATAATAATAATAATAATGATAATAATAATAATAATAATGTTTTGTTAATAATATCTGGAATTTCCCCATTGTGGGACTAATAAAGGCTTATCTTATAAATGTCACAGACTGTAGTCGGCATCTGGGTCTGTCTTCCTCTGACCTGAGGGGCAAATCAGGACAAAAAATTTCAGGATTCGTAGTGCGGTTTGTTTCCCATGGGTCTATTCCATATCGTAGACAAGGCAGTGATTGCACTTTTTACTATCGATATTCTCCTGATTTTGGTTTGTCAAATCAAAAATTAATTTGTTGTTTCTCCTGTAATAATAAATGACATCACACCCAATACTTTTCCAATGAGACAATGAGGATCCAGCCCAACCTTGAACACTGCTGACTCAGCATTCTCAAAACAATACTTATCTGTTTGGTCTACTATATTAAACTCTCTGCTCTGTTCTGAGATTTGTGTGCGGGACACAACATTGTCCCTTCTTGGCCAAGATGTAAATAAATACCCAGGAAAGGCATCCTTGACGCAGCACTTATTCATTCACCAGATCAACCTTGGCTCTCCGTGACATGGAGAGACAATCAGGACAGATTATTAGGAGTGTGCACAGTTCATCATTTTAATTAAACTGGCCTGAGCTCTTCTTAGTTAAATCACTGTAATGATGGAGGTAACAGAGGAAAATATGTTACTTCTTCGGTTTTACATTAGTAGACAAATTTTGAAACAAAAGTGGTAGGTGTGATTAGCTCTGCAACAAGTTCCGTAGATCTCCATTAAGGAACCACATCAGTCCCAGCGGCTAATCACCAGTGACCCGCTTCATTGTGGTGTGTCCGTGGTTTATTTGTTCTGTGGTTTTATTCAGTCTTTAACATCCTGCTGCTGTGCGGGCCTCCACAGACACAGTCCTGTTCCAGCTCACCACGGCGGCGGTGAAACGGGTCGCATCATTTCAGCGCTGAGTGCAGTGGATGACTCATGCCTTATTTAACAAGGCGGCCTCTCTGAACGAATGCGGCTGGCAAAATAGATGAGGAGCTCTTGAGAAAATGAGCACAGAGGAAATGTAAAATGGAGGCGAGTCAGTGGGTTGTTATTTTTTACTCCCCCACCAGACACCACCACCAACCCACCCATTTTTTCCTCGGCTTTTGGCAGTAGGAGACGCTGGCGCTGGCACTCACTCCTTGCAGGGCGCTCACTCTCTCTCCGATGAGACTTCATTTTGTCCCCGCTGGAGATGAGGCTCCGGCCAAAATGACACAAAGGGAAATGCAATGTGACAGCAGCAGCAACGGTTGGGGGGTGGGGGAGATGTGTGTTGGTGGAGGTGGGGAGAAGGATGCACTGCAGAGATTGTGGTGTTTGTGAGGTGGATGATGCAAACGAAGCAGTGTTGTAGTTTCCAGGTATCTGCCTTCATAACTTGGTTACTGAGCTGTGGAGGCTTCCCAGGTCGATGTTGTCCACCAGGTTGTGATCATTCTGACAGATTTTAGTTGTGTCTGTTGTTTACAGTAGATGTTTTAGTGCTTCGGTTGATGAGTGTGCTTGCCACGTTTATCCCATTATGAGACTGAATGTAAGATGGATTCTAATATCAGGATTAAAGATGGAGCATCACAGTTGTCCAGATCATTTATTAAAGTCCCAAATTCACTTTATTATAGCATATAACAGCAAGTTTTAAAGAAATCATTTTAAAAAGCAACAATTCTGGCCACCAGCTGATAAACCCGATGCCATCGCCGTTACATCAGTCAGCTTTTTTTAGTTCAGGGCCAAGTCCACCCTAACTGTTTTCATAATTTGTCTTTGTGCTGCAGAAACTCCTCAACTGATATGTCTCCTGGACAACAGTATTTTGCTCATAATCCTGCATTTTTCAACGCTGAGGAGCCATCAAAGATAAGGGCCGTAGATTTATGAGCTGATAACACGATGGACTGACCTAGCCATGATTTGTATTTAAAAAACAGGATTTTCAGTTCCAATGTAAGCTTCAGCAAACTGTTCAGTCTACTTTTTCTTCCTGCTAGCATCAGATTAAAGATAAACTTATACATTACTCACAAAAAGTTAGTGATATTCAGCTTTCTGGTGAAATTTCAGGATGAACCTAAAATGCACTACAACCTTTACAGGAGAACTTAATTTTACCATCTCTAACATTTTGAACGCACATGTCGAACTATTCAGTGTTTCAATACTTTTTGCATAACTTTCTGTTCTCTAATAAGGTGCTGTAGTTGATTTATGGGTTTTATAGGTGTCTTATTGTTGGTACAAGTAATTATGTAAATATGAATGTGAGCAGGAATGAAGATTTATTTTCATTACACTCATATCCTCATAGGACACAATTCCAGATAATGGACAATTTTATAAACAATTCTTTATTTGTACCAATTATGAATAAGTCTCAAAAAACCCTTGTGAGTTCTTGTCTGCTGATAATCAAGAAGATGGACATGGAATCAAACAATAACTGCCTTATGTTTTTCAGTGGTTTAATAAGAAATGTAAGAATAGGTTAACACATTTGGATAACTTGAGACAGGGAATTCAACATGTATTATGAGCACCATAGACTGCTATTGTGCCACTGAGTGTAACCTGTTAATCAAACGTTTGTGGAACTGAATAAACCGTAGTTTAACTTGTCAGTATACTGGAAATTGAAAACCATAAAATAGCATTGGTTAAGAAAAGTGGATGCAATTTTATGAAGAAAATTATAAGTAAACTATTTATAAAAATAGAAAATTGGTGTTATTCTGAAAAGAATGTAAATTAATGAAAGGACAAAATGCATTTTGAAATTTGATGGGGGTTTGCATGACATTAAATTTAAAGAACTTATACCAGGAATATTCTGAAGAATTAAGTTTAAATTAAACAACAGACCATCAGCCAAGCAGAATCATTGTGTCCTAGTAGGTAGTAGTTGCTTCAACTGGACTGGCACAGGTTCTGTTTTAATTATGGCAGAGAGGCTCCTTACCACAGTTATGGCCTACTCCTGAGATCACAAAAGGGCTGGATCCTCAGCAGGCTGGCTGCGGTCTTCTCTTATGCACTGAAAAAGGAATTGGTTTATTATACAAGTCCCATCAGAAATTCAAACTGAGGCAAAAACACATCACAAATCAATTTCTTCTGATGTTGGTGGTTTAAATGAGTTGATTTAAGCTTAACGAAAATAAATAAATAAATAAATAAAATAAGTTAAAAAAAAATCTTACACAGTAAAAAATTTTTTTAAAATAAGTAAAAGTGAACTTCAAAGAAAAGAAAAAAAAATCAACGAACATGACAGACTCTTGGCCTTACTTGGAATATATATAAAAAAATAAATAAAAAATGGGAAAGCAGAGATGTCTGCACCTTACAGCTTGACCAATGCCCCAAAAACTGAAAAAAGGGAAGATTTTTTTGGGGGGTGTGGCAGAATTTCACTGATTTTAATGAAACTGAGCTGAACCAATTACATTTGAGCTTCCTGTTCAACAGGAGTCATAAACTCAACCTAAAAGGGAGATGCAGTGAAGCCTTGAGCTCTATTGGTCAGTTAAAGTCCAGCAATGGTCTCCCAAAGAGCAGAGAGAAGAGGGGAAGTGACATTTGATATGAAAAGTGAGACCCCCCCTTAATACACATATGTTGCTGAAAAAAGCATAAATTCCTTAAACTTTAGCGACTAAGATATTCTACTCAATAATAAGGGAACATACAATGTCTCTACGTTGTAACTGTAATTAATTTGTGATAGTCTCTCGTCGGCCTCCGTCGGTCTATGTTGACCATGGAAGAGAACCCTAAATGTCTACTCTGCTGGAACAGCACCGCCTGTGGCTGAACAGGCCGATGCGCGAATTGCAGTCCCTGTCACACAGGTCGCACTTGTGGGTGGTCTCTGTGCTGCTGGGTCTGTGGCGGTTCTTCCTGCGGGTCCTTTTTTCATCTGCTGCAGCAGTCAGTCTCTCTTCACCTGCCTTGAGCTGTCTGGTCAGGGTGCCTCTCCATTTGGAGCGGTCCGTTGCAAGGTCCTCCCAGCGCTCTGTGTTGATCTCCAGGGCCTTCATGTCTCTCTTGCAGACATCTCTAAAGTGCAGCTGTGGGCGGCCAACGTCTCTCCTGCCATTTGCCAGTTCTCTGTAGAGGACGTCTTTGGGGATTCTGCCATCCTCCATACGGTGAACGTGGCCAAGCCAGCGGAGCCTGCGCTGCCTGAGTAGAGTGAACATGGAGGGAAGGCTGGCGCGGGACAGAACTTCTGTGTTGAGCACTTTGTCCTGCCAGGATATGTCAAGGATGTGGCGAATGCAGCGCAAGTGGAAGGAGTTCAGTTTCTTTTCCTGCCGGGCGTATGTTGTCCACGTCTCACTCCCATAGAGCAGTGTGCTGATGACGCAGGCATTGTACACTGCCATCTTCGTCTTGACAGAGAGTTTGGGATTCTCCCACACTCGTGTGGTGAGGCGAGCGAGTGTGAAGGCTGATTTTCCAATCCTCTTGTTGATCTCTGTATCAAGGGAGAGGTTGTTGCTGATCGTGGACCCCAGGTACGTGAACTGATTCATGACCTCCAGCTCGTTGTCGTCGATGGTGATGGTTGGTGGTGCTTCCGTGCCTTGCGCCAAGACGTTAGTCTTCTTCAGGCTGATGGTAAGCCCGAAGTCCTTGCATGCCTGGGAGAAGTGGTCCATCAGGGTCTGAAGCTCCTGCTGTGTGTGGGTTGCGACTGCAGCGTCGTCTGTGAACAGCATGTCTCTGATTAGAGCCTCGCGTACTTTGGTTCTGGCTTTCAGGCGGGAGAGGTTGAAAAGCCTGCCGTCAGATCTTGTGTGCAGGTAGATTCCCTCTGTTGCTGTGCTGAAGGCATGCCTCAGGAGCATAGCAAAGAAAATCCCAAAGAGGGTTGGTGCAAGTACACAGCCCTGTTTCACTCCACTGCGTATGTTGAATGGCTCTGAGACGTTGTCATCGTGCTGCACTATCCCCTGCATGTTGGTGTGAAACGATTCGATGAGGCTTTGCAACTTTGGCGGGCATCCTATCTTTGGCAGGATCTTGAAAAGGCCCTCTCTGCTGACCAGATTGAACGCTTTGGTGAGGTCGACGAAGGCGACGTACAGGGGCATGTTCTGTTCTCTGCATTTCTCCTGGAGTTGGGGGATGGAGAATATCATGTCTACCGTTGATCGCTCAGCACGGAAGCCACACTGAGACTCGGGGTAGACATGTTCGGCAAGCTTCTGTAGACGAACGAGAACAACTCGTGCATAGACTTTGCCAACAACGCTGAGGAGGGAGATGCCCCTGTAGTTGTTGCAGTTGCTTCTCTCCCCTTTGTTTTTGTAGAGGGTGATGATCTTGGCATCCCTCATGTCCTGTGGTACGGCACCTTCCTTCCAACACTGGCAGAGGACGTCATGCAATGACAGCAGTAGGGCGGTCTTGCAGTGCTTGATCAGGTCGGGGGGTAGGCCATCGTTGCCGGGTGCCTTGCCAGCGGCCAAGCTATCAATGGCCTTGTTGAGTTCGTCGATGGTTGGCTCGGTGTCAAGTTCGTCCATGGATGGCAGGCAGTCGATGGCATCAAGGGCTGACGGTGTCACGGTGTTCTGTCTGGAGTAGAGGTCAGAGTAGTGTTCCACCCATCTCTCCATCTGCTTGTTCTTTTCTTTGATCATCTCCCCAGTGGAGGATTTGAGGGGGGCTGTCTTGCTCTGGGCCGGACCAAGTGCTTTCTTGATGCCATCGTACATACCACGGATGTTCCCTGTTATGGCAGCGGTTTGAATGTCTTGGCTGAGCTGAGTCCAGTACTCGTTGGCACAGCGCTGAGCAGTCTGCTGAACTTTGCTTCTCGCAGCCCTGAGAATCTGGAGATTCTTCTCATTTGGGTACTTCTTGTACTCAGCAAGTGCTGAGCGCTTGGCTTCAATGACGGGGGTCATCTCGGTCAACTTGGCATCAAACCAGTCGTGTGACTTCGAGGTCTTCCTCCCAAAGGTAGCCAAGGCTGTGCGGTGGATGGTGTTTTGCAGCTCTTCCCACTTCTGCTTTGCAGATTCTCCTTCTTGGGGTACACCAAATTCCTTCTCAAAGGTGGAGGCAAACTGCTCAACAAGTTCTGGTTGAGCCATCTTGCTGGTGTCAATCTGTGCCTTTCCAGGCTGTCTAGCACGATGGAATTTCTTCAGCTGCAGCCTGACCTTGCAACACACCAATGAATGGTCTGTGTCGCAATCTGCACTCTGGAACGAACGGGTGATTAGCACATTCTTCAGTGAGGTGCGCCTGGTCCGGATCAAGTCCAGCTGGTGCCAGTGCTTTGAGCGCGGATGTTGCCAGGAAACCTTGTGTTGGGGCTTGGTCTTGAAGAACGAGTTTGTGATGCACAGATCGTGATATGTGCAGAACTCGAGCAGCCGCTGTCCGTTGTCGTTCATTCTGCCCACGCCAAAAGGTCCAAGACAGGAGGGCCAGGAGTCGTGGTCAGCACCCACTCTGGCATTGAAGTCTCCAAGGAGAATGAGTTGTTCAGAGTTGGGGATGATCCTGACAGTTGTTGCGAGATTCTCGTAGAACTCGTCTTTTGCCTCTGGTGTGGCTGTCAGTGTTGGGGCATACACACTGATGAGGGTGACTGGGCCTTGAGTGGTGTTGAGGCGGAGGGTGATGAGTCGTGCAGAGCCAATGCTGCCCTGTTCCACCATCTTCAGCAAGGTGTTCTTCACTGCCAAGCCCACTCCGTGTTCCCTGTGTTCGTCACTGCCCTTTCCCTGCCAGTAGAACGTGTAGTCCTTCTCTCTCAGTGTGCCTGCGTCAGCCAACCGTGTTTCCTGGAGAGTGGCGATATCCACTCCCAGTCTCTTCAGCTCATTATTGATGATGGCAGTCTTCCTGGTGTCATTGATGTCCTTGAGGTTAGCAGCGAGTCCTGTCATCATAGTGCGGACGTTCCAAGTTCCCAGTTTTAGAGTTGGTCTCTTTTGTTTTATTGTCTTGCCTGGGGCGAAGGTTCTCAGCCTGCTGTTCGGACTTCTTCTCATCCCCATGCACCCAATTAGGAAAGCAAGCTTATTGGCTGGGGGCTGCCCAGCTTGAGGAGGGCGGTAGCTGTCCAGTGAGATCCGATGATCCCTCCCACCGTCGAGAACAACCCCTGGCGCCGCACTCTACACCAATTGAGCGGTGGCTTATAACCGGTAACTGTCATTCCCCGTGTTTTGTCTACGCCAAAGGCGAAGCTGGAGTGTCCTCTCCAGTGATCCAGTGTTCTACCTTCCAGCGTTGTGCGTTGGTAGGATTCAAGCCTGGGCAGGAAGATATGGAGGACAAGATGTTGCCCATGCAGCATGTCCCCCCTCTCCACGTCACTGATGAATCCAAAGGAACAGCAGGGCTGCTACAGTTTGGCACCAGCGCCATTGCAGGAGCTGCCAGAACGATGTTGAGCACAACATAGAACTGCCTTAGGGGCTCCGACTCTGGATTTTTCCTCAGGGTTGACTCCCGAAGCCTTTCCCATGACCGGGTATGCCGCAAGGCAGCGGAGGTTTGAAATCAGGGTTTATCTTCCCCTAGATGGGCTACCTTCCCAGGTTGATGAGCCACCATCTACCCGAAGCATCTGGTTTTAAGGCACCAGAGATCCGCCCTCGCCCCTTCTCCTATTAGTAAAAGCAGTTCCGCCGGGCTTAGAGACTAAACCACACGGGCAGGCTAGGAGTTGAACTTAGTTGTCAGAGGCTTTTCAAGACGCATGCCATAAGGAACATTTTATGAGCACTGGGAGCTTAACCCCAGTGCCGCTCCTGGCTATGACAACCTTGGAACCAAGGTTCCAAGGTTTGTGGCGGTAAGCATGCAAAAAATAATTTCTTCCTGAAAATACAGCAACAAATATTAAATCAAATCAATAAAAAACATTTCACCACCATTGTCAATCCCAGAGTTCAACCATGTCTTCAGTAGCCGATACGGTCTAGAGAGAAAGAATATGAATTAATTTATTTGTCCAAATTACATAAATTCCACTTCAAAGAGAAAAAAAAATATTATTGATTTGTCCACCAGATATCACTGTGAAATTGTTTGGTTCTTTACTGGAGAAGTTTGACTCCCAAGTCTGGATAATATCAACCATAAAGCCATCGATAAGGGGCATTCCTTCCTGGAGAAGGGATTAACTTCCGCTTTATGGCCCATAGATAGTGTTACAGCTCTGGTCCTTGGGTGATAGAAGCAGTTCATGACCAGACTTTTGAGTTGAAACAATTTTTCTACAGCAAAGCAAGATTTTATAGATTGGAACCAAAGATCAATGTTACAGTGCTTAACGGAAAAATTCACAAGATGTGCTTAATCCATGAATTGACCAATTTTCTGATTCAATTAAAAGTGGTATTTAAATAGTCATCTTCATCATGCTGTTCACATTTTGACATCATGAGACTAAGACAACACCTCACAGTTAATAACAGTACCTCGCCATTGTGAGGTTTCAAATATGATGTTCTAAGAGGGGAGTGGTCACTGAGCTTAAAGTGTCACAGAGTGTATTCAGCAGGTTGCAACAGAGATATACAGTAGAGAGACTGGAAGGGTCACAGAAAGGCATAGAAGTGAACATCCTTTGGCCACATCCCATGCTGATGACTGCTTCATTGTGAAAAGTGCCCTGCGGAACTGATGATGAATGCCACTATACTCCAGGTACATTTAAGGGAGGTGAGAGACGCCCAAGTGTAATGTCAGACCATTCCAAATGTTTACCTCAGCATGGTCTGCATTCTACATCTCCTGCAAGGGTACCTGACCACACCACCAGGCACAGACATCATCGTCTTGCATGGACCAGGGAGCATTTATGCTGGACAAAGGACCAGTGGGTTTCACTGCTGTTCTCTGATGAAAGTTGATTCACACTGAGCAAAAATGATGGCCGCCAACGATGTTGGGAGATGTCAAGGAGATGTCAAGGAGAGCGCTATGCATCAGCCCCTGTTGTCACCATGTTACAGTCTGGGCAGGTGTGTCTAGTCAATACAGAACTTCCCTACACCTTGTGAATGGTACAGTGACAAGCCAGTACTACCTGAATAACACCATTAATGCAGTCATTGTATCCCTGCATGAACAACACAGGCCTAATTTTCATTTTCATGGCTCGCAATGCTCCAGCTTATCGAGATGGCACCATTGAGAAACAGCTTCTGGAGGCTGGGATACCCCAGATGGAGTGGCCTGCACGTTCTCCAGACCTGAATCTCATAGAAAACCTATGGGATCAGCTGAGTCACTGTGAAGAGGCTCATAACACTACACCCCACAACCTCAATGACCTGAGGGCTGCCCTTAAAGAAGAGTGGAATGTCATGCCTCAGCAGACAATAAGTTGACTTGTGAACAGCATGAGACGTCGTTGTCAAGCTGTAATTGATGCTCAAGGGCATATGGCAAGTTATTGAGACAGACATTTTTTGTTGTAGTGTACCCACCACTGTTGCTGTCTCTTGTTTCAAAAAATTGTTTGAGATGAGGAAATCACCATTGCACGCTTCTACTTAAATGCCCTACTTTCATTATATAATATCACTGTACCCTTACCTTTTTGCATTTTCAATAAATTTCACCCGAAAGCCAAATATCCCTAACATTTTTTGAGTAGTGTATTTTTACACATTAACATTTCATTTTCAGCACATTGAAACAAAGTCCCACCAGTCTGCTTCTGCATCATGTTACCTGTAGTTATAGGTTGTTGAATGCAAACCTAAAGCTGACTATTGCTATGTTTGGAATGTTCACTCACTCACTCCTTCCATAGTCGCTATATAGTGAATTTATATATAGTAGACTATATAGTAAACTCAATATAGCAATAAAATTAACAGCTATCAGACACTTCTGGGCTTGTTTTCGTGGTGCGGTTAGTGATGCTATCATGGTGAGACAGTCAAAAGTAACAGACTAACAATGGTAAAACATGAATACCTGTATGTGATTTGTAGTAAATATGTATTAAATCAAATAATTTTTACTGACTTAATCTATCTATAAATGCAGCAAATCTGTGTGTGTGTGTGTGTGTGTGTGTGTGTGTGTGTGTGTGTGTGTATGTCTGAGTGTCTGTTCCACACATATCTCTTGAACCATTCGTCAGACTGATCTAAGGCTTTAAATGTTTTTTGCTGAGGCTACGAGGGTGTGCATCCCCGAGTATGGAGTTGCTCAGTCAAAATATGTAATTTTTATCAATAAAAGTTTAACCACCGCTCTGTAACCACTCTGTCTCTTCATGCCCTGGCTTCAGGAAGTGTGGGTGGGGTTTCGGATTGAATCTGTGCTGATTGGATCATACACGGCATCATGACCATGCTGATTGGATGAAATGCAGCATCACAACCTGTCAGTCACCACAGTGTTCACTGGACAAAACACGGGAGCCAAAAGCGACAAATCTAACTAGAAAAAGATAATACTGAAAATTTATTGAATAAAAAAAAATACCATAAAGTTGTTGTGATTGCCTAGGTCTTAAGGATAATTCACCATATGTGGAGAACACGAGGCAAGCGAGCAGACTGGGCTGAGCATCAGCGGGGACCGGGTCTGACAAAGAACACTCATGTATCCAACAAAGAACATGTCGGGAGAAGGAATGGCCCGACTACACAGACCATGGTCCTTCGAGGGGAGGCACACCCAGCCTGCCCAGTCAGTGGTAGACAGAAGTGCCTGCTTCTGCTTCACCAGTGTGGTACCACTGTACTTTGCAGGATCGCGAGTCCCCCCTCCCGCGTAGGTATCTAAACATTAAAAACTTAATAATAATACTGCTGTGATTGTGGAGCGGAATGGCTGGAATTTCTTACCAACCAAACACAGGACACAAAAACGCCCAAATAATAGCACATAAAAAAAAAATAATTTTTATAAATCATTTTTAGTTAAATATTTACTGGCAAATGGGCAGCACTGATGCAGCGGTTGAAGTCAAACGGGTCCTTCTGCTGTGGATAATAATGTTGGATGTTTTGCAGTTAGTTCGGTTGATTACAGTTTCAAAAACCCTTTTAATAAAATATTGTTAAAACATAAAATGATGCACTACAATGGGTCTCAAATATTCGTAAACATGTCTTGCCATAGTACTTCAAGAGTTTATTGATGGTACATAGAAATTCAATATTACACTGAACTCCATCACTGAACAGTGATATAAACTAAAATAATTATAATGGTGACTGAACAACTCTCATTTCCCAAATTGCAAGATGCACTATTATGAATATAAGTGATAAAAGATCACACAAAAAAGTGATCTGACAAATAAACAATGGATCTGAAACAGTTGCTAATATTGGATGTCCCATTCTTTTCCAATATTTAGGCATTCTGTAATTAATATTCACACAATTAAATAAATCTTAATGCCATTTAGTGCCTTTTATATTTGTCAAAGTCAAACATGTGATTGACTACATCTAGGGTACACATCTTTGTATTCCACTTTCAAACACAGCCTACATTTGTGCCTGTAAAGCCTGATTGGGATACCTGCTTCAGACAGGAATATTTGAATTCTTATGGGCAATCCACTGGTAACTATAAATTCCTTAAGGTAGTTTATGTTGTGATGTGAAGCTCTCCTCTCACTACTCCGTTGGCTGTGCATTGCATTTTCGGGATATATTGTCTAATGTAGTGACCATCCACTGTATATTACTTTTAAAAATGCATTGTGGGATATTTTGAGTGTACTATAAATTGAGTGCCTGTGTATGGCAGCTCTGCTGCTATCAGCATGTGCATGGGTGGATTGCAGGATCTGTAAAGCGCTTTGGTCATCTAGAGAAAAAGCGCTATATAAGTGAACGCCACTTACCAAGTGCATTGTTTGTTTACTTGTCTATTTGTTTATTTACATGTGTATATTTATTTATATGTGTGTTGTTTGTTTACATGTGTATTATTTATTTGCATGTGTGTTGCTTGTTTACATGTGTATTTGTTTATTTACAAGTGCATTATTTGTCTTACATGTGTATTGTTTGTTTACAATATTAAATATTACTACAGTAGATGGCTCTCAGATGATGTTGTTACCAAATTTAAGCAAATTGTTTCCTCAATGCCATGTGTCAGCACAATGGAGATAAGCTAAGGAGAGCTTGCTCCTTCTGTGATTGATAGCGTGGTTGATAGTGTTACAGCTTCTCTGCATTAGACTCTAGACGTGGTGGCCCCTTTAAAAAAGAAAAAGTCTAATCAGAGATTTCTAACTTTTTGGTTCAACACAGAAACTCGTGGCTTAAAACAGAAGACTTGTCAATTAGAAAGAAAATGGCGCTCCACTAAATTAGATGAAATCTACAGTAGCTTGGATAAATCATCTTCTTATTTATAAAAAAAAAAAAAAAAAAAAAAATCTCTTAGGAAAGCTAGAACAAGTTATTATTCTGCATTAATAGAAGGGAACAAGAATAATCCCAGGTTTCTTGTCAGCACTGTAGCCAGGCTGACAAAGAGTCAGAAAGCTGTCAAACCTAGCATTCCCTTAGAGCATTCCCTTAGAGCTTACTAGTCAGGACTTCATGAACTTTTTCAATAATAAAATTTCATCTATCAGAGATAAAATCAGTCAGATTCTTCCCACCGTTAACTTAAATACAGTAACTACTACAACTCCTTCAAATGATATCTGTTTGGATGAGTTTACTCCAACTGACCTTTTAGAGTTAGATAAAATAATTACCACATCCAAGCCTTCAACTTGTCTTTTTGACCTTATTCCTACCAGGTTATTTAAAGAAGTCTTCCCATTTATTGGTAGCTCTATTCTTCAAATAATCAGTTCTTCATTAACATTAGGCCATGTACCGCAGGCTTTTAAAATTGCTGTAATTAAACCCTTACTTAAAAAGCCAACACTGGATCCAGGAGTTTTAGCTAACTATAAACCAATCTCTAATCTGCCTTTCATTTCAAAAATCTTAGAAAGAGTTGTTGCTACGCAATTATTTGACCACTTGCAGGGAAATGGTTTATTTGAAGAGTTTCAATCTGGGTTTAGAATCCATCATAGTACTGAAACAGCTTTCGTGAAGGTCACTAATGACCTCCTTATCACATCTGATAATGGCCTTGTGTCTGTACATGTCCTTTTAGACCTTAGTGCAGCTTTTGATACTATCGATCATAATATTTTACATGATAGATTAGAACACCATGTTGGACTTAATGGAACTTCGTTGCAGTGGTTTAGATCTTATTTATCTGATAGGTCCCAGTTTGTTCATGTCAATAATGAATTTTCTTCCAACTCAAAGGTCAGTCACGGAGTTCCAAAAGGATCTGTGCTAGGCCCTATTCTTTTTTGTTTATATATGCTCCCACTAGGCAACATTATTAGAAAGCACTGTATACACTTTCATGGTTATGCAGGTGGCGCACAATTATACCTGTCAATGAAGCCAGATGATTGTTATCAATTAGACAACTTAGAGGCCTGTCTTCAGGAAATCAAAGCTTGGGTGACTTGTAATTTCCTGCTATTAAATTCAGATAAGACTGAAGTCATTCTAGTTGGTCCAAAAACCTTAGCAATACCTTTCCAAATCAAATTCTTAGTTTGGATGCAGTTAGTCTTTCTCTAAATAGTTCTGTGAGGAACCTTGTGTCATGATTGGTTCAATAGACCACTCACGTGCAGAATGTAACACCAGTGGAATACTCGGGACACAAAAAACGCATTTGAAAGTTTATTAAATTTCAAGATGAGAGGAGCACAGCTACGGAAAACATCACTCTCCAGAGGAAGTGACCTGTGGGCAGTGAGACGAGAGCAGTTAACAGAGGAATGGAAACAGGGAAGTGGGATGAACAAATCACCACTTATGTGGGTCCAGCAGACGATCAGACAGGGAACCTAGCAGGAAGAGATGAACCAGCAGGATGAAGCTGGTCGGGATTGAAGGATGAATGCGCTAGTTGTTCCTGACCGGGTGGAGTATGATTGCAGCAGAGTGTGGATGACAGGGCAGGTTAGCGCACGCAGTCCCCAGAGACGCACCCAAACAGATGGCAGCAACCTGAGGAGAAAGGAGAGACGAAAGGGTGAGTGCAAGAACTTCACCGTCAGCATAAACAATACTTGCTTCATTTCAGTGATTGGCAGTATACCCAAATGAGCCAGTGCTGAGGCACTGAAGAGACCATCCTAATAAGCGCTGGCTAAGCAGAGGCAGCAGGTACATCTCATCTCCCAGGTGCATTGATTACCTGAGAAGCAACAACAGAAAGGAGTGGGCGAGCGCTCACCAGGACATGACAGTGCCCCCCTCCCCCCTCAAGGAGCGCCTCTTGGCAATCCACCAGGCTTTTCTGGGTGGGCTCGATAGTAGGCCCAGACCATCCCCTTGTCGTGGAAGTGCTTCTTGGGGATCCATGATCGTTCTTCCAGGCCATGGCTCTCCCAGTGGACCAGGTACTGCAGGCCCCGGCCCCGATGAAAAACATCCAGGATCCTTTGGACAGTGAAGGCGGTGTGGCCATAGAGCATCCGGGGGATATGAGGTGGCTTCGGGGGGGAGGCAAAGGGGACTGACAGAGAGGGGTTTGATGCAGGAGGCATGGAAGGTCGGCTGCACCCGTAGGGTCCATGGGAGCTTCAGATGGACTGTAGAGTCATTAATGATTTTGCAGATGGGATAGGGGCCAAGCAAGCAGGGCGACAGCTTCTTAGAGTTGGTTTTGAGTGGAACTTGGTCCACCGCTAGCCAGATGGGCTGCCCCATGACGTACCTGGGAGCGAGAATCTGCTTCCGGTCGGCCATCTGACTGTTGTGCTTGGAAGAACGAGAGAGCGCGGCTCGGGTGGACCTCCAGATAAGGCAGCAGCAGTGAGCATGGGCCCAAACGGACAGCACTGCAACCTCCCTTTCAGTCATCAGCAACAGTGTGGGGTATACCCCATCGGAGCCTCAAAAGGAGTTAATCCAGTGGGGGCGAAAACTGCCAAATTGTGGGCGTACTCGACCCAGGTCAGGTGTGTGCTCCAAGTTGATGGGTTCTCGGCCGCTACACACCTGAGGGTGGCCTCCTAGGACTGGTTGGCACGCTCAGCCTACCCATTGCTCTGAGGGTGATTCCCCGATGTGAGGCTGACTGCGGTACCAAGAGTGCAGTAGAAGGACCTCCACACCTGGGACATAAATTGGAGACCCCGGTCAGACACGATGTCCATAGGGATGCCATGCAGTCTGATGACATGGGAGGTCAGGAGCTCGGCAGTCTCTGAGGTGGAAGGAAATTTGGGGAGAGCAACTAGGTGATCAACCTTGGAGAAACGATCGATGATAGTGAGGTTGACAGACTATACTTGGGAGAGAGGGAATCCAGTTACAAAATCAAGAGCAATATGAGACCAAGGGTGACCAGGAGTGGGTAGGGGATGCAAGAGACCAGCGGGGGGGGAGGAGCTTGACTTGCCTTGGGTGCAGATATGGCAAGCCTTGATGTACTCCTGCACTTCCTGTCACAGCGTGGGCCACCAGAAGGCCCGTCAGACCAAGCTGGAGGTACTGGCAATCCCGGGATGACAGGCGAAGTGACTGGTGTGGCCCCAGTGGGTGACATCACTGTGGAGGGCGTCAGGAACAAACAGGTAATTACGGGGGCATCCCGCTGGTTCAGGCTTCCAGGACTGGGCCTGTTGGACCCTCCGTTCGATATCTCAAGTAAAGGCTCCGAGGATGCAGGAAGATGGAACAATAGGCTCGGGGAGGGACAGGGGGCTATCTGCTTGGAACCAAACTGGCGGGAGAGCTTGTCAGGTTTGGTGTTCCAAGAACCAGGCCGATAGGTAATAGTAAAGTTGAATCTATGAAAAAATAGTGCCCAGCGGGCCTGCCTGGTGTTAAGTCGGCGGGCCGACTGCAGATACTCCAAGTTCTTGTGGTCGGTCCACACGACAATGGGGTGAGCAGCCCCCTCTAGCCAATGTCTCCACTCCTTCAAAGCCAATTTAATGGCTAAGAGCTCTCTATCCTGACGTCGTAATTTCTCTCGGATGGCGTGAGCCACCGACAGAAAAACGCGCACAGGTGGAGCTTCTGGTCGGAGCTTCTGGTAAGAGGATGAATGCTGTGAAAGGACAGTGCCCACCCCCAAATTGGAAGCATCCACCTCCGGGATAAATTGGAGCTTGGGGTCGACCTGTGCCGAGATTGGTGTTTCAGACAACAGGTTTTTTAATTTAGAAAAAGCCTGTTCATCTGCCTCAGACCAGCAAAATGGCACTTTAATGGAGGTCAGCTGTGTAAGAGGCTGTGCTACCCCACTGTAGTTCCGAATGAACCTGCGATAGAAATTGGCGAACCCAAAGAAGCGCTGAAGCCCCTTACGGGAGTGAGGTGTTGACCAATCGAGCACAACCTTCACCTTTGCCGGGTCGGCTCTCAGCTCCCCCTCGGCCACAATGAAATCAGAAAAAAGGTGGAGATGTTGGAGAACTCACACTTCTCGGCTTTAACGTAGAGTTGTTCATAGGTAAACGAAAACAAACCGGTTAACCATATCACAAAGGACGTCATTAATCAGCCGCCAAAAGACGGCAGGGGCATTAGTCAGTCTGAATGGTATAACCAAATACTCGAACTGCCCCAGATGAGTTTTAAATGCTGTCTTCCACTAATCTCCTTCGCAAATACATATCAAATGATAGGGGTTACGTAAATCCAATTTAGTGATCCACCGCGTGCACTGAAGGAGCTCAATTATGGAGTTGATCAGGGGCAGAGGATATTTATCTTTCGCTGTGATCACGTTTAACTCTCAATAGTCTATGCATGGACACATTGATCTATCCTTCTTTCCAACAAAAAAGAAATCCGCCCCAAGAGGAGCCGATGATGGCTGAATAAGGCCGGTGTTCAGACAGTCTTTAATGTACCTCTCCACTGCCTCTCTCTCCGTGCCTGAAATACTATAAAGCCGGCTAGACGGCAGCCGCGCCCCCAGGAGGAGCTCCACAGCACAGTCATAAGAGTGGTGAGGAGGAAGCGACAGCGCTCTTGACTTGCTGAAGACCTCCCACAGGTCATGATAGACTTTGGGGACAAGGCTGAGGTCCGGCGGCTCAACAGGAGGAGAGGAAATGGGTAGAGACGGTGAACACTTGCCAAACTCAAACAGGAAGCCAAACAAAATGGGCTCCAGGAGGAGATGGAGTTTTGTGCCCAATTAATTATGGGGATGTGCCTCTGGAGCCACGGATATCCAAGGACCATCAAGGAGGAAGAATTTGGAAAAATAAAGAACGATAATTCCTCCCGATGGTTCCTGGAAAGAAAGACTGCAATCGGTGCCCTGCGTTCCGTGACTAACACGATCCTTTGGCCTGAAAGAGTGGTGACGTTCAGGGGTTTGGGAAATTTGAGAGTGAGAATACCCATCTCCTGAATGATCTGGGAGGAGATAAAATTTTGCTCTACCCCCGAATCCAATAACGCTACAACCCTCACCTCGACCCCTGGTAATTGAACGAGGGCTGAGATTGAGAAATTACCAGGGGGATGAAACCTGGTCCCACCCATCCGACCCCCCATGGCTACTGACAGGCCACGTCTTATGGCGCCAGGGGGAATTCGTCTAGCCTGTGCTTCATAGAATCACAGCACATGCACGTGCCGGTCCTTCTTCTCCGCTGACACTCTTCATCGGTCAGCCGGAACCGACAGAGCACCATCGGCTCTGAGGAAGAACCGGCCCCCCCTTTGTCAGTAGAAGAAGTGGGAACCCGCACGATGGATGGGTAAATGGAGGATTGACGCTCCTTTGCGTGCTCGAGGTAACGGTTATCAAGACGGACAACCTGATCAATAAGACCGTCCAGGGTGTCGGGAACAGCATAGACCGCCAGGTCATCGTGAAGGTGAGAGTTTAAATCATGGAGAAACATGCTGCGTAAAGAAACCTCTTTCCACCCCGAGTCCGCCGCTTCAACCCTAAAGTCCACTGAAAACTCGTCCACAGACTGGGTTCCCTTGCGGAGAGACAAAAGGCTGCTCATGATATTCCCTTGATTCTCTGTACAGTCGAAAGTACAGGTGAATTTGGCAACAAATCATTCAAAGGTGTAACTAACCCCGTCTGGGCTAGCAAGAATGGACTGGGCCCAGCTAAGGAAACAATCCCAAAGTAGGAGGGTCATAAAATGAAGTTTAGCAACATCATGCGAGTACTCTTCCCCCACCTGCCCCAGATATAGCTGTACTTGATACAGAAATTCCCTGCATTTCCCCCCCTCCCCAGTGTACGGGACAGGCGTTGAAACGGAGGTGGTATGGTGAACGGTGGTATGAACAGTGGGAGCAGGAAGAGCGGGAGGACCTGGAAGAGCCATGTTGGCCAAATGCTCAGTGACCGTGCCCAGCTGCTGCGTAATCGTCTGCAGCTGTTGGGTGAGCACGGCCACCTGCCTCTCGGCTGCATCGAGACAGTGGAGAGGGGAGTGTTCTGATGCTGCTACATTCATTGAGCCGATATTCTGGCTGGCTCATTCTGTCATGATTGGTTCAATAGACGAGCAAACAACAGAAAGGAGGGGGTGAGCGCTCACCGGGACATGACACCATAGAGTTATTTTTGATCAAGATCTGTTTTTTAATTCATATATTAAACTTGTTTGTAAGACTGCCTTCTATCATTTGCGTAATATTGCCAAGATTAGGAGAATCTTGTCTCAGAGTGATGCTGAGAAACTAGCTCTAGATTAGATTATTGTAACTCTTTGTTATCAGGTTATCCTAAAACAACTTTAAAAAATCTTCAGCTGATCCAAAATGCTGTAGCAAGAGTTTTAACAGGTACTAGAAAGAGAGATCATATCTCTCTGGTTCTAGCCTCCCTTCATTGGCTTCCCATAGAGTTTAGAATTAAGTTTAAAATCATTTTTCTTACTTACAAAGCTCTAAATAATAAGGCCCCTTTTTATTTAAAAGATCTGATACTACCCTATTATCCTAACAGAGCACTCAACTCCCAAAATGCAAGATTATTTGTAATACCTAGAATCTCCAAAAGTACAATGGAGGGCAGAGCCTTCAGTTATCAAGCTCCTCTCCTGTGGAACCAGCTGCCAATCTGGATTCGGGAGTCAGACTTGATCTCTGTTTTTAAGAATAGGGTTAAAACCTTCCTTTTTGATATAACCTATACTTAGGGAGGGATCATGTGCCCCTGAACTCTCCCTTAGATATGCTGCTAATACGTAGGTTTAGACAGCCGGGGGACCTCCAATAATGCACTGGGCTTCACTCCTTTCTTCACTCTCAGTGAAATATTTTTGCTTGTCATTAACATCTGTTTATTCTCTCTCACAGACTGAGTCCCCATCATGCTGTTTGCTCTCTACATGTCTGTTTTCTTCTTCTTCTCTATCCCCTCACCCCCCAGCTAGTCGCAGCAGATGACTGCCTGTCCTTGAGCCTGGTTCTGCTGGAGGTTTCTTCCTGTAAAAAGGGAGTTTTTCCTCACCACCATCGCCAAATGATTGCTCACAGGAGATCGCCTGATTGCTGGGGTCTTTCTGCAATTGTGGGGGTTTCCCCTACACTCGAAAGTGCTATGAGTGTTGTTGTGAAATGGCGCTATATACAGTAAATTAAGTTGAATTGAATTGATTTGAATGCGCATGTTTATTTACATGTATATTGTGTGTTTGAATGTGCATTGCTTGTTTACATGTGTATTGTTTGTTTACATGTGTATTGTTTACTTGCATGTGAATTGTTTATTTACATGTAGATTGTGTGTTTACATGTGAACTGCTTGTTTGCATGTTTTTGCTTGTTTGCATGTGCATTGTTTCTTTACATGTGTTTTTGTTTCTTTACATGTGTATTGTTACTTTTCATGTTTATCTTTACATGTGCACATTAGGTTAATTGGCACCAAACTGGGGATTCTAAATTGTCCTTAGGTATGACTGTGAGAGTGAATGGTTGTCTGTCTCTCTGTGTTGGCCCTGCGATGGACTAGCGATCTGTCCAGGGTGTACCCTGCCTCTAGCCCAAAAGATGCTGGGATAGGCTCCAGCCCCCCGGCGACCCAAAAAGGATTAAGCGGAAGAAGAAGGATGGATGGTGTATTACATTTTCCCGCGAGTTGACTATACAGCAACACTCCACAAACTCCATGATGTCATCAGCGCATTAGAGATGTTCCATCCTGACACTGTTTTTATTGCTGCTGGTGACCTTAACCAGTGCAATTTACGGACTGTACTTCCCAAATAATACCAGCATGTGGACATTCCCACCCACGATAAGAACACACTGGATCATGTTTACACAAACATACAGTACGTGGTGCATACAGAGCGGCACCTTGCTCCCACTTCCGACAGTAAGAACACATCTCCCTGTTCATGTACCTGGCCTACAGACAAAGATTGAAACAAACAATCCCTGTTATTAATCAAATTAAATGCTGGACTCCAGAGGCTGAGCACACCCTGCAAGACTGTTTTTCCTGGACAGACTGGGATGTGTTTAAAGCCGCAGCCATCCGGGAGGACTCTTCTGTAAACATAGAAAACTATGCTGAGTATGTGACTGGGTACCTTAGTACTTTTGTTGATACCATCGTACCCACCATACAAGTTAGGAAGTTCCCCATCCAGAAGCACTGGATAAACAGTCAGGTACATCAGATGGTGCATGCTTGCTCTCTTGCATTTAAATCAGGCAATGAGGCTGCAAAGTAAGGACTGAGGAAGGCTATAACAACAGCCAAGAGGCAGTACAGAGAAAAGCTGGACAGCCTCTACTCCACTCCCGACCCTGGGTGCATGTGGCAAGGCCTGCAGCACATCAAAGACTACAAGAGAACCACCAGCAGCACCACTAGCTCCACAGATAGCCTGCCGGATGATCTCAACATCTTTTACACCCGCTTTGAGACCTCCAGCTTCAGTGGGGAGAGGAGACACACACACACACACACACGCACCCTCCCCCTCTACTAAAAGTCTCATCAGGCCAGGTAAACAAAGCACTGAGGAATATCAACACCTGCAAGGCAGCAGGACCAGACAACATCCCTGGCGGGCTCTCAGAGCATGTACTGCTGAGCTGACTGATGTTCCCCTCCTGCTTCAAAACCACAACCGTCGTCCACCTCCCCAGAAAGAGCCCGCCAACCTGCCTGATTGATTACAGGCCAGAAGCACTCACTCAAATCATCATGAAGTGCTTCGAGACTGTGGTGCTGGCCCTCATTCAGGACAGCATACCAGATACCCTGGACCCCCTGCAGTACGCCTACCAGCCAAAGAGGTCCACCTCAGATGCCAGTGCTGCTGCACTCCATTATTCTCTCTCCCACCTGGAAGATAAAGACTCCTACATGCCACTGCTGTGGGACGGCAGTGGTTCAGGAGGTAGAGCAGGTCATCCAATAACCACATGGTTGGCGGTTCGAATCCCACTCTCCCCAGTATCCTGCCATTGTGTCCCTGGGCAAGAGACTTCACCCCCAATTGCTCCTGGTGGGTCTGGAAGTGCCATGTTAGGCAGCATGCCGCCATCAGTATGTGAATGTGTGTGTGAATGGGTGGATGGCAGGATCTATAAAGCGCTTTGGTCATCAAGAGATGAGAATAAAAGCGCTATATAAGTGAATACCATTTACCATTTACATCAGGATGCTCTTTGTCGACTACAGCTCCGCCTTCAACACAGTCATCCCCCACAAACTCACCTACAAACTGTCTTTACTTGGCCTGCATCCCAACTTCTGTGACTGGCTACTGAACTTTCTGACTGGCAGGCCTCAGTCTGTCAGGATGGGTAACAGGACTTCAGCCAGCATCATCACAAACACAGGTGTCCCATAGGGTTGTGTTCTCAGCCCCATCCTCTTCAGCCTCTTCACCCATGACTGTGTCACCTCCAACAAGGACATTGTCATCTTAAACTTTATGGATGACACAGCAGTGATAGGACGCATCACTGATGGTGATGAAGCATCCTACAGGAAGGAGGTGGCCAGCCTGATGTCATGGTGTGAGGACAACAACCTCACCCTCAGCACAAACAAGACAAAGGAGATGATAGTGGAGATGAGGAGTGGGAGAACTCACTGGCCACTGTTAATCCGGGAGCTTGAGGTGGAGAGGGTGAGCAGCTTTAAATACCTGGGCATCCACATCAGCAAAGATCTTACGTGGGCACTCAACACCACAGAGCTGGTTAAAAGAGCTCAACAACGACTGTACTTTCTGAGGAGGCTGAGAAAGTTTGGCATGTCCCCCAAGATCCTCAACAACTTCTACAGTTGCATCATTGAGAGCATCTTGACCAACTGCATCACTGAGTGGTACGGCAGCACTACTGCTTTGGACAGCAAACGCCTGCAGAGAATAGTGAAGAAAGCAGAGAAGATCATCAGAACTCCACTCCCCTCTCTGCAGAGCATCTATCATCGCAGAGTCCAAAGAAGAGTTGCTGCCATCCTCCAGGACCCCACCCATCCCAAGCACAGGATGTTCACACTTCTACCATCAGGCCAGAGGTAGAATAGTGTGAAATGCAGGACATCAAGACTAAAAATAAGTTTTGTTCCCACTGCCATCAGACTCCTGAATAAATAACAATCTCTGGACACAGGTTTGCAAATAGGAATTTACACACTGGATGCTAAATTTGCACATTGCTCGTTTGCACATTGTACATAATCTCACGTCCATATCATCTCTGCTGCTAAATTATCATTGTACAGTCTGCTGAGTATTATCAGGGCACACGGCTTTACACAGAGAAATTCTCACACTGGGTGCTAATTTGTACATTGCTCATTTGCACATTGTATGTAGTCTCATGCCATCTCAGGTTCATATCATCTCTGATATTAAAATTACCATTTTACAGTCTATTGGGTATTATCAGAGGTGAGTCATACTCATTAAGTGAATTTTTACTTACTCAGGGTCATGTTATAGTCATCCAGTGAATTTTCAATTTTCATTCTTCTTGTTTCCTCTAGTTTTAACTGCTTTAACTATCCTAATTGCTTTTAATGTGTATTTATTAGTATTAATATTTAGTATTAAGGTGTGTTTGTTACCTTTATTAGCACTGATGTGTATCTATTACCTTGGCATTCGGTTGGAGAGCAGAGTAAGAATTTCATTGCTCACAAAATGTTGCATTTCTTAACTGTGCACATGATAATAAAGCCTTGGACTCTTGAATCTTGAATCTATTGTCTGATTACATGTGTATTTGTTTATTTACATGTGTATTGTTTATTTGCATGTGTGTTGCTTTGTTTACATGTGTATTTGTTTATTTACATATGCATTGTTTATTTATATGTATATTGTTTATCTACACATGCATTTGTTTATTTACATGTACATTGTTTGCTTACATGTTATTGTTTACACATATTGTTTATTCACATGTTGATTGTTTGTTTCCATGTTCTTGCTTGTTTCCATGTGTATTGTTCCTGTTTCCTGTGTAAACTCTGCTCTGGTGCGTGCCTGGTATTGATGTCATTAGTGAAGGTCTTTTCTTCTTCTTCTTCTCCCTCTCAGACCAGATAGGAGCTGACATCTGAGACAGCGAGAGCTAAAACCCCCTCAAAACCTTCTTTGACCTTTTCAAAGTCGGTCGTCCATCTCGGAGGCGCTTAATCAGACGGAAAACACAACCCCGGCCCCGGGACGGCCCGGCTGGTCTCTTCTCAGATGTAAGTCGGTGCAGCGTCTGCGTTCCAGCAGTCTGACCTGTTCCAGGAGATGTTAGAGTTTACCTGTGGATCATAGAGAAGTGGAGGTAATGTTTGTGATAGAAGTAAAGCAGCTGGCAGCAGCAGGAGGTGGGGTCAGCTTGTTATTTGACACTAATGGTTTTGGTGTTGGAAGAGGGGGTGCACCTGAAGAAAAACCTGCCGTCCACCTGAGTGGCCGCTCTGAACTCATAATCCCCGCCGCTCTCTGCTACCCAGTCCATTGTGCCGCTGTCCTCACTGCAGATGCCATTACGATTGTGTTTCTGCAGAGTTACTGCTGGACTAGATAACATATCTGGTTAAAGGCAGAGGCGGCGGGGAGTTGCTGGAAAGAATGCATGGGGGGGATTAAGAATGCTTTCTGAGGCCGGTCATCTTTCTCCTGGGCTTAATGTGGAGCTTATTTGTGTCAGGCAGGAGCAGGAGAGATTTGTCGGCTTCTCCTGGGGCCCCCTGGGTCAGCGTGGCGGGTTGGCCCAACGTTTTAGTTTTGTGTCTGAGCAGGAGGAGCAGGGCTGAGCTGAAAACAGTCCAGGGTGGTTATCCCGAAACATACAAATAGTCCTTCACTCCTAAAACAGCAGAAACATGAGAAACAACTCCGCTGTGTTTGTTTGGATCGTGAAATCCTCTAAGTTTTAAGGGTTTGAACTCTTCTCTACTACATGGTATATAGGAGCTCCTAAACACAGTTTTGCACAGCAGTAACACCTATAGGGTCCCCCTCAGTCTTTACTCTTTACAAAATGTTCTGTTTATTGTCCCCATTTCTGAAATGAAACATATTAAATATTCAAACTAAGGCTCTGTGTTTGAAGGCATCACACCAGCATGAATCAATCATTCCTAGAACACATTTGGTCAGATATGGCAGAACCTTTGAGTAACTGCAGTCAGATTTCAGGGAATGAAGAAACTTTAAGGGGCAGATTTATAAACATGCTGCGCGATTGCAAAACCCTGTTTTGGAGTAAAAAAAAACTGTTGAGATTTAATAAAGGGCGCAGCGCAAAATTAGCGGTGGAGAGGCGTGGACTTTGTTAATTTTGTGCCTGCCGTCATTGCATACAGTATGTATTTGTGGGACTTGTCATGTCAAAGCGCAAATTTGAGAGAGGAGATTATGTAAATGACTGGCACAAGGTGATTTATTCAGGTTATCCATTGTCAATATCCTGCTAAATGCACCAGGATTTAACGTCCAAAAAAAGCATGTCTTAATTAATCTGACTCTGACATCACACTGATAGTTGGTGTCGAGACACTGGCAAGAACCGAGAGTAGTGACTGAAGAGACAAAAGCTTCTCTCTGTGCGTATGACTTTATTTGCCATGACAGAACAGATTATATGAACAGGGTTGGAACGGAAACGATCTCACAGAGATCAGTGTTGTGTTGAACTGGACATAAGCCAGCAGAGGTTTTTTTAAAATTTCATTTGTTTATATATAGCCTACTACTATTCAGTTCAATTCAACTTGAACTGAATAGTAGTAGGCTATATACAGTATAATAGTATAATAATATAATAATAGTAGTAGGTTTTTCACAAAAACAGTCATCTCATAGCACTTTCAACTGAAGGGGGAACCCCCACAATTGCAGAAAGACCACAGCAATCAGGCGA
Source organism: Pholidichthys leucotaenia (assembly GCA_020510985.1). Lineage (NCBI taxonomy): Eukaryota > Metazoa > Chordata > Actinopteri > Cichliformes > Pholidichthyidae > Pholidichthys > Pholidichthys leucotaenia. The sequence goes on from CM035840.1 coordinate 282,565,236, forward strand.
TCCCCTGTGAGAAAGCGCTTGGTGACGGTGGAGAGGAAAAACTCCCTTTTAACAGGAAGAAACCTCCAGCAGAACCAGGCTCAGGGAGGGGCAGTCATCTGCTGCAACTGGCTGGGGGGGGTGAGGGGATAGAGAAGATGAAAAGAACAGACATGTAGAGAGCAAACAGCACAATGGGGACTCAGTCTATGGGAGAAAACAAACAGATGTTAATGACCAGCAAAAAAAAAATAAAAATATTTAATTGAGAGTGAAGAAAGAAGTAAAGCCCAGTGCAATTACTGGAGGTCCCCCGGCTGTCTAAACCAAGTAGCAGCATAACTAAGGGAGGGTTCAGAAACATATGATCCCTCCCTACTTGTAGGCTATATCAAAAAGGAAGGTTTTAACTCTATTCTAAAAAACAGGGATCGAGTCTGACTCCCAAATCCAGATTGGTAACTGGTTCCACAAGAGAGGAGCTTGATAACTGAAGGCTCTGCCCCCATTGTACTTTTGGAGATTCTAGGTATTACAAGTAATCCAGCATTTTGGGAGCATAGTGCTCTGTTAGGATAATAGGGTAATATCAGATCTTTTAAATAAAAGGGGCCTGATTGTTAAGAGCTTTAAAAGTGAGAAGGATTTTAAACTTAATTCTAAACTCTATGGGAAGCCAATGAAGGGAGGCCAGAACCGGAGAGATATGATCTCTCTTTTTAGTACCTGTTAAAACTCTTGCAGCAGCATTTTGGATCAACTGAAGACTTTTTTGAGATGTTTTAGGACAACCTGATAATACAGAGTTACAATAATCTAATCTAAAGCTAAAGAAGTTTGGATCAGTTTCTCAGCATCACTCTGAGACAAGATGCTCCTAATCTTGGTGATATTACGCAAATGATAGAAGGCAGCCTTAGAAATGAATTTAATATGTGAATTGAAAAACAGATCTTGATCAAAAATAACTCCAAGGTTCCTCACAGAGCTATTAAGAGAAAGAGTAACTGCATCCAAACTAAAAGTTTGATTTGGAAAGGTATTTCTAAGGTTTTTTTGGACCAACAAGAATGACTTCAGTCTTATCTGAATTTAATAGCAGGAAATTAAAAGTCATCCAAGCTTTGATTTCCTTAAGACAGGCTTCTAACTTGGCTAATTGATTACTATCATCTGGCTTCATTGACAGGTATAATTGTGCATCATCTGCATAACAATGAACATGTATACAGTGCTTCCTAATAATGTTGCCTAAAGGAAGCATATTTAAACTAAAAAGAGTAGGACCTAGCACAGATCCCTGTGGAACTCCATGACTGAGCTTTGAGTTGAAATAAAACTCATTATTGACATGAACAAACTGGAACCTATCAGATAAATAAGACCTAAACCACTGCAATGAAGTTCCATTAAGTCTAACATGGTGTTCTAATCCATCAAGTAGAATATTATGATCAATAGTATCAAAAGCTGCACTAAGGTCTATAAGGACATGTACAGACACAAGGCCATTATCAGATGCGATCAGGAGGTCATTAGTGACCTTCACTAAGGCTGTTTCAGTACTATGATGGATTCTAAACCCAGATTGAAACTCTTCAAATAAACCATTTCCCTGCAAGTGGTCAAATAATTGCATAGCAACAACTCTTTCTAAGATTTTTGAAATGAAAGGGAGATTAGAGATTGGTCTATAGTTAGCTAAAACTCCTGGATCCAGCATTGGCTTTTTGAGTAAGGGTTTAATTACAGCTGTTTTAAAAGCCTGCGGTACATGGCCTAAAGTTAATGAAGAACTGATTATTTGAAGAATAAAGCTACCAATAAATGGGAAGACTTCTTTAAATAACCTGGTAGGAATAGGGTCTAAAAGACAAGTTGAAGGCTTGGATGAGGAAACTATTTTGTCTAACTCTAAAAGGTCAATTGGAGTAAACTCATCCAAAACAGATGTCAGTTGAAGGAGTTGTAGTAGTTAGTGTATTTAAGTTTACTTCTACTACTACTACTACTACTACTACTACTATTATGACTAAAAATAAATAAAATAATAATAATAATAATACCCTGCCTCTCGCCCAAAGATGCTGGGATAGGCCCCAGCCCCCTTGCAACCTGAAAAGGATTAAGCGGAAGAAGATGAATGAATGAATGAATGAATGAATGAATAATAATAATAATAATAATAATAATAATAATAATAATAATAATAGAAAGCTTGGGATCAGTCCGCCAAGGTCTCCGCCTTTGACCGCCACCTAATCCACATAGCACCGGACCCCCATGATCCCTCCTGCAGGTGGTGAGCCCACTGGAGGGCGGACCCATGTAACTCCTTCGGGCTGAGCCCGGCCGGGTCCCATGGGTGGAAACCCGGCCACCAGACTCTAGCCTTCGAGCCCCTCCCCCAGGCCTGGCTCCAGGGTGGGGCCCCGGTATCCCCATACCGGGCGGGGTACACTGAATCCTTGATATACAATTTATCATGAGAGTCTGTTGGATCGTTCTTAGTCTGGCCCTTCACCCAGGACCAGTTTGTCTTGGGAGACCCTATCAGAGGCAAATTGCCCCCAGACAACATAGCTCCTGGGATCACTGGGGCACGCAAACCCCCCCACCACGATAAGGTGACGATCCATGAGGAGGTGGTGAGTTGGTGGTGAGTTGGATCCGATGGCAGGGGAGGAAGCCATTCAGACCTGGTAGACCCAAACGTATAGTGAGGGTGTGCTGGGAGCGTCTGGCTGAGGTCCCTGTCCGGGAGGTCTTCAACTCCTACCTCCGGAAGAACTTCAACCACATTCCAAGGGAGTCTGGAGACATGGAGTCTGAATGGGCCATGTTCTCCACCTCTGTTGTTGAAGCGGCGGCCCAGAGCTGCGGCCGCAAGGTGGTCGGTGCATCTCGTGGTGGCAACCCCCGAACCAAGTGGTGGACACCAGTGGTGAAGGGGGCCATTAAGCTGAAGAAGGAGTCCTATCAAGCTTGGTTGGCTTGTGGGACTCCCGAAGCAGCTGAGGTGTACCGGCAGGCCAAGCGGAGTGCAGCTCGGGTGGTTGCTGAAGCAAAAACGCAGGTATGGGAGGAGTTTGGTGAGGCCATGGAACAAGACTTTCGGTCGGCTTCAAAGAAATTCTGGCAAACTGTTCCGCGGCTCAGGAGGGGAAAGCAGCTCCCCGTCCACACTGTGTATGGTGGGGATGGGACACTGTTGACTTCAACTGGGGATATCGTCGGGCGGTGGAAGGAATACTTCGAGGATCTCCTCAATCCCACTGATACGCCTTCCACAGAGGAAGCAGGGTTTGGGGACGAGGGGGATGACTCGCCTATCACAGGGGCTGAGGTCGCCAAGGTGGTTAAAAATCTCCTTGGTGGCCGGGCCCCGGGGGTGGACGAGATTCGCCCTGAGTACCTCAAGGCCCTGGATGTTGTTGGGTTGTCATGGTTGACACGCCTCTGCAACATTGCGTGGAGGTCGGGGGCAGTGCCTTTGGCATGGCAAACCGGGGTGGTGGTTCCTCTCTTCAAAAAAGGAGACCGGAGGGTGTGCTCCAACTTTAGAGGGATCACACTCCTCAGCCTCCCTGGGAAGGTCTATGCCAAGGTACTGGAGAGGAGCGTCCAGCCGTTGGTCGAACCTCGGATTCAGGAGGAGCAATGTGGTTTTCGTCCTGGCCGTGGCACATCGGACCAGCTCTTTACCCTCTCGAGAATTCTTGAGGGTTCGTGGGAGTTTGCCCAACCAGTTTACATGTGTTTTGTGGACTTGGAGAAGGCATTTGACCGCGTCCCTCGTGGATTTTTGTGGGGGGTGCTTCGGGAGTATGGGGTATCGGGCTTGTTGTTACGAGCTATTCGGTCTCTGTACGACCGTTGTGAGAGTTTGGTTCGTATTACCAACACTCGGTCGGAGTCATTCCCAGTGAGAGTTGGACTCCGCCAGGGCTGCCCTTTGTCACCGATCCTGTTCTTAATTTTTATGGACAGGATTTCTAGGCGCAGCCAGGGAATGGAGGGTGTCATGCTTGGTGACCACAGGATCTCATCTCTGTTGTTCGCAGATGATGTTGTCCTGTTGGCTTCATCCAGCAATGACCTACAGCTCTTGCTGGGATGGTTTGCCGCTGAGTGTGAAGCGGCTGGGATGAGAATCAGCACCTCCAAGTCCGAGTCCATGGTCCTCAGCCGGAAAAAGGTGGATTGTCCTCTCCGGGTTGGGGACAGGCTCCTGCCCCAAGTGGAGGAGTTTAAGTATCTTGGGGTCTTGTTCACGAGTGAGGGGAAAATGGAGCGAGAGATCGACAGACGGATTGGAGCAGCATCTGCAGTGATGCGGACGTTGTACCGGTCTGTTGTGGTGAAGAGGGAGCTTAGTTCTAAGGCAAAGCTGTCGATTTACCAGTCAATCTACATTCCTACTCTCACCTATGGTCACGAGCTTTTGGTAATGACCGAAAAAATTAGATCGCGGATACAAGCGGCTGAAATGAGCTTTCTCCGTAGGATTGCTGGACTCACCCTCAGAGATAGGGTGAGGAGCTCAGTCATCCGGGAGAGGCTCAGAGTAGAACCGCTGCTCTTCCACATTGAAAGGAGTCAGTTGAGGTGGTATGGGCATCTGATTAGGATGCCTCCTGGACGCCTCCCACTTGAGGTGTTTCAGGTACGTCCCACTGGGAGGAGACCCCGGGGCAGACCCAGGACTCAGTGGAGAGACTATGTCTCCCAGATGGTCTTGGGAACGCCCTCTGAAGAGCTGGAGCAGGTGGCTGGGGAGAGGGAAGTCTGGGCTTCTCTGCTTGAACTGCTGCCTCCGCGACCCGGACCTCCGGAAAAGCGGTAGAAGATGGATGGATGGATGGATAATAATAATAATAATAATAATAATAATAATAATAACACGTGCTATGTGGATCAGGTGGCAGTCAATCACAGTCTTCCTAAACTGCCTTTTGGGATGTGGAATGTCACCTCTCTGGTGGAGAAGGAGCCTTAGCTGATGCATGAAGTTGAGAGATATTGGCTAGATATAGTCGGCCTCACCTCAACACACAGCTCTTGTTCCAGAACCAGTCTCCTGCAGAGAGGCTGGAGCTTGACCTACTCTGGAGTTGCCCCGGGCGAGAGGAGATACCAAGGGGTGGGTATTCTTGTATCCCCCCAACCTTGCTGCCTCTATGTTGGAGTTGTCCCCTGTGGATGAAAGGGTTGTTTCCCTGTGCCTTGGGGTTGGGAAATGGGTCCTGACCATCATTTGTGCCTATGCACCAAATGATGGTTGAGAGCACCTACCCTTTTTGGATTCTCTGACTGGGGTGCTGGAGGGTGCTCCTCTTGGAGACTCCATTGTCCTACTGGGGAACTTCAATGCACATGTGGGCAACAACAGCGAAAGCTGGAGGGGCTGATTGGGAGGAATGGCCTGCCCAATCTGAACCCGAGTGGTGTTCAGTTACTGGACTTCTGTGCTAACCACAGTTTGTTCAAAACAAATACCATGTTCAAGCATAAGGGTGTCCATATGTGCACCTGGCATCAGGACACCCTAGGTCGCAGGTTGATGATCGATTTTGTTATTGTGTCATCAGACCTGCAACCATACGTCTTGGACACTCGGGTAAAGAGAGGTGCAGAGCTGTCTCTGATCACCACCTGTTGGTGAGTTGGATTCGATGGCAGGGGAGGATACCATTCAGACCTGGTAGACCCAAACGTATATTGAGGGTGTGCTGGGAACGTCTGGCTTAGGCCCCCTGTCCGGGAGGTCTTCAACTCCCACCTGCGGAAGAACTTTGCCCACATTCCGAGGGAGTCTGGAGACATGGAGACTGAATGGGCCATGTTCTCCACCTCCATTGTTGAAGCAGCTGGCCAAAGCTGTGGCCGTAAGGTTGTTGGTGCATCTCTTGGAGGCACCCCCCGAGCCAAGTGGTGGACACCAGTGGTGAGGGGGGCCATTAAGCTGAAGAAGTCCTATCGAGCTTGGTTGGCTTGTGGGACACCCGAAGCAGCTGAGGCATATGGGCTGGCCAAGTGTAGTGCAGCTCGGGTGATGCTGAAGCAAAAACTCGGGTGTGGGAGGAGTTCGGTGAGGCCATGGAACAAGACTTCCAGCTGGTGTCGAAGTGATTTTGGCAAACTGTCCAGCGGCTCAGGAGGGGGAAACAGTTTCCTGTTTACACTGTGTATGGTGTGGATGAGGTGCTGTTCACTTTGACTGGGGATATCGTTGGGCGGTGGAAGGAATACTTCGATTATCTCCTCAATCCCGCTGACACGCCTTCCAAAGAGGAAACATCGCTTGTGGACGAGGGGTACAACTTGCCCATCACAGGGGCTGAGGTTGCTAAGGTGGTTAAAAATCTCTTTGGTGGCTGGGCCCCGGGGGTGGACGAGATTCACCCTGAGTAGCTCAAGGCCTTGGATTCTGTACACCTGCCATTGTTGACACGCCTCTGCAACATTGCGTGGAGGTTGGGCACAGTGCCTTTGGCATGGCAAACCAGAGTGGTGGTTCCTCTCTTCAAGAGGGGGGACCGGAAGGTGTGCTCCAACTATAGAGAGATCACACTCCTCAGCCTCCCTGGGAATGTCTATGCCAAGGTACTGGAGAGGAGAGTCTGGCCGTTGGTTGAACCTTAGATTCAGGAGGAGCAATGTGGTTTTCGTCCTGGCTGTGGCACATCAGAGCAGCTCTTCACCCTCTCGAGAATCCTCGAGGGTCGTGGGAGTTTTCCCAACCAGTTTACATGTGTTTTGTGGACTTGGAGAAGGCATTCAACCTCGTCCCTCATGGTTTTTTGTGGGGGGGGTGCTTCAGGATTATGGGGTATCTAGCTTGTTGTTATGAGCTATCCGGTGTCTATACGCCCATTGTGAAAGTTTGGTTTGTATTGCCAACACTCGGTCGGACTCATTCCCAGTGAGATTTGGACTCCGCCAGGGTTGCCCTTTGTCACCGATCCTGTTCATAATTTTTATGGACAGGATTTCTAGGCGCAGCCGGGGAACGGAGGGTGTCAGGCTTGGTGACCACATGATCTCATCTCTATTATTTGCAGATGATTCAATTCAATTCAATTGAACTTTATTTATATAGCACCATTGCACAACAACAGTCATCTCATAGCACTTTCAAATGTAGAGGAAACCCCCACAACTGCAGAAAGACCCCAGCAATCAGGCGATCCCCTGTGAGAAAGTGCTTGGCGACGGTGGAGAGGAAAAACTCCCTTTTAACAGGAAGAAACTTCTAGCAGAACCAGGCTCAGGGAGGGGCAGTCATCTGCTGCAACTGGCTGGGGGGTGAGGGGATAGAGAAGATGAGAAGAACAGACATGTAGAGAGCAAACACTAAAGGGGAGAAGCCCAGTACATTATTGAAGGTCCCCCGGCTGTCTAAATCTATTAGCAGCGTAACTAAGGGAGGGTTTAGAGACACATGATCCCTCCTAATTGTAAACTATATCAAAAAGGAAGGTTTTTACCCTATTTTTAAAAACAGAGATTGAGTCTGACTCCCGAATCCAGATTGTTAACTGGTTCCACAGGAAAGGAGCTTGATAACTGAAGGCTCTGCCTCCCATTGTACTTTTGGAGATTCTAGGTATTATAAATAATCCAGCATTTTGGGAGCATAATGCTCTATTAGGGTGATAGGGTAGTATCAGATCTTTTAAATAAAAAGGGGCCTGATTGTTAAGAGCTTTGTAAGTGAGAAGAAGGATTTTAAACTTAATTCTGAACTCTATGGGAAGCCAATGAAGGGAGGCCAAAACCGGAGATATATGATCTCTCTTTCTAGTACCTGCTAAAACTCTTGCAGCAGCATTTTGGATCAAATGAAGACTTTTTAAAGTTATTTTAGGAAAACCGGATAATAAAGAGTTACAATAATCAAATCTAGAGCTAACAAAAGCGTGGATCAGTTTCTCAGCATCACACTGAGACAAGATGCTCCTAATCTTAGCAATATTATGCAAATGAGAGAAGGCAGCCTTAGAAACAAATTTAACATGTGAATTTAAAAACAGATCTTGATCAAAAATTACTCCAAGGTTCCTCAGAACTATTCAGAGAAAAAGTAACCACATCCAAACTAAGAGTTTGATTTGGAAAACTATTTCTAAGGTTTTTTGGACCAACAAGAATGACTTCAGTCTTATCTGAATTTAATAGCAGGAAGTTACAAGTCATCCAAGCATTGATTTCCTTATTATGTGTATTATTATGTGTAATAATACACATGTATTATTATGTGTATAATAATACAAATAATAATATGTGTATTATTATGTAATACACATACATAATATGTGTATTAATATGTGAATTAATACAGATATTATGCATTTTTATATACAATATTATGGCAATTTGTGCATAGAAATGGTAATTAAGTTCCTGCTTCTCTCTCCCAGTTCAGCATGCAATAGGAGGAAAACAACAATGAGATTATTAAATATAAAAGAACATAGATGCATAGTAAGTAAGTAAAGCAAGTAAATTTTATTTATATCGCACCTTTCACCGATATAAAAATCATAAAGGGCTTCACAAAACAGTAAAAATAAAATTGATAAAATACTGACAGGGTAAATTAAACAAAAACAATAAAATACAATACATAAATAAATACAACCCTTATCTAGCTAAAAGCCTGTTTAAAAAGAAACGTCTTTAACTGCTTTTAAAATACATCAACAGTATCTAGGCAACTAAGAGAAAAGGGAAGTGCATTCCACAGCCTAGGTGCAACTACAGTACTTCAATGGAGTGATGGCCTTGTGTCTTGAAATGGGTTTTTGGGACCATAAGTAACATTTGGCCTGTTGACCTCAGACTACGGGTAAGGGTGTAGGGCTGTTGCAGGTCCGAGATGCAAGAAGGCGCTTGTCTATGCAAGGCTCTGAATGTTCACGTCAAGATTTTAAAATGTATTCTAAAATTCACTGGTAACCAATGCAGAGAGGCTAAAACAGGCATAATATGGGCCTGTTTGCATGTTCCAGTTAAAAGCCTTGCAGCAGAGTGCTGAACAATCTGAATGTGTTCAAGTTCTTTCTTATTTAAACAGGTAAAAAGACTATTACAAAAGTCCAGATGCGAGGATGCAAAAGTATGGACAATCATCTCCAGTTCAACCTTGGACACAAGGGACTTCAATTTGGAAATATTATGGAGATGGAAAAAAAAAAAAAAAGGTTCTTTATTAACTGTTTAGAATGATGCTCCAAAGACATTTCTGAATCAAAAATAACCCCTAGGTTACAAACATAACCAACCGCCCTCCCCCCTGACTGCACAACAACCACTGCTGCCTCTAAAGAAATCAAGTCCTGCTGCCCACTCCCCACTCCACCAACACCCCCCCACTCCCAACACACAGCCCCCCATCCTGACCCTGACCAGGACCCAGGTGAGGACGGAGCTGAGGAAGATCAAGGCGAGGAAGGCGCCGGGACCGGACGGCATCAGCGCAAAGCTCCTCAAGTCCTGTGCAGACCAGCTGTGTGGGATTGTGACGTATATCTTCAACATGAGCCTGAAACTGGGGAGGGTACCACAGCTGTGGAAAACATCTTGTGTGGTACCTGTACCAAAAACTTCCCACCCCAAAGACCTGAACAGCTACAGACCGGTGGCCTTGACGTCCCACTTGATGAAGACCCTGGAGAGACTGCTCCTTGCTCACCTCCGCCCCCTGGTGGAACCAGCGATGGATCCACTCCAGTTCGCCTACCAGCATGGCATTGGGGTGGAGGATGCGGTGATCTTCCTCCTTCACCGTTCTCTGTCCCACCTGGAGAAGCCCGGGAATATGGTGAGGATCATGTTCTTTGACTTCTCCAGTGCTTTCAACACCATCCAACCGATGATCCTGAAGGACAAGCTGCTGCGCGCAGGGGTGGACCAGCACCTGTCATCATGGATCCTGGACTACCTCACGAACCGGCCTCAGTTTGTGAGAACCCGGGACTGTGTGTCCGACACGATCATCAGTAGCACGGGGGCCCCCCAGGGAACGGTGCTGGCTCCCTTCCTGTTCACTCTTTATACTGCGGACTTCTCACACAACACAACACACTGCCATCTACAGAAGTTCTCTGATGACTCTGCGATCGTTGGCCTCATCTCCAATGGAGATGAAGCTGAGTACAGAGGGCTTATCCAGGACTTCGTGGACTGGTGCCATCGGAACTGCCTCCAGATCAACGCGAGGAAAACTAAGGAGCTGGTGGTGGACTGCCGCAGGCATGGGCAGCCCCTCACAGTACCAGTAAATATACAGGGAACAGACATCGAGATGGTGACATCCTATAAGTACCTGGGTATTCATCTGAACAATAAACTAGACTGGTCACACAATACTGATGCACTCTACAAGAAGGGACAGCGCAGGCTGTTCCTGCTGAGGAGACTCAGGTCTTTTGGTGTACAAGGGGCGCTGCTGAAGTCATTCTATGACACGGTGGTGGCATCAGCCATCACTTTTGGAGTGGTCTGCTGGGGCAGTGGCATTACTGCAGCCGATAGGAAGAGACTGAACAAACTGATTAAGAAAGCTAGCTCTGTCCTGGGGCAGCGCCTTGATCCGATGGAGGAGATAGGAGAGAGAAGGACGGTGGCTAAACTGTCATCTCTGCTGGAGTCCGAGTTCCACCCTATGCAGGACATACTGAATGCACTGAGGAGCTCATTTAGCAGCAGACTACATCATCCCAGGTGCACAACCGAGAGGTTTCGTAGGTCCTTCCTACCAACGGCTGTCAGACTGTACAACCTAAGCAGGGCTGCTCGCAGAGATAGCAAAAAGACGTAACAAACTAATAGTTTTTTGAATGCAAAAGATGCAATAGACTTACACAATGGTCCCCTCCGGCATACAACTAGGAACATACCGGTCGCTATGGAGGGTGAGAATATGTATGGGCACATAATCATACCATGTAGGATAACTAAGTAGACGGTTATGCTGTTTCATTCCATCTAGCAACAATGCTCTGCACTGTGTGTGTTTATATATTTGCATATTTATTCCATCTAGCTACAATGCTCAGCACTGGGTGTGTTTATATATTTATATATCTACATATTATTCCATCTAGCTACATTGCTCCGCACTGTGTGTGTTTATATACTTGCATATTTATTCCACCTAGCTGCAATGCTCCGTACTGTGGGTGTTTATATATTTACATATTTATTCCATCTAGCTACAATGCTCTGCACTGTGTGTTCATATATTCATATATTTATTCCATCCAGCTACAATGCTCTGCACTGTGTGTCTGTGTGTGTGTGTATATATATATATTTTATAGTAATACGTACATATGTTTATTAGCTGCTCTTGCTTGCTTGTTTTTTTTCTTGCCTTCTGATTGTTGCTCTGAGTGTTGCTATCCCTGTGCTGTTGCAATCCTGGAATTTCCCCGTTGTGGGACTAATAAAGGCTTATCTTATCTTATCTTATCTTATCTTATAAGGCTGGAGAGAAGATGCTAAAAGACCTATGTGCTGTTTTATTAAAGGAATGACACTGTCTGGGGCAACAATTAGAGTTTCTGTTTTCTCAGAGTTCAGTTGAAAGTAGTTATTGTCACGACCTGAACGCTCTTTCTCTGCGTTCAGGTTGTCCAGTGTCGCTCCTGCTCCGGGGTAGTCCGTGCCGGGTCTTCCATGGCCCGCTCTTTGACAGCGCCCAGCTGATTGCCAGCTGTCTGTTCAGCTGCGCTGGGACAGCTGTCTCCCATTCCCAATCATCTCCCCCATTTAAGCGAGCAGCCGAGAGTTACTCGTCGCTGCGACCTCGCTATGGGAAGACGTTCCTTGTGTTTCCCACGACTGTTAGCTCCTACGACTAGCTTCAGTCCGCCGTTACCTCGGCGCTTCACCCAAAGTAAGTGTTGCGACTCGGCGTGTATTTTTCCCTCGCTGCCTCTCTAGCCTTTCTCCCTGGGTGGTATATTACCCTTAGTTCTGTGTGTGTTTTAGCCCCACGTGGCTCTTTACTTTTCTGTTTGTTATTTAGTGTAGTGTGTGCTTTGTTAATAAACTACGCCAACTCACTGGTCGCCCTCGTATCTCCTTTCCTGGCTCGTGAGAGCCAGAGTTATGACAGTTATCGCTTAACCACCGGTTGATGTTGGACAAGCAGTTAGCTAAGGAAGTTAATTTGTGGAACAAGGCGGGCTTTAAAAAACAGTACAGCTGGATATCATCAGCATAAAGGTGGTATGACACATCACTGTGCTTGCTAATTATCAGTTTCAAAGGAAGTACATAAAAAAGAAAAAGCATTGGACGCCAGACAGAACCCGGAGGTACCCCACTGGCAAGATGGGTTGATTCAGACAAAAAGTGATTAATAAAAACATTAAAACTTTGGTCAGACAGATATTAGGAGAAGAATACTAAAACCACTCCTGAAAGCCCAACCACATCATGAAGTCTATTAATCAGAATCTTATGATCGACAGTATGAAAAGCAGCTGAGAGATCCAATTAAAGCACAACTGTGTATTGTCCAGAGTTGGCTGCCATCATAATGTCACTTGAGACCCTAAGTAAGGCAGTTTCTGATGAATGTAATTTACAAAAACCCAAGTGACATTTGTCAAAAAATGTGACGTTTCTCTAAAAATGAAGTGAGCTGCTCAGCTACAATTTTCTCCCATTTTTCTTTTTTTTGTCCTCCAAAATTGGAACATTGTAGTATGACAGCAGTCTCTGTTGTGGCTGTCCGAGGAATAAGTGAAATTGTGTGTGTTTAACTTTATTACATTCCAGACTTCAGAAAACATAAAACACACATATTTATGAAAAGTCATGGACTGGGAGACCCGTAGATTTAGTTAAAAAAACAAATTTATTCACATAATAAAACCCAAGAGTCTCCATGAGACCATTTTGATGGCTCCTGTGTTAATAAAATAAACATGTGGGTCACATATTCAATTTATTTATGAGTAGTCCTTTTTTAAAATTATATACAAATACTATATTTATACATATTAAACAAAGGAGTCTGCCATGTGAAATGAAAATCAAAACTTTGAGATATGATGAACAAAAACAATCTATTTTACTGGGTTTTGCACTTAAATAAAAACTTAAAAAAAAAAAAAAAAAAAAGAAGCTTTAACTCTTTCGCTGTCCCAGTTGCCGTATGACAACTGTGACGGTTAAAGGGTGGTCAAGGCCCCCTAGTGGCCAAGAGTGGTAAAAAAATTTTGTCAATAAAATAGTTCAGCTTTCCAAGGCTATAACTTGAAAGTTGCAAGAGATGATGGCTTACTGTCAATTAGAAAGATGTAGAATTGATCCAAAGTTTCAGATAGGAATAAATTTAAGCATCTAATTTGCATAATGTCGCAGCAGCTATATAAATTACATAACTCACTCAAAAGTGGACTGTGGATGTAGTTGTTCTTGTCACTTTTTGTTTCTGGTTTTGGGTTCTCTCCCTCCGCACCTACCCCCAGCCTCCCACCCTGGGGGGTGGGGGGGGGCAGGGTGGTCCCTTGGGGCGTTCGGAGTCAGCCCGTGGAGGGAGGGTACTGTTACGACCCGAGTGCTGGGTTCTGATAGCGCTCGGGCCATGTTCAACTCGTTGCCGGCCTTGACAGCTGTGGGCTGTATTCTGGCCTCACCAGGCTTTTATTGTGAAGGTGCTCGGTGGGGCTTCCGCCTGTCAAGGCTGGCCAGCTGTATGTCATTGCCGTTCGTTAGTGCTTCGCCTTTATAAACCCAGCACTAGCGACGGTAATGCGCAGGATTATCGTCTGACCTTCCTTGTCAGGATTAGCGTCTGACCTTCCTAGTCATGATTATCGTCTGATCTTCCTTGTCAGGATTAGCGTCTAACTTTCCTTGCCAGACACTGTCAACGCTGCGTCAAATCTTCATGTCAGGTTTGTGATCCTAGCTCACGTCATAGTTTAGCTCGTAGTGGCTGGGGTTAGCCCTACAAGCCCAAGTCTTGTTTAATTTGTGTTTTGCCCTGCGGGGTTCATAGTCTTGTCTTGTCACGTTGTGTAAATAAATTAACATCATTGCCAAACTCACTGGTGGACTCTTTGCCGTCTCTTGGTGATCCGTGAGGATCACCGCGTGACACTTTGGACACATTTACACAAAGATTGGTTCTTTTTTTTTTTTTTTTGACACCGCTTTGTCTACAGGGGTATGTTTTTTTTTTTTTTTAATCAAATCTTCAAAGTATATGAACCAGAAAATCAATAAAATGTAAAAAAAAAAAAAAATTCCATCTCTTACCTTGTGGCGGCGGGGGGGGGGGGGGGGGGGGGCTCGCTTGCTCATGTGACCAGTCCGTTTTAGCCCATCATAGCTGTTCTTTTGTGTTTGGTCCGTCATTTACACTCTCTACACATCTACAAACTCTCATGATTAAGATAAGATAAGATAAGATAAGATAAGATAAGCCTTTATTAGTCCCACAATGGGGAAATTCCAGGATTGCAACAGCACAGGGATAGCAACACTCAAAGCAACAATCAGAAGGCAAGAAAAAACAAGAACAGCTAGTATACATATGTACATATTACTATATATACAGTATATATACAGTATATATATATATATATATATATAGAGAGAGAGAGAGAGACACACACACAGTGCGGAGCATTGTGGTTGGTGGATGTGCAGCAGAAAGTCTATGCTCTCTCTCCACGGATGCGGCGGGCCAGCTGGATGTCTTTGGGCATGATGGTGACCCTCTTGGCGTGGATGGTGCACAGGTTGGTGTCCACGAAGAGACCCACCAGGTAGGCCTCGCTGGCCTCCTGCAGAGCCATGACAGCAGAGCTCTAGAAGCGCAGGTCGGTCTTGAAATCCTGAGTGATCTCCCTCACCAGGCGCTGGAAGGGCAGCTTACGGATGAGCAGCTCCGTGGATTTCTGGTAGCGACGGATCTCTCTCAGAGCCACGGTACCGGGCCTGTAACGGTGAGGCTTCTTCACTCCGCCGGTGGCCGGAGCGCTTTTTCCAAGCAGCCTTGGTGGCTAGCTGCTTCCTGGGGGGCTTTTTCCTCCAGTAGATTTACGGGCAGTCTGCTTGGTTCTTGCCATCGCTCTTTATTATTCTGTCTTATATTTCTTGCACGCCGCCTAAACTCCAGCCCGGCACCCGCATCGTTTTCGCTACAGTTCCTCGGTATGTCGAGTTTCTCCGTTAGCACTGGGTGGCGGTTGAGTGCTAGCTAGCTCTTCCCTGCTGTATCATCTCCTGCTGTAAACAGTGGCTCCGTCCGCTGACTCGGGAGACCTTTGGGGCAATCTGTGTGTCCGTGATATATATATAGAGTGAAAGGTGTAGAAAGAAGAAGGAAGATAAAAAAAAAAGGCAGTTGCAAAAGGCAGCCAACTCGTGTGGCGCCGCCGGTCCGGCGGAACCGGAACCGGAAAGTTATCCCACATGAATTTCGTTTGTATTACTTGCCTACTTTTCCAGTATGATGCAATTTCTCTGAGGCTCCATGACGATGACGGGTGCGGCCATCTTGGTGTTGTGAGCTCAGTTTTCGTCCATCGTGGTCATTGTTTTGCATTTGGTCGGTCATTTACACTCTCTACCCCATCTACAAACTCTTATGATTATCCCATGTGAATTTTATTTGTACTATGGAGCTATTTTTCCTGTAAAATGCAGTTTCTGTCAGGATCGCCGCCACCATGACCAATCATGGCGGTGGCCACATTGGTGTTGTGAGCTCCAAGCAGCAAAAGGAAGAATGATAATGAGGATTTCTTCTTCTTTGATGTATTTCATGTCAGCCATGATTCCTCTGACATGTGTCTGCCACCTTTTGAACTGTTAGATCAGTACAGATCAGTACTAATTCTCAGTATAGCTGGGGGACGTCAATGAGTTGACAGGTGCAGTTGCTGCGCTGTGCCACTGGGGGTGCATGACCCGTCCATGAAATGTGGACAGTTAAAGGGTTAAAAAACTCCTATGTTATGGTCCTCCGAACTGGCTGTGCCTGTGTTGATGACCTACCTTCTCATCAGATGTGCCTGTGCGCAATTTTTCAGTGCTCTTGGTGGCTGGGTGGTCATTATTGAAATGAAATGACTGCGTCTGTGTTCATAATTTTGTGTGTTGTAAGTAGATCACTGGCAAAAATTGGCCACTCCCTTAGGTGCTTTGTCTAATTTACGCTGCCTTAGTAAATCTGCCCCTTCCTTGTTAGTCCTGGAGAAGACGGTTCATTCTGCTTTATCACTTCAACCACCAACCTTCCAGCACGGCGCCAGCTCTGTCTGCCTCTGTTAGGGAGAAGGAACATGGTGATTAAAGGGTTAAATATGTCTGTGGAGTCTCAGAGAAAACTTTGTGAGGCTTGTTTTCAGAGTAGAAATGAATAATCACCAGTGCTAAGACTGTTTTAGCATGGTGGCGGGGTCGGCGTTAACACTGACGTTATCTGGAGGTGGAACTTCAATAATGAGGGAAATTATTCAGGAACTGAAGGTTCTTCACTGCAGAACATCCCGGTCAGGATAAATCACCTCACTTTCACCCCTGGAGTCTACATGTGCAGACACAGATTCTATTCCCTGCTAACACCAACGTTTATCTCAGTTTAATTTAGACAAAAAAAAAAAAGTTTGGTGATTTGATTTGTGCTTATCAGACCTCTGGAAGAAAAAGTTCTGAGCAGGAACATTTGTTTCCCCACTGTTACCTAAGGCTCCAATGCCTCCATTCGTCCCATCATTACCATGAGGTTCTCACTGATTATTAACCAGACTAGCTGTAGAACAGGCCAGACCTCCCCACCTGGTCTGGATCATTATGGAATTAATCCAGCTCATCAGACTGGGATCACTAAAAATAAACAAGTCTTTTTTTCTGATGAAAATGCCACTGTATCTACTGTAGTTAACAGCTGTTTGTTTATTAAATATGATGGCCTGTTATGTTCTGAGCTCTACTCCACCACTGATCAGAGAAGATCAAAACTCAACAAAACACACAATCACGTAACAGAATTTAGATTAATGAGCTACTGATGTATGATTATTTTTCTATACTGGCTCAGACGTTGCCCGGGTTAACAAGGTCAGGAGTTCCTGGCAGCGGAAGGCAAATGACAGAGCTGCATGGAGGAATCTGATCAGACCTAAATGAAGCAGTCATTGTCGCCCCCGACAGACTGCTATGATGATGATGATGATGATCATGTTACAGAACTGAATAAAATTAATTTTAAGAACCAATGCTAAGGATACGTGCAAAACAAAGATTTTTTTTGGGGGGGGGGGTTGCAACTTTTCTTATAGATATTCAATTTTTTTTCTCATGATTGCAACTTTTCTCATAAATTTGCAATTTTTTTCTCATTAATTTCCAACAATTTAAAACATTTTTTGTCTAAATTTTAAAGTCAAAGTCGAAGTCAACTTTATTGCCAATTCTGCCATATGTACAGCACATACAATTGAAATTACGTTACTCTGAGATCCATGGTGCAGCAAGGTAAACACTAAATAGGAAATATGAATATAAAGTATAACATTTAACACCAAACATTAAACATTAAACATCAAACGTCAGTATAAAGATAACCAACCCCCAACCAGAAGGTAACTAATAATACTAAAGGTGTGCAAAATAACTAAATACAATAAAACTAAAGACAGCACGTAATGACTTAAGGCACATATCAGGGCACATAAGGGACTTTTCCACTAGCCCCGCTTAGCCCAACACGGCACTACTCAGCCCGCGTTTGAGCATTTTCCATTAGCCCCAGCACCGGTTAGCAGGCGCTATTTTCGTAACTGATCTAGGGCAGGGTCCAATCGAGCCGAGTCGGGCCGTGATGTGACGTCAACAGACTGGTCGCCGCTGATTGGTCAGGTCATAATGTCACGAAAGCGACCTCTTCTGATGAATCTACTACACGACCACCATTTGCAATATTTCAGGGACTAACTCGGTCACGAAGTAAATACGATATTAATACAGACAGCGTTGTAGGTTTTGCGGAAATCTACACTGTGGTCCAACGAAGAGGTGCGGAGTTTTCTCTGCTTGGTGGCAGATCCACAGTGAGAGGAGTGATCCGGACCGATATACAGATGGTAGCCCACCATAGAACCCTATGGACAAGCTGAAGACGAACGTGAGAGAACCATCGATGGTGAGTGATTTGTAATAATGTTTATCTATTCGCTTATTTATCCAGTTGGTGGTAAGCTCACTTTTTTGAGCCATACAGCGCCGTTTTGTGCTGGCTAACAAGTTTTAGCTAACGAGTTTTAGCTAGTAGCTAGCTAATACCAACTGCTGATTCACGCTTGTTTTCTCCTAAATATTCGCTTGTGAGAGCAAAACGATGAAATATGTTAATCCTGATTAAAGTCCTGCTTTTTTTTTTGTATTGCACTTTGGTGCTACGCATTAATCCATCCATCCATCCATCCATCTTCTACCGCTTTTCCGGAGGTCCGGGTCGCGGAGGCAGCAGTTCAAGCAGAGAAGCCCAGACTTCCCTCTCCCCAGCCACCTGCTCCAGCTCTTCAGAGGGGATACCAAGGCGTTCCCAGACTAGCTGGGAGACATAGTCTCTCCACCGAGTCCTGGGTCTGCCCCGGGGTCTCCTCCCAGTGGGACGTGCCTGAAACACCTCAAGTGGGAGACGTCCAGGAGGCATCCTAATCAGATGCCCATACCACCTCAACTGACTCCTTTCAATGTGGAGGAGCAGCGGTTCAACTCTGAGCCTCTCCCGGATGACTGAGCTCCTCACCCTATCTCTGAGGGTGAGTCCAGCAATCTTACGGAGAAAGCTCATTTCAGCCGCTTGTATCCGCGATCTCGTTCTTTCGGTCATTACCCAAAGCTCGTGACCATAGGTGAGAGTAGGAACGTAGATTGACTGGTAAATCGACAGCTTTGCCTTAGAACTAAGCTCCCTCTTCACAACAACAGACCGGTACAACGTCCGCATCACTGCAGATGCTGCTCCAATCCGTCTGTCGATCTCTCGCTCCATTTTCCCCTCACTCGTGAACAAGACCCCAAGATACTTAAACTCCTCCACTTGGGGCAGGAGCCTGTCCCCAACCCGGAGAGGACAATCCACCTTTTTCCGGCTGAGGACCATGGACTCGGACTTGGAGGTGCTGATTCTCATCCCAGCCGCTTCACACTCAGCGGCAAACCGTCCCAGCAAGAGCTGTAGGTCATTGCTGGATGAAGCCAACAGGACAACATCATCTGCAAACAACAGAGATGAGATCCTGTGGTCACCAAGCATGACACCTTCCATTCCCTGGCTGCGCCTAGAAATCCTGTCCATAAAAATTATGAACAGGACCGGTGACAAAGGGCAGCCCTGGCGGAGTCCAACTCTCACTGGGAATGACTCCGACCGAGTGTTGGCAATACGAACTAAACTCTCACAACGGTCGTACAGAGACCGAATAGCTCGTAACAACAAGCCCGATACCCCATACTCCCGAAGCACCCCCCACAAAAATCCACGAGGGACGCGGTCAAATGCCTTCTCCAAGTCCACAAAACACATGTAAACTGGTTGGGCAAACTCCCACGAACCCTCAAGAATTCTCGAGAGGGTAAAGAGCTGGTCCGATGTGCCACGGCCAGGACGAAAACCACATTGCTCCTCCTGAATCCGAGGTTCGACCAACGGCCGGACTCTCCTCTCCAGTACCTTGGCATAGACCTTCCCAGGGAGGCTCCCTGGGAAGGGAAGGCTACGCATTAAATTGTGTGCAATTTAATGCTAGAATGTGTTTCCACATGCCAGGGGGTTAGCCTCCCAGTTTATACTGTGATACTGGTGAAATAGACTACAGGAGCCGAAATCTCGTCATAATAAAATTGCTTTTTCAAACCAGTGATTTTTAAAGTCATTCATATAATTTTCTAAAGTGTCAGAATAGACCCACACACCTATTCTGTGGATCCTGCAGTGCTTGTCAGGGAAACGAAGCTGAATTTCACAGGTGTATTTCCCTAATACAAATTAGAATGTCATGAAAAACTTCAATATTTTTTGTCACTCATTTCAGAAAGAGAAATCCGTATATTATATAGAATCATTACACAGTGATATATTTCAAGCGTTTATTTATTTTAATTTTGATGATTATGGCTTACAGCCCCTGAAAACCCCAAGTTCAATTTGTCAAAAAATTAGAATATTACATAAAATTAACTTTAAAAAATAGTTTTTAAATATAAATGTTGGCCACTGAGGTGTTGGTTAATATGGGCTGTAGCTGTAATCATCAATATTAAAATAAACACTTGCAATATATCACTGTCCCTGTAATGAATCTATATATGGGTTTCACTTTCTGAAATGAGTGAAAAAAATATTGCATTTTTTCATGGTATTCTAATTTTTGAGATGTGCCTGTATATGTGTTGAGCTTGCTTGAACCTAACCACCATCCATTTCTGTCGTTCGTCTAGGCAGGAGGAAAGCAGCCGCCCCACAACGGACCTCGCCACTGTGGAACGTACTGAAATCCTTTGCTTTTATAGGTAAATTATCAAAACCAAAGTAACACAATTTCCACTTAATATAAAAGGGACTCAACTGAGATTTATTTGATTGTGTGAATATGGCACATCAACTGTAAAATAAACCGCTTGTTAATGTATTTATTTTTTTTGTCAGATCACTTGTGTGATCCTTTGTGAGTTATGTTCATAACTGTATGTTTTGGTGAATGTGAGATGTTCAGTCGTCAATATAATTTACTTTATATGTGTAGTTTATAGTCTATCATCAATAAACTCATGCAGTAACAGGACACATTAGAAATATTTGAGATTCATTGTAGTGCTTCCTTTTATATTTTAGCAATGCTAGTACAAAACATGGCCCACACATGAAGCCAGGGCAACAAGAGACACTTTTACAGACAAGACAAACTTATTGATAAAAACTTCATATTTTGACTGAGCGACTCCATTATTGGATGATGCACAACTTCAGTTAAAGTACTATATTCCATTCAAGTGAATGTATTAATTCATTCTGATTGCCGAGGCCACAGTAAAAAGAGATGATTTTAAATGTAACGCAGCCCTTGTAAAATCTACTGAAGCGCAGCTACATGAAAAATGTGGTTAAATACAACAACAAAGTACTTTATTGTCACATTCAAATTGTAATCCCTCCTGTTTTTTTTTTCTTTTAAATTCTTGGATGACATATGGTGGGCAATATAAGCTGCATCTTCAGCCATCACCCATTTCAGATAACCTATGTTGAACTGTATAATCAGAGGAGTTATTGTTTAATTTGACCTTGTTAGATTTTTTCCCCTTTGTTATATTATTCTATTTTCTTTTAATCTTTACTTTTAATCAATCCGAAATAAAGATTCATTCATTAATTCACATCCCACCACTGGCTTTTAGCAACAAGTGTATTTCCCAAATATTTTTTAAACTTGCTTTAATTAACCACCACCCATTTGTCTTTTGTCTAGGCAAGAGGTTAACTGTCACCCCAACTGGACCTTGCCTCACTATTTACAGAAGAGATGCAAGCTGAAGATCTGCTGAACCAGGACCAGTACGAGTGGCCGATCATGTTGCTTCACAGTGAGACAGCGTGGCTGCCGTGTGTGACCATTCCAGTTTTTTTTTTACAGTTTGAATTTTGCACATTCTGAATAATCTGGAATTTGCTGCTGATTGTAATAAACAATTTAGTGACTTATGTGTTTGCATCATGATTTTCTATTTTGTCTGTTAACCACTTGCGCTCCTTTGTTCCGCGGGCGGGCAAGTCTCTGCGTCCTAGGGCGCACGAGGGCGCACGAGACCGCCCTCGTGCGTGCTCGGACGCATGACGCATGATATACTGATGATGGTGCAGATGGAGATGGTGCTGGCCTCCAAGCGCCACTGAAAAAAAAAAAAGCTGCAGTCACAGCCGCGAACAGATTAGTTCATCTGATTGACCTCTCATTTGACTAATAAGAGCCTTGAATTGGGTTTCTGAAACCATGAAGAGCCAATGAATGAAAACCTAGGAAGGAGGACCCGCCTATTGTGAATGCAGGAGCCAATTGAAGCACAGAAATTCGGGCTGGTGAAGAGATATTTACTGTTGCAGCAGATGAAAACAAAGGACGCTGGATGAACCTGCTACAGACCCAGGCTCACCCAGCAGCATGGAGAACACCCACAAGTGGGACCTTCACTCATTCCAGCAGAATAGACGTTTAGGATTCTCTTCCGTCATCATAGACCGACGGAGGCCGATGACAAAGGTCGTAAATCATTCGCCAAAACCGCAATATTGGAATTGTTTTGATCGGGATCCACGAGCGGACCAGCGTCGCGTTCGTCTGACAATGGGGAAGAGAAGTTCGCCAGGACGCTGCTGCTGTGAAGAGGTAAGGTATTATAAGCTAAATTATTATTTCTCCCTGAAAACTGCAATCCAAAAATGACTTTTGACCGATCGGTAAATTACAACTGTACTGCGCACGAAGTACGAAGTGCGTGCGCCGCGATAAACGGTTCATTTGCCGTGTTCGGACCATGAAACCCCCCCCCCCCCGCTACAGAAGAGGAGCGGAGGGGGTGTTCACGGCATATGAGTCTATTCCGTCATGTAGCGATGGCCGTCTTCTGTAGCGAGGGGGGGGGGACAACCCCCCCCCACACACACACAGTAGCGGGGGGGGGGGAGGGAGCCGCTGTGAAAACATGCAAGGAGTGTAATCCGTCATGTAGCGAGGGCCGAACTCCGTCTTTTGTAGCGGGGGGGGGAACAACCCCCCCCCCACACACACACACACAGACACAGCCCTGAATGTGACCCTTCATTAGAGCCCAAAATAAAGATTCTACATTGAATTATTCAAAAGTTACAGACATTTTTCCAAACTGTGCTATTTGGCACAATTTGGCACAGTTCCAAAACGCCTGGGAACAACCTGAGAACAAAGCTGTGTAAAATATTCATTTTTTGTGGTATTGTTACAAAATTTGGATCTCAGCTTGATAACACTTGGTTCTACATTTCTGTTGCATTTTCCAGCCGGATCGGACAGCTGTGTGTTATTTGCAAGCATTTGTATCCAAAAAAACACTGTGTCCAAATTTATTTTCTTCAATTTCAGTATGTTTAGATGACTGTAACTCAGTGGCCGGAGCACGTAGAGAGATTATGGTTTTTTTGCCAAAAAATTCAAAGTGTTTTCTTTTAAATGAGACCAACCCCATGAAGATGCTGCAAAGGGTTGAATAACAGCTTTCGATTTACTTTGGGCACGTTTATTTTTTGGCATTTTTAGGAAAATTGCCCGGAGTGCAAGGGGTTAAGACACCGGTGGGGAAAGAGTAAACTGTACAAAGGATTTATCGGTGACCTTGAAAATAATGGCTCATTTTTAAGAAAAAAGTAACCAAAACAATGATTTTAGTAACTGAAGACTGTATTGTTAGAAGTCTGTACAGAAGACCGTGCATAATTTAGTGACAGTACCAGTATATGGAGGAATTCTGGGTCATATTAGCATCTGCTCTTCATCATAATGGGTTTGGGCGGGGGTGTCTAATCATGTGCCATGGAGGGCCAAGACCCTGCAGGCTTTACCTCCAGCCAGCGTCTTCAACAGCAGATCCCACTGAACTTCTTCTACTGACTGATCAGTGAGAATACCTGCTGAAGAGACTGGGTAGAAGAGAGAACCTGCAGGGTCTTGGCCCCCCATGACACATGATTGGAAGCCCCCGGATTAGGTTTAATGGGATTTAACATTTTAACACAAACTGCTTTATGGTTCATAATTCTGTTGACAGACTTACACCAAACCAAAAGTGATTTCTCAAACTGCTGGATTATTCTTAGCTTTTCCAATCTTTCAGTATTTAATTTATGCCACATGGTGGTAACCTTCACATTTAAAAAAAGAGACATCTGCAAAAAATTCAGAAGTTTATTATCAGTGCAATTCCCAGTGCAATACTACATGAATGCATGTCTAGTACATTGTTGATGCAGAGAATATATATTTCTACAGTACATGTATCTAGTAAATCAAGTATTTTCCATGTAACCTTGTGACTGCATTATTTTAATTGCTTTTAATCCTAGATCAAGTTTATTTTGGGCTACAATGCATCATAACTGTCAAATATATCTTATTATACCTAACTCAGTAGTGTTTACTTTTTGAATATATATTTTGTGGCTAATATAGTTATTAACCTGGCGATCAAGTTGTATCAGCTGATCATTTTTTTCTATGACACCATCTCAGACTCTGCAACTGGAACAGGTACGTCCATGATGTCTCAACAGTCTCTACATGATTTTCATGCAGATCAGAGCAATTTGTTGTACAGGAAATAAACGTTTCTACAGACATTCTTAAGCTCTATAACCACTGATCGTTTGTGAAGCTGTGCTGACATCAGTGACAGGCTGATGACATCTGTGACAGGCTGTGCTGAACGCCCAGAACGAATGAAGCGGTAATTTCCCCACAACAGAGCCATCTGAAACACACACAGCGTACATATTTTAGTACCTAACAGCGATAACTTGCAGACATTAAAGTGTAGTACGACGTACTTATAGCAAACTAGCATTAGCAACATTAGCTTACCGTCATATTTTTTTTTTTTTTTTTTTTTTTTACCGTCATATATGACCTAGTTTGTATCCTCACGCCTTTGGCTCTCCCAGAAGCTGCAGAACTATTCCAGAGTGTTTCATCTCGCTGCCTGTACCCTTGTCTGGCGGTCCTTTTTGGCATTTACGGTGAAAAAAGCCACAGACCGAGGAGTCGCCTTATACAGCTGCATGTGTTTATGTTTTGCTTGGGTCACGTGTTTTACATCACGGGAGTGTGGCACTGCCTCGCTGTTCAAGAAATCCCACCCACCGCAGGCGTGTCAGCAGTAATGTCGAAATGCAATCGAGGCCGAAACGAGTCGTTGTGAAACGAGTCGTGTTCTCAAATCGGGGCTAAGCGGGGCTAATGGAAAAGCCCCTATAGAGGGTAAAAGTGGCATGTAGCGCAAAGAGAACCATCCATTGGTGCATGAAGTGACTGGTGCAGCCCTGAGATCAGTGTGTGTGTGTGTGTGTGTGTGTGTGTGAACAGCACCTGGGGATGGCAGAGTTTAGTGGTTGAAGGGACGGGGGGGGGGGGGGGGGGGATCAGAGTCCAGCATTCCTGTGTGTGTGTGGGGGGGTGGGGGTGGGGGGTGACTCATAAATTTGCAACTTTTTTCTGAAAAGTTTTCAGCTTTTTTTACTTGTAAATTTGCTGCATTTCTTTCAGAACAATTTGCAACTTTTTTCTTAAAAAAATTTCAACTCTTTTTCATGGAAATTTCCAACTTTTTTCTAGAAATTTCTAGCTTTTTCTAAAAAAGTTGCAATTTTTTCTATAAATCTGCAACTATTTTCAAAAAATTCAGAACTTTTTTTTTCAAAATTGTTTTAATGTAAATTTTCCAAATTATTTTTGTAAATCTGTAATTTTTTTTTTCAAGAAAACTTGTACCTTTTACCTGCAAATTAGCAACTTTTTGTTTTTTGTAGATTTAAAACTGTTGTAAATTTGTGACTTTTTTCCTGATAAATTTGTGATTTTTCTCTCGTAAATTTGAAACTTTTTCTTTTAAATTAGCAATTTTTATCTGTAAATTTGCATCTTTATTTTCTAGATTTGAAACTTTTTTCTTGCAAATTGGCAAATTTTTATCTCTAAATTTGCAACTTTTTCCACATAAATTTGTAACTTTTTTCTGATAAATCTTCAACTTTTTTCTTGCAAATTTCCAACTTTTCTTTAAAGGAAAAAATGTGTCTCTTAAATTTGCTTTTTGGTAAATTTTATTTTTTTTTCTTGTAAATTAGTAAATTTTTTCCTGTAAAATTGAAACTTTTTTTTTTGTAAATTTGCAAGATTCATCTGGATGCCAATTAAACTTTTAGTTAATGTAATTATTTTGTATTTTGTAATTTAATTTTTAAGTAGGCATCTTTTCTCATATCTTTGCACCTTTTTCCTTACAAATTTGTATCTAAGTTGCATTTATCCTTTTGCACCTCATGCTTAATTTGTGAAAACCCCCAATTCCCCTCTTTGAAAAATAACAATCACCTCCTGATCACCTTGATCATTTTTCACACATTTTTCCCACTAACGGAGCCTAGCATGGAGCAGACTGAAGCGTCCCAACTGCAGAGCAGCAATGATTTAAAAGCTTCAAGTCTTAGCAATGGTAATAAAAGACCATTTGCAGCCTCCTGCTGATATATTCCTGCAACATTCTGCTGCTGAAACACTCCTCCACTGCTGATCTGAGTATTTTAACTCCTCCACACTAAACGAACCAAACTAACCCCTCCACACTTGATCCTGATGTGTGAAGTGTGTTTTCTGCGTTGGAGTCCTGTTTTCCTCACAGCGCAGTGGGTTGCCTGGGTCAGAATTTGGAGTTCGGACATGAAATCGACGAGCTTCCCCCGAGCTGTAAATTCCCTCTCACAGACATCCAGTTATCTCAGAGGCCAACCATTTAGACCCTCAGGTGTCGTAAATCTCACTTCTTGGCTCTCCAACAAGCCAGACGGCAGGATTACAATTCCACATCCATCGCTCACACTAAAGCTCCTAATTCCCTGTTACACAAAGCAGAAGCAACCCTCCCTTGCAGGAGCTCCAGAAAAGTCAGGGGATGGAGAAAAGGGGGAAAAAAAGGAGTTTAGAAAGTATTCTGTAAAGGAGCCAACAGCCAGCGGTGACTTTGCGATGCTTTGATGAATCATAGCTTCACGAAGCATCGTCCCGCCGAATGCTGCTCCTGATGCACCTATTAACACTCAGTTAATTACTAGCAATTAGCCTGGCCTCACACCTGAACAAATGCTGTGCCAACACACACACGATCCTTCACGGTGATGGAGGGAACGCATGCCGCAATGCTTCAGCTATTTAAAGCTGATTTACCAGAGCAAACTGGTTTGTTCTGGTCTTTAATGCTCGTCTTCAGTGCTGGGGGGTAATTCCACACTGATATTTGTCTTTATTCATCATCAACCACATCTTCTCCTTTAACTTCATTAGTTTTTCTTTTTACTCTTTGTCTGTTTGGGGCTAAGTAACGTTAATGTTTAATGAAAAAAACAGCACAACAGCACACATATATTGGGCCAAGATAGGCAAGTTTATATCAGATAAACATCTAATAGAGGTTGTTTGCATATTGGCTAGACATTGGCATAATGCCAAAATTGATTTTTTTTTTCTCATAAGTTTGCAGTTGTTTCTCATAAATTTTTAACTTTTTTTCAAAAAAAAAATGCTATTTTTTACATGTAAATTTGCATTTGTTTTCTTGTACATTTGGAACAATTTCAATTTTTTTTCTATAAATTTGCAGCTTTTTATCTGTTGGCCAATCATCCAAAATAACATTTTTTTAGCAAAAAAAAGAAAGAAAAGTTACAAATTTATAAAAGAAAAGTTGCAAATTTATGAGAAAAAAAAATCAATTTTGGCATTGTGCTGACATCTAGTCAATGTGCAAATGACCTCTATAAAATTCATTCTCAATGTAAACTTGCTTATTTTGGACTGATGCATGCTGTTATGCTATTTTTCCATTTTTACAAGGAACAAGTTGCAAATTTTTAGGAAAGAAAGTTTAAATTCTATAAGAAAAACGCTGCAAATTTAGAGGAAAAACTTTATAATCTACAAGAAAAAAAATTGCAGTTTTTTTTAAGAAAAAAGTTGGAAATTAAAAGGGAAAAAAGTAGCAATATTTCAGAAAAAAGTTGCAAATTGAAAAATTAACAATAAAAAAGTTGCAATTTTTTTATGAGAAGAGTTGAAAATTTGTACGGGAAAAAGTAACAATTTTTAAAAAAAAAGTTGGAAATTTATCAGAAAGAAGTATTTTTTTCAGAAAAAAGTTGCAAATTGAAACATTAAGGAAAAAAAGTTGTAAATTTTTGAGAAACAAGTTACAAATATTTAGGGAAAAAGTAACAATTTTTGAGAAAAAAGTATGCAAATTGAAAAATTAACAAGGAAAAATAGTTTTTGAGAAAAACATTGAAAATTTACGAGAACAAAGTTACAAATTTTTGAGAAAATGCTGTCGTCTACACATTGTCTTGCCAATGAGCAAACAACTTTAATAAGACATATTCCTGATGTAAACTTGCTAATCATTGCTCCATGTACAGCATACAGATCAAAAAACAAGTTATATTTAATAAAGTGGAATGACATAGGGGATAAGTATTGAACACATTTGGTGAAATTCATTTAATATTTAGTAGAAAAGCCTTTGTTGATAATAACAGTTTCCAGACGTCTCCTGTATGGAGAAACCAAGTGGAGGCATTGCTCAGGAGTGATTTTAGCCCATTCTTCCACACAAACTCTCTTCAAATCTTCAAGGTTCCTTGGGTGTCTTCTATGAACTCTGATCTTCAGTTTGTTCCACTGAGTTTCAGTTGGATTCGGGTCAGGTGACTAACTGGGCCATTCTAGCAGCATTATTTTCCTTCTCTGGAGCCAGTTGAGAGTTTCCTTGGTTGTATGTTTGGGATCATTGTCTTGCTGAAATGTCAACCCTCATTTCATCTTCAGCATCTTGGCATATGGCAACAGGTTCTTATTAAAGATGTTTCTGTACATTTGTCCATTCATCTTTCCTTCAGTTACTGTATATGAAGTCTGCCTGTACCATGTATTGAAAAACACCCCCATACCATGATGCTCCCACCTCCAAACATCACTGTTGGTGTGGTGTTTAGGGGCTGATGTGCAATGACATTTGTCCTACAAACATGCTGTGTTTTGTGCCATCCAAAAAGCTCAATTTTGGTGTCATCTGACTAGGCTATATTCTCCCTGTATTTTACTGGCTTATCCAAATGTTAACAGCAAACTGTAAAGCAGCTTCAACATGCTTTTTCTTCAGCAATGGAGTCTTGCGAGGTGAGTGGGCATAGAGTCCATGTCGGTTGAATGCATTACTTATCATTTTCTTTGAAACAGCAGTACCTGCTAACTCCAGGTCTTTCTAGAGCTCTCCATGAGTGGTCTTTGGCTCTTGGATAACTCTTCTGATAATTCTTTTGACTTCTCTGTCAGAAATCTTGAGAGGAGCTCCTGGTCGTGGTCGGTTTATAGAAAAATTATAATTTTTCCGCTTCCGAATGAAGGCTCCAGCAGTGCTTACTGGAACATTCAGCAGTTAGAAATGTGCCTGTGACCAATGCTATCATTATGTTTTGCAACAATCCACCATATTCCTGGGGGTGCCACTGTAGGAACAATTATGGGTGGAGCTTCCAGTTTCAGCTGATGTAGTGTTAAATCAGTCATTAACAGTGGGGTCGCAGGGGCATTTAAAATAGCGCTTTTAGAAGTTTTTCAAATTCATTTTAATGTATAGTCCACATAAGTGTTTTGCACTTAAGTGGCAGCAAATTTCAGCTCTTCCAGTTTTTGTATTTTTTGAATGTTTTGGCATAGTTCTGGTACTTGTTGATGGTGTTTTGGGTTGTGCCATAGACTGTATTAATGGAGGCTTCCCACCACACGGTGACAGACGACAGCCAAGCATGGCGTTGTGGCGTATGTCTGCTCTAAGGTAAATTTGATTATGTCCAACATATTTTAACAAAATGCAGCCGACTTTATTGCGGGGGAGACATGCTAGTTCGAATTATGAGTACAGGCAATGAGAAGTCATAAATCATGACTATTTCTTTGTTTGGTAGCGGCAAGTCCCGGGAAAACCCCAAGAGTGCCTGGTATCACTGGAAAGCTTAGAAATTGTACTTTATATATAATAACATGGAATAATATGTGAAATAACGTTACATCAGTTTTGAAAATGTCCTCAGAGTCACTCATTTTGCCAGCACCGGTCATTTGTTTACAGCGTTAGCATGTTAGCAGTGGTGCTAACTAACGGTGCTACAGTCTGCCAGGCCACTTCTTATCAGAATCAGAATCAGCTTTATTGGCCAAGTATGCACAACACATACAAGGAATTTGACTTTGGCTAAAAACTTGCTCTCATTGTTCAGGTGGAGGATTTAAATAAGGATTCAATGACAACAGAGTATGTACAGTAAATTACAGTCTGTCCACGTTTCTATAAAAGGATGCAAATATATACAGGAATATATGCAGTTATTTACTCAGACTAACCACACTTTGCAGAAATATATGAAAAAATATACAGTCACACAGTATTTCAATGTGAACTCAGATTCAGTGATATAATGTGAATGAAGTAAAAAGCAGTGTGAGAGTTATGTGCAATGTAATAATGGATGAAAAGTCATGAGTACAGCAGCAGGTAGGACTAGGTGAATGTTAGGAGTTCATCAGAGTGATGGCTTGAGGAAAGAAACTGTTCCTGTGACGGGTGGTCACAAGATCTTCTTCTTAAGATCTTCTTCCCATCCCTTGATAGTCATGGAAAGTGGTATGATTACATTACTGCTTTGAGGTGCAAGAGGCCATGTTCCCGCATTTTGGATGCCAAAGTCATTGTTTTTTAACCCTTTAACTGTCCAGATTAAATGGACGGGTAACGCACCCCCAGTGGCACAGCGCAGCACCTTCACTGGTCAACTTATTGACGTCCCCCGGCTATGCTGAGAATTTGTACTAATCTGCATTGATCTGACAGTTTAGAAGGTGGCAGACACGCACCGGAGGAATCATGGCTGACGTGGAATACAGCAAAGAAGAAGGAATCCTCACAGTACCAATGTGGATGCCTTCACGATTGGTCATTGCGGCAGTGATGATGACTGAAACTGCATGAAACAGGGAAAATAGCCGCGTAATACAAACGAAATTCATGTGGGATAATCAAAAGAGTTTGTAGATGTGGAAGCGGGTGTAAATAACTAAGTAAAGGTGATACATTGACCACGATGGATGAAAAACTGAGCTACCAGTATCAAGATGGCTGCGCCTGCGATCGTTATGCATTCTCACAGGAAAACTGCATTTTACAGGAAAAATAGCCATGTAATACAAACAAAATTCATGTGGGATGATCATAAGGGTTTGCAAATGTGTAAGTGGGTGTAAATTACTAAGTAAACGAGAAACATCGGCAATGATGGATGAAAACAGACCAGTCACGTGGACAAGCGAGCCCCCCCACCCGACAACAGGTAAGATAAATATGTTTTTTTTTACATTTTATTGATTTTCTGGTTCATATACTTTGAAGATTAGATAAAAACATACCCCTGTAGACAAATCGGTGTTAAAAAAAAAAAACAAAAAAAACATTTTTTTGTCTAAATGTGTCCAAAGTCCACTTTTGACTGAGTTATGTAATTTATATAGCTGCCACAACATTATGCAAATTAGATGCGTAAATTTATTCCTATCTGAAACTGGATCATATTCTACATCTTTTTATTTGACAGTGAGCTATTATCTCTTGCAACTTTCAAGTCATAGCCTTGGAAATCTGAACACATTTTATTGACATATTTTTTTTTTACCACTCTTGACCACTGAGGGGGTCACCCTTTAAGTGTTCCTGTTGCCATACGGCACCTGGGGTATCTAAAGAGTGAACAAGGCAAAGTGTCCTGTTTCAGTGACAACCATTTGCTCTAAACTAGTACAAAAAGTTGCTATTGTGGCCACACATGTGACCTACTTTGTGACTTATTTAAGGCCTCACATTTGAGATAAGAACAAAGACAGAATTCCCTTGGAGATAACAGGAAGCTGGAAGGTGTTAGCTTTGGTATGCAGGGGCCTGAGACTGTGGGGGTGATATTAAGAGATTATAGAGGAGATGCATTGTTACTGGTGATTATAAAGCAATGTGACTTGTGATGCAAAGTGACGTGATTATAATGCAGTGTGACTTGTGATGCAAATTGACTCGTGAGCTGTGAGAGTCCCGGGTATTTAAGGGACGAGAGTTTCCTGTGATATCCTCTTTCTTCGTTGAGATGATGGTGAATGTGAATAAAGCTGCTTTGAGAGAGATCAGTCTCATACTTTTCACATTCCCACACTGGTAACCCAAGACGTAGCATGCAACAACAAGAGAGTTCCCCGGGGCCAGCCTCGTCAGGAGCCCCCAGCCAAGCGAATGCCGCTACGGTCCAGCTACCGGACTTTTGGCAGAACAATCCGCGCTCCTGGTTCCACGCGGTTGAGGCACAATTCAACCTCCGGGGAATATCGGTAGACGACACAAAATTCTACCATGTGGTCGCAAGACTGGACAACCACATGGCTCAACACGTGGAGAGCCTTATCGAGCAGCTGCCAGATAACGACAAATGTGACGCGTTGAAGGCTGCACTCATCCAGCACTTCACCCCCTCCATCGAGGAGCGAGCAGAGAGACTCCTGGTGCTGACTGAGTTGGGAGATGACACGCCCGTTAATCTGATGGAGAAGATGTTGAGGTTGAAAGGCTCAGATGACGACCACTTCATCTTCACCCACCTCTTCCTCAGGACCCTACTGTCAGCTACGAGAGCGACCCTGACCAGTTCGCCGTTGTTGGCCCAGCGGGACTACCGCGCGCTGGCCCGGGAGGCACAGCGAACTGTCAACGCCAGCAGACAGCGCGCGGCCACGGCCGCAGCAGCGGAACTCGGCATGACGACCGCAGATGGCAGGAGGCCAGGGGCAGCAGTAGCAGACCCACCAACGACGGCGGCAGCGAGAGCCAGGGAACGCGGAGGAGACTTCCTTTGTTTCTACCATCGCCATTTCGCAGAGAGGGCACGCAAGTGTGTACCACTGTGCCAGTTTCAGCATTCGGGAAATGCCAAGACCGGGGGTCGGTAGCAGCCGCGGCCCTCGGGGAAGAGAACAAGCTGCTCTACTTGTTGGACGCACGCTCGGGGAGGCAGTTCCTCGTGGACACAGGCTCCCAGTTGAGTTTCATCACACCTTCCTAGCGGACAGGCTGGCAGGTTCCAGAGGTCCCGGGGTGACAGCAGCGAACGGCTAGGAGATTAAGACCTTCGGTGAGAAGACTCTGCTTCTGTCTCTACACGGCCGTACATTTGAGTGGACTTTTGTTATAGCAGCAGTGAATTTCAATATGTTGGGGGCTGATTTTTTGTGCTCACATGGTTTATTGGTTGATCTCGCTAACAGGTGCCTGGTTAATGCATTTTCTTTTGATTCTATTCCCTGTACAGCGCGAGTGGCCCCGCCTACAGCACAAGCCAACGTCACAGCTGCAAGTGGTAAGTTCCACACACTGCTCACTCAGTTCCCAGCACTCACGGTCCCCACATTTTCGGCAACAGTCGCTAAACACGGGGTGGAGCATTTTATTACCACTACCGGACCGCCCGTTTTTACAAAAGCTCGGCGCTTGGACGCAGCTAAACTGGCCATAGCGCGCGAGGAGTTCGCCAACCTGGAGAGGTTGGGCATTATCAGGCGTTCAAAAAGTCGGTGGGCTTTCCCGCTACACATGGTCCCGAAGGCTGACGGATCATGGCGACCTTGCGGGGATTTCCGCAGGTTAACCAACGCTACAGCGCACGACCGCTACCCAATCCTGCATATCCAAGATTTTTCCGTTCATTTGGCAGGGGCTCGTGTTTTTTCTAAGATCGATTTGGTCCGCAGTTACCACCAAGTCCCAGTGCGTGCTGAGGACATACCCAAAACAGCGGTAATCACTCCATTTGGCCTATTCAAGTTTTTACGCATGCCATTCGGGCTTAAAGGGGCTGCACAGACGTTCCAACGCATGATGGACGCGGTGCTACGCGATCTCCCTTTCGTGTTCATCTACTTAGACGATATTTTGGTAGCCAGGGCGTCCGAAGACGAACACGAAAACCACCTAGCCACAGTTTTCTGGAGGTTGGGAGATCACGGGTTAATAATCAACCCAGCGAAGTGTCAGTTCGGGGTGGTGCAGATTGATTTTTTAGGACACTGCGTCTCCCCCGAAGGAGCGGTTCCGCTTCCTGACAAAGTGCGCGTGGTAACAGATTTTCCCCGGCCGCAAATGGTCAGGGCGTTACAGGAGTTTTTGGGAATGGTGAATTTTTATAACCGTTTTCTCCCACACGCGGCGCAACTCATGCAACTGCTGTATGCCGCGCTCAAAAAACAGAAACCCGCGAATAAGGTCGAGTGGTCCCTGGAGCGGGAGCAAGCGTTCTCGGAGGTTAAAGCAGCCTTGGCAAAGGCTGCGTTGTTGGCACACCCAGACCCAACGGCCCGCATAGCGCTCACTACTGATGCATCTGATGTGGCCATGGGGCGGTCGTGGAGCAGCACGTAGCCCGGGTTTGGCAGCCCCTCGCCTTTTTCAGCAGGACCTTGCGCGATAGTGAACGTAAATACAGCGCGTTCGACAGGGAGCTGCTGGCTCTCCATTTGGCCATCCACCACTTTCAGTTCTGGCTGGAAGGACGCTGTTTCACTGCGTTCGTTGACCACAAGCTGCTAACATTCGCGATGGCCAAGGTTTCTGAACCATGGTCAGGCCGGCAGCAGAGACAGCTGGCCGCGATTTCGGAGTTTACCATTGATATTCAGCATGTGGCGGGCAAACTGAATGTAGTGGCAGATTGCCTCTTGCATGCCGTGGCGGCTCCAGTCAGCGTAGGGCTAGATTACGCAGCCATGGCCACGGAGCAGGTTATTGACGCGGATGTGCGCGCGCTCCAGTCTGGACCAACAGGATTAAGCCTGGAGAAAAGGGTGCTGCAAGACGGTATGCCCCCTCTAATCTGCGATGTCTCCACTGGACGGCCGCGTCCAGTAGTACCTGCCGCGTGGCGCCGCCGCGTTTTTGACTCGATTCATTCTTTAGCGCACCCTGGAGTGCGCGCGTCGGTCAAAATGGTAGGAGAGAAATTTGTGTGGCCGAGTCTTCGCAAACAAGTTAAAGAGTGGGCAGCAGCCTGCACGGCGTGTCAACGAGCCAAAGTACACAGGCACACAAGGGCTCCTTTGGAGCCATTTCACATTCAGGCCAAGAGGTTCGATCACGTTCATGTGGACCTCGTGGGCCCCCTTCCGCCGTCACAAGGGTGCACACACCTTCTGACAATGGTGGACCGCACCACGCGCTGGCCTGAAGTGGTCCCGCTGGCATCAATCATGGCTGAGGAGGTGGCGCGCGTGTTTTTAACAGCTTGGGTGGCGCGCTTTGGCATTCTGTCGGACATTACGTCTGACAGAGGCCCTCAATTTGTGTTCGAACTTTGGTCGACAATGGCCTGCAACCTGGGTGTCACAATTCACCGCACAACCGCGTACAATCCGCAGGCTAACGGGTTATGCGAACATTTTCATAGGTCATTGAAATCGGCTCTCAGAGCGTCATTGACCGATGCAAATTGGGTAGACAAGTTACCGTGGATTTTATTGGGGTTGCGTTCTGCGCCTAAAGAGGACTTAGAAGCCTCCCCAGCGGAGCTCATGTTTGCGCAACCACTTCAGCTGCCTGGGGAGTTTCTCCCAGATAACCCGGCTCCAGACACCTCCCCGTCTCAGCTGTTGTGGAGTAACACAGAATCAAGCACGCTGCCCGGCCCCGTGCACCACAGTTTTCTGCGCGTTTTTGTGCCTAAAGCTTTGAAAAACGCGGAGTTTGTTTTTATCAGACATGACACACATTGCACGCCACTGTGACCACCTTATGATGGGCCGTTCAGAGTGTTGGAAACAGGGGACAAGCATTTTTTGCTAGATTTGGGGGGTAGGAGGGAAAAGGTTGGCATAAACAGACTCAAACCCGCTTTTGTGGTGGCGGACGAGCAAGTGCTGTTGGCAAGGGCCCCTCGATGCGGCAGGCCACCACGGGGTGTTTCCCAGAGTAATATCTCCCCAGATCACCCGCAGAGACTGACAGAAAGTTTGCACCCTCAGACAGCAGCTCCCCAGCATGACGGCGCCGTGGAGGCGGTGAAACCTGGTTACAGCAGATACGGGAGAAGACTGAGGCCCAAGCAGCATGTGGATTGATGTACAATGATGTTATCACAGCATGCAAACTGTTATTCTGTTGTTCGATCTAAATGTTTGGGGGGGGTGGCCACATATGTGACCTACTTTGTGACTTATTTAAGGCCTCACATTTGAGATAAGAACAAAGACAGAATTCCCTTGGAGATAACAGGAAGCTGGAAGGTGTTAGCTTTGGTATGCAGGGGCTTGAGACTGTGGGGGTGATATTAAGAGATTATAGAGGAGATGCATTGTTACTGGTGATTATAATGCAATGTGACTTGTGATGCAAAGTGACGTGATTATAATGCAGTGTGACTTGTGATGCAAATTGACTTGTGAGCTGTGAGAGTCCCGGGCATTTAAGGGACGAGAGTTTCCTGTGATATCCTCTTTCTTCGTTGAGATGATGGTGAATGTGAATAAAGCTGCTTTGAGAGAGATCAGTCTCATCCTTTTCACATTCCCACACTATCATAATTCACGCAAGGCATCATGGTGCCTAGGAATAAGGTGGATAAGGTTGTGAAGGTCTAGAGGGAGCTCTTTGCTTCTACCCTTCATGAGTTTTTTGTGGTGTGACAATCTGATATTGACAGACCTTTCAAAAGACTATCAGTCAGGACTTAACCAGCTGAAATTAATTTGCACTGATGGGTGATTTTTTAACGTCCCTATTTCTGATGGATTTCAGCTGTTTTCTTAGCTTTCTATGCCTTTTTGCCCTTCCTTTTCTTCATGTGTTCAATACTTATTCCCTATTTTAGTCCACTTTATTAAATAGTACTTGTTTTGTGAACACAGTTACCTTGATTTATTTGTATGTATGGATTATGTGGGTTGTTTCTGATATCTGGTCAAAATCTCAGGTGAATGGCTCCATCACAAATATGTTTTAACTAGAAAAATGTTGACGTGTTCAATTCTTATTTTCCCTGCTGTATGTGTGCCATCGGGGTGATCCCGACTCCTCACTGTCTCTCTGCCTCCCAGCATTCCACTCAAACTAGAAGGTGAACTCTGCCACTGTTTTGATCAGAAGAACGTCTCACTTTCACCGGTCTCCAAAAATTAAACCATAGTATTGATTTTCAGACACAGCCACGTGTAGTTTTATCGTTTACTGTCAGCCAACACAACCTCAGAGTGGCTGTATCACAGCCCAGCCCTGACACCAACACAAACTGGTGCATTTTTCACAACAGGAAAAGCTGTATCCTTCCTTTACATACAGGAGCAAATCAGAGCAGGAAGAAAAGTGTATATTTTATTCATATTTACATATTTCAGTGTCTGCCTGCTGCAGCTTTCGCAACCATGCCTGAACAGTCAGAGCACTTGAGTTCCCGCTGAGGCAGATGGCTGCTCTCGCTGCTCCTCCTGTTAGACAAGGTGTCAAACTGTTAATAAATAATAACCGAGGACTGAAGATTTAGCTTTTTTATGAATCATTAATGCCATAAGAAAATATCAGACATATGAAATCTGTTGTGTTGGGTTTCAGGGACCTTTATTGTGTGACACTGGTGGTGGCTCCACCTTTCCGGCTCCACCACCACCCAGGGTATAAGAGAGCAGTGAGAGAGAGGGGCGGTCTCGTTGCCTCCTCGCTGCTTGGAGGCTGTGTATGTATGGTGAGAAGACATTACTAATAAACTTGTGTCCAGTTCAACACTCAGCCTCGTCCTTGGCTCCTACTACCGACATAACATTTGGTGAAGAGGATAAAAGGTATGGATGTGTATGCATACCTGTCAAGTGATACGGTTTCGCCGTATTTTAATACGGGGAAAATGCAATTTTAGCAAATACGGGCGTATTGCCATTTCTGTACGCCAAAAAGAAAAATATACAGCGAAAAAAAAAATTATTGAGAGAATCTAAAATCAACTGAACAGTAATTTGATTCCTGGCGAAACTGAACGCACCTAAGCAGTCTTTTTGTGATTTTCAAAATGGCTTCATGCAGCGCGCGGCCGGCGAAGAAAACAAAGCTTGAAGAAAAGGGAAATCGAGGGACTGGACGTCACCAAAAAGAATGGGAGAAGCCGAGCTTCGAGAAGGGAAAATACGCTCATCTGCATCAGATCGTACCTGACAGCCAGACCCACACTGCAGGTCGGCGCCTTTTTAGTCCTTCATGCTTCCTAGACACACTGGATATAAAGTATCAAACTTCAGCTTTCAGTAGATCAAACCCAATGAAGGTGATGATTTACAGTAGGTGAGAATAGGGAAACACCATCTTTGACTGATAGCACTGTTCAGATTCAGCAGGGCATATGCTGCTCCATGATAGCTATGGCACTAAAAAACAGGATTTTCAATTTTATATAATTTAGCTAAAATATAGAAATGTTACACATTTATGAGGGCTGTTCATAAGAGATTCCCCCTGAGTCATCTTCCATGGACCGAGAAGATTCAACCTTGGCACATTTATTAGTCTTTCTCTGCATAGTTACCACCAAGGGTTACACATTTCTCCTATCGCTTTATGCAGCTGTGGAGACCTCACCTGTAGAAGTCTGCAGGCTGTGCCAGAAGCCACAACTTGACCATGGAAATCAGCATTTCATTGTCTTGGAAGGGCTTGCCCTTCAAAAATGACTTCATTGTTGGAAAAAGGTGGAAGTCAATGGTGTAAGGTAGGGCGGGAAGTGGGGTGAGGAAGGATTAAATAGCCACAGAACTGTGCTTCCCTCTGGGCAACGTGTAAGTTGTGAACCCGGCATTATCTTGCAGAAAGCGGACACCTTTGGTCAGCATGATGATTGCTTTTGATTACCTTTTGCAAGTTCTGCAGCAGTGAAGTGTAGTAAGTCCCGGTAATTGTGGCCCCACTTCCCCCAGCTCCTCAAAAGTGTACTCAGCGCTGCTTTGCCTTCCTCACAGCAATGCTGACAGTGAGAGGGCTTTCAGCACGGTCAGGAAAATTCACACTGACTTCAGAAAAAGTACGCTCCCAGAAACTCTGACTTCTTTCATGCAAGTGAAAATGAATTGTGACACTCCGTGCTTCAAGGTCAAGCCTTCAAAAGAAATGCTAGAGTCAGCAAAGGCTGCTACTTGGAACTATAACAAGCAGCATCAGTGAACATTTTCTTGCTTCAAGTTCATCCAAGTGCATTAGTGTAACAAAGCTGACAATTAAAAACTCTTTAATTCCAAGTGTATATATCTAGCTGACAATTAAGAACTATATTCAGAATTATTCTTATTGTGTACTTTCAAATTAAGCAATCTACCTTGTGCTAATGCAAATTAGAAAAATATTTTTTATTTATTTATTTATTATTAATATTATCATTTATTTATTTTTATTTATTTTTTTTTATTTTTTTTTATTTATTTATTTTTTTGTGCTACTTGGCTTATTATTTTCACATTACCAAAAAGCTATGGCTCAAGATTGTGTCCATATAAGTGTACATATGAATAAATATGTTTGAAATAGTTCATGTTGCAATTGTTGTTGTTTGTTTGGTTTTTGTTTTTTGTTTTTTTTTGCTTCAGTTTTCTTTCATCTGCCCATAAATACAGTTTTTAAGTACTCAGTACAGGTGTGAAAGCCCCCCCAATAAGGGGGGCATGAGGTATGTCTTGACAGGTATGCGTATGTCACTTTGATTCGGCCATTTTTGGAGCTTCCTGGTGAACCCCCCATCTCTTGGGCAAGGTGATTTACTACTTTTCAAACATACTTGGTGGCATTGGACCTTGGAAGACTGGAGAAGTTGAAGGTACGAGCACTGCTGGTTCATAATTTAGGAATGGAGGGACAACGTATTTTAAGCACTTTAGCTGAGTGTGACAGCTTTGAAGAAGTGGTGGAGCTAATGGTGTGACATTTTTGAGCCCCGGAAGACGTCATCGTCCTTAGGATCCAATTTTGACAGCACTGCCAACGGAGTGATGAGTCGGTGCAACGGTTTGTGGCAGACCTGTTCCAGCTGGCCAAAGACTGTCAGTTTGGAGCATTGGAGAAAGAGATGGTCCGCGACCAGCTGGCGGAACATACTATTTTCATGGCTACGAGGTTGAAGTTCTTTAC
This sequence comes from Pholidichthys leucotaenia, assembly GCA_020510985.1. Classification (NCBI taxonomy): domain Eukaryota; kingdom Metazoa; phylum Chordata; class Actinopteri; order Cichliformes; family Pholidichthyidae; genus Pholidichthys; species Pholidichthys leucotaenia. The sequence continues at coordinate 282,605,277 of CM035840.1, forward strand.
ATTCTCAGGTGAACAGATGTTATCCAAAGCCATTGAGTTAGCTCAGTAGTTTGAGGTGGCAGACAAGCTATCACGGGAGGTCAGCGAGAGAGCACCATGTCGCCAGTTTGAACCACAGTCGACAGCGCAGGCAGTGGACCCGGACAGTGACGACTGTGTGGAAGATGAGGGAAGCAGCACTAATGCTGTCAAGATGAGGTCTGCCCCGGGATCGCCCAGGTGTTTGGGCTGTGGGCCCAAGAAGCACTGCTACAAGGCTAGGGAGTGTCCTGCAAGAGTGAAACACTGCAGCAAGTGTGGACTCTTATATCATTTTGCCAGGGCATGTCACAAGTTCGATCGAGGGGATTCGAGACGTAAGGAGGACCCTCCCGCTCCCACAGAAATTATTTTGTGTTTTTCTGTTAATTTAGGAACACGGCAGTGATTTCCTTTAGTTGGACTGTTTCTTTAGTACAGACGGCAGAATAATCCATCTTGCCGTGTGGGGGGTGGGACGGTAGTCCACTTGTCCTCCCCTAGTTTTAGTTGTTTTGAGTGACTGTGATATACCCATTTTAGGCATTTCTGTTTAGTTTTCTTAGTGCGTGATTCGGGTTCCAAATTGGGGAGGGTCTTGAGTGTGTGTTTTGGACCTTTTTGAAGAGGTGGGAGAAAGTTGGGTTGGGTTTCAGGGACCTTTATTGTATGACACGGGTGGTGGCTCCACCTTTCCGGTTTCGCCGCCACCCCGGGGAAAAGAGGGCAATGAGAGAGAGGGGCGGTCTCTTGGCTTCCTCTCTGTCTGGCGGGTGTGCATGTATAGTGAGAAGGCGTCACTAATAAACACGTGTCCAGTTCAACACTCAGCCTCGTCCTTGGCTCCTACTACTGACACACACACGTGGACAAAATTGTACCCCTCTGTTAATGAAAGAAAAACCCACAATGGTCACAGAAATAGCTTGAATCTAACAAAAGTGGTAATAAATAAAAAATCTATGAAAATTAACCAATGAAAATAAGACAATGCTTTTGAATTGTGGTTCAACAGATTTATTTAAAAAAAAACAAAAAAAAACAAAAAACAAACTCACAGGCCTGGACAAAAATGATGGTACCCCTAGAAAAGATTGAAAATAATGTGACTATAGGGACAAAGGGGTACCAACAATTTTGTCCACGGCTGTAATAAAATCATATCACCATCTACAGTAAAGAAACACTTCTGATAACTCCAATCATGGTTTGTTCCTCACAAGAGAAAGAACTTTTATCCAGATGTTTTTCAGTAAAGTAACGAAGATGTAGTTGATTAGTTATTTTATCAAGGCGTACTGTTATTCACCGATTTAGCATAAGGTGCAAATGTGTAAATGTAAATTACAGTGGGGCAAAAAAGTATTTAGTCAGCCACCAATTGTGCAAGTTCTCCCACTTAAAAGATCAGAGAGGTCTCCAATTTTCATCATAGGTATACCTCAACTATGAGAGACAAAATGAGAAAAAAAAAAAATCCAGAAAATCACAATGAAGGATTTTTAATGAATTAATTGGTAAATTCCTTGGTAAAATAAGTATTTGGTCAATAACAAAAGTTCATCTCAATACTTTGTTATATACCCTTTGTTGGCAATGACAGAAGTCAAACGTTTTCTGTAAGTCTTCACAAGGTTTTCACACACTGTTGCTGGTATTTTAGCCCATTCCTCCATGCAGATTTCCTCTAGAGCAGTGATGTAATGGGGCTGTCGCTGGGCAACACGGACTTTTAACTCCCTCCAAAGATTTACTATGGGGTTGAGATCTGGAGACTGGCTAGGCCACTCCAGGACCTTGAAATGCTTCTTACGAAGCAACTCCTTCATTGCCCCGGCAGTGTGTTTGGGATCATTGTCATGCTGAAAGACCCAGCCACGTTTCATCTTCAATGCCCTTGCTAATGGAAGGAGGTTTTCACTCAAAATCTCATGATACATGGCCCCATTCATTCTTTCCTTTATACGGATCAGTCGTCCTGGTCCCTTTGCAGAAAAACAGCCCCAAAGCATGATGTTTCCACCCCTATGTTTCGCAGTAGGTATGGTGTTCTTTCTCCTCCAAACATGACAAGTTGAGTTTTTACCAAAAAGTTCTATTTTGGTTTCATCTGACCATATGACATTTTCCCAATCCTCTTCCAGATCATCCAAATGCTCTCTAGCAAACTTCAGATGGGCCTGGACGTGTACTGGCTTAAGCAGGGGGACACATCTGGCACTGTAGGATTTGAGTCCCTGGTGGCGTAGTGTGTTACTGATGGTAGCCTTTGTTACTTTGGTCCCAGCTCTCTGCAGGTCATTCATTAGGTCCCCCTGTGTGGTTCTGGGATTTTTGCTCACCGTTCTCATGATCATTTTGACCCTACAGGGTGAGATCTTGCTTGAAGCCCCAGATCGAGGAAGATTATCAGTGGTCTTGTATGTCTTTCATTTTCTAATAATTGCTCCCACAGTGGATTTCTTCACACCAAGCTGCTTACCTATTGCAGATTCAGTCTTCCCAGCCTGGTGCAGGTCTACAATTTTGTTTCTGGTGTCCTTTGACAGCTCTTTGGTCTTGGCCATAGTGGAGTTTGGAGTCTGACTGTTTGAGGTTGTGGACAGGTGTCTTTTATACTGATAATGAGTTCAAACAGGTGCCATTAATACAGGTAACAAGTGGAGGACAGAGGAGCCTCTTAAAGAAGAAGTTACAGGTCTGTGAAAGCCAGAAATCTTGCTTGTTTGTACGTGACCAAATACTTATTTTACCAAGGAATTTACCAATTAATTCATTAAAAATCCTTCAATGTGATTTTGTGGATTTTTTTTCTCATTTTGTCTCTCATAGTTGAGGTATACCTATGATGAAAATTGGAGACCTCTCTCATCTTTTAAGTGGGAGAACTTGCACAATTGGTGGCTGACTAAATACTTTTTTTGCCCCACTGTAGGTACAAATTTTCAGGAAAATAGCTGCAACAATATGATAAAAGATGCCAGTTTAAAAAATGTTTTAAGAAGTCATAAACTACAAGTCAGTTGCACAGAATAAAAATTTAACAAGCATCGACATGAGGGTTTAAAATTTGTGAGAAAAAAAAAAGTTGAAAACTTACAGGAAAAAAATATAGGAAAAAAATATGAGGAAAATTTTGAAAACTTATTACAAAAGGATGGAAATTTGTAGGAAATTTTTTTTACAAAATTCTGAGAAAAAGTTTCAAATTTTTGAAATTTTTTTTTTTTTAAAAGTAGAAACTATTAAAGATTATTACATTTTTTTTGCTATATCTGCTTAATTGGTGGTTCATAATCAGCAGAAACAAGAGAGACTATATGTGTGTGAATGAGATGGAGGCAGGTGTAATGGTGAAGATGAAAGGAATAGAGGCACTTAAAGTAGATGAGTTTACCTCTAGGCAGATGCCAGCATCAGCACTGACAATCACCGGCAACCCGCTTATTCCATTGACTGTAACTCTGTGAATATTCTGCCTAGAAATTTCATTCCAAAGTGCTTGAGAAAGCTGAGAAGTTGGTCTTTACCATAATACCAGACATGGCGTCAAACGTCATGACAGAATTTTACTGATCAGACAAGGGCAAAGCTAACAGCAAGCTAACGGGGTTAACATGCAGAGTAGTCGGCCATCATGGAGTGTGGCGTAAGTGGACTTTTTGCACTGTTTTAGTGGTGTTTATAAATAGTAGTTTCGCATTGTAAATAGTAGTTTTAGTATTGTTTGTGATAGGTTTGGAGTGCCTTTTATTGTTTTTGTAAAGTGTTTTGTCCGTGTTTATAATGAGTGTCTATTGTTCTCGTTCGTGCAGCAATACATCCGGTGACTGTGTTTTTAGATATTTCAGAGTTTTTATTAGGATAATTTTCAGAATAATTATTCTCAAAGTCAAAAATCAGGCAGAATATTTAAATCTAAGTTGATTTATTTTCCTCATGGCCAGTGAGGGAGAGGCAGTTTAAATGGCAGCAGCTTCATGTCCGTGAACACATGCCTCTGAAAAAAAAAAAAAAAAAAAAAAAAAAATTTCTCAGGGCAACTTTTTAAGCTGTCTTATCAATGGGGAGTGAGAGAGATTGTCCAGAAGACAAAAAGTCCTGCCCTTGAGTCCACGAAGCGCACAGTCCTTATCAAATGTTTTCAGGAGCCAGTGTAAATCTCGGTCCCACAGAACTGAACATGATGAATTGAAACCAGCTGCAGTCATTAAAAAATATCTGAACACTCATTAACCACTGAACAGATTTATAATCACTAACTCATGCATGATTACACACAGAATGAAGCTGCCCAAAGGCCATATATAAAATGCACATATGAGAATATAAAAGACATGTAATAATATACAAATAATATAAGAATTATATGGAATTTTTCTATCATAGTCCCCCCTTGATGTTTAATAAAGCATCACAATTAAAAGAAAAATAACAAATGATCAACTAAAGAAAAGTGAATTGAATAATAATGAATTTATATATGTAAGGATGTACATGTTCTTATGTGTCTTTGCAGATTAGCAGATTAGCAGCAATTGTATGAGGTAGTTTAAACTAAAACAAAGCTATGATAAAATGGGTAGCAATAAAAGTGAATATGTGCAATGATAAGTGTAAAATATATAATCAAAATTGGTAGTATTGCCCCTTTATCATCCTCATCATCTGCAGCAAATGCATCAAGACATATCACTAAGTTTACATGAACCAGCTTCATCATCATATTACAGACACAAGGACTCACACAGGAAAAGACCAAAATTATCACTACAAAAATCACTAACAAATTCATGATGAGACTTCCCCATGAAGAGAACCACTAACTTAATCAATTTTGTGCATCAGTGACATTACACAAGGCAGGACGGCTGCATATGGCTGAAGTAATAAAATGAATATTTGCATTATTTTCAAGGATGAAAGTAAAACAATAACCTCCTATAAATGGGCACATAATGGGCACATGCCCCTACGGGTGGCACTTAATTGATCAAGAACCATTCTATTTTGTGTCATAAATTTTACGAATGATTGTAACCTATAATTGAGTGTTTCAATCCATAAGGTGTTCAGGATCCTCACTCCTGTGCTTTCCATCTGAAATTGCTCTGGTACATCCATGCCCCAAATGGCATCATGTAAAAAAAAGGGAAGCATCCTGTGGTAAGAAAGCATCTCTCTACACCCTACCCACCTGGCCTACCGACATAATGAGGCTACGATCAGTCGCCAAAACGGAGCACACAATCCCTGCCCAACTCGCGGCCAGGTGTGGGTATGCCCAATGACCACATGGCCTCTATCCCCCTGTTTTGACAATGTAGGTCTTCAGGATAACACTTGCCTGCTTTGTTGGTCAAGCAGGTGGCAGTACAGAGGAGAGACTCACTGTAAGCCGTTGCACACTTAGAGAGTGTTAAGCTACCCAGAGGGACATAACCGCTTCAAAAAGGAGGAATTCCCTGATGAAATTAACCTTGCCTTTGCAGAGTAAGGAGTGTCATCACATTTCTGATCAGTGGAGTGAAAAGTGTTGTGACAGGTATGATTCAAAGTAATGCTTGCTGTGTTATTTCTGTATATAGCCTCTCTTGAGAAACAGACAGCCTTTGGTAGCTGCATTTTTTTTTAGCAGTAACAGATAATTTGTCCAGCTGATAGTGGTATTAAGGAACAGACATAACAATTCAAACAATTAGCTGATTTAGCTGTGTGATTAATATATCGCCACCAGACATTGTTAGCATAAACAAGATCATAATGAGCTGGAGCTTTCAGCCGGTCATGGTGAGCGTGTAATAAATCCTGCTATACAGTGTATAGGCTTTGGAGCAGCTAAGAAAAAACAAAAGTATTACCACAAGAATGATGAGGATGAAAAAGAAACAACAACCGCACCCTTCTTTCCCTTGCATTTTTGCCCCTCCATGATAAAGTTTTTTTCGCTATGTAAACCCTTTACTGGACGCCAGGGGGCACCATCAGCCAACGCTTATATAGAGAAACAGTTAAAACAGTCAGTTGCTGAGGTTTTCTTTTTCTTTTTTTTTTTTTTAGTGAGTTCATAGTGTGTATTAAACAGTCTCTTGCTGGGGGTTCCAAATGGGGTAAAATGTTAGATGTACCCAAGAGTCACATCCTTTGCCTTTCTCAGCTGTTGGTGTTGCCAGGATAACCTCTGTGTTTTCCTTGCCAAGGAGTACTGGTCCAATTTTCCTCTTTTTGACGACTAGATCCCCTGGTTTGGCCAAAAGATGGGCGCACCTCCCACGGTTCCTTCGTCACACGGTCCCTCCTGGGAAGGGCAGCATGGATAACATCTCTGTCAGTTGTCATTCTTTGCATGTAATCAACCAGAAGTCCTTCCTCATCACCTAAGTTAAATGGTTTTGATAGTAGGGTTTGCCATTCATAATTTTCCTATTTTTCTTTGTCACTATTTTTCTACGCCATCTCTCATAATCCTATTTGCACGTTATGCTAATCCTATACAGTGTTGATGGTAAGCTAAATGGTTTCCTAGGTAAATGTTGAGCACTGTACCTAAATGTGATTTGATTTGATTTGCAAAGTGTATTCCATTAAATGTATTCCATTATCTAAGTAAACCATTTCAGCTATTTTATATCTTGATATTGTTTCAGTTAAGGGTTTCAGTGCTACTATAGCGCTACTATAGTGCTACTATAGCAGTATTTGGATTAGTACAAGGAAGGCCTTTGTCTATTTAGTAAGTATGTCAACAATTACTAAACAACATCTTTGCCTTCACACATTTAACTCAATTGGATCCATGCAAAGGTTTTGAAAAGAATAAGTTTATGCAGGGAAGGTCATATTATTTTTGCTTTGAGCTCCCTTAAGCATTGTTTTCTTCATACATAATTGAGTAAAAATCTGTTTTGTCTTTGGGGCAGATTTTAAATTGAGTCCCACAGCAAGCTTCATCAGCATAAATTGGACTTTCCTTCGACATTTGGAACTTTTCCCTATAAATCTGCATGGCTTTTCTTTTTCCTTATTAGTATACTTTTTTTTTTTTATAAACATGATATTTTTCCTTCCTGTTTTTTTTCTCTCTTTTCCTTTTCTCTTCTTAATTTTTACTGTATTTCTTATAAAGTCTTAGTATCTTTTTCCACAATAATCTGCAAATATTTTTCATCATATAATTTTCTTAAATACCTGCAAATTTATCAATGTAAATTTAACTTCTCCTATTGAATGTTTTGACTCCATTACCAAGCTGTTTCATCTACTGTACAGTATATGTTTTCTTTCCTACATTTTTGATCATTTATTGATAATTTTTATTCATGATCTATTTTTGTGAGGATTTTTTAGCTAATTAATTATTGTGGTACACCCCCCCCCCCCCCGCCTTTGATGAATGGAGATGCCCATTCATCAAAATGGTGGCTTGCATTTTTTTTTTAAATTTTTTTTAGTGTTTTCCTAAGAGATATAGTCTGTGCCAGTAATATGTGCGGCACATGTACATATGGTTAATATAGATGATTTTTTTGGATAGTGTAACGCCCTTAAAATGAACTCTGTAATCATGCCTCTTCTTGTGAGAGTCTTCTCTTGGCCTAATTTGCACATGTCGGTTAAAATAATTAACCCAGGTGCCTGTGCATATTTAATTATTGTAACCAATTCTGAATTATTCATTAAAACCACATCTGCCTGTCCTGTTGACCACAGACAGTTTGAGTTTGTGTTAGTGCGTGTTTGTGAAAGGGTATCTCCCACTCCTTCTGTTAATGGAAGGGTGGACATATTGCTTAATTTGAATTTGGCTTCATTCTGCACAAGGAATGCATTATTTCCTATGTTTCTTCCTAAATTTTGATGTGGTCTGTAGTCCCGGGGCATGGCTCGGCCAAAACCAAGCACCACAAACACAGCCCAGCTCTTCAGCACATCAAAATCATACAACACAATTATTCCTTATTCCTGTCACATTTCTGAAATGTGATACTGCCATACCATTATCTGGTGAGAGGCGTCATTATGATGTGTCAGACCTGCAATGTCATTTCAGGTACAAACTGCATTTTCAAAGTCACAGTCAGGTAAACTGATATGTGTTATGTCATTGTCAATATCATTTGTTTTACTTAGCTTTGGGTCTGCTTATCACATCTTGTGGTCCGCCTGTGAGGTCCTCCTGCCCCCACACTGCCGCCACCCCCAGCCAATGACCATAATGTTCAGGTTGATGACAAATGTCATGTTCCCCTTGCCACAGCCAGCCTGCTCCACACCTCTCTCCGTCCTCCTGTCCACCACAAACGTCCAATGTCGGTGCCATCCTGAAAAAATAAAATCGGGGTAAGCTGTACCCCCCCTCCCCCACGTCAGAAATCACACAAACAGGAGCTCAAATTTGTCTTCTCATTGTAAGCGTTACTCTTGTATTCATTCAACTTTGTCCCTTTAAGTTGTCACAGTTTATTGTAATGTTGATAAAAATCTTTAGTCGAGCTAATGGTTCAGTTTTTGTTTTTGCCTATACATGTAGAAAAATTACCCAAGCTTATTTTGCAATGTTTTTGAGGGTGTGGGAGAGATTTTTCCTGTCCTCATGTTAAATGTTTTGGAGCTCTTTCAAATTATTTGCGGAAGAGGTCATAGTGAAAAGTCAGCCGGGCAGTAGCCCTTCTTCTCTGTTTAGCCTGCTGTCCCTGTGACTGGATAAGTGCTAAAGGATTGATTGATGGAATTCATGGGCTTAAATTCCACAAGGTGCTTCCCACCTTGTACCAAGCCCTTAAGCTTATTCCATTTCATTAAGGGGGGAAAAAAAATCACAGAATATATTATTTAAATGGGAAAACTCAGACTGGAACCTTTTGAGTTCCTTTTCTAGGTAAAAAATAAAATAAAATAAAATAAAAATAAAAAATGAAGCATTATAGTTTTTCAAGGAGTAATACAAACTTGTTTTTCTTTGCATTACTTGATCCAGAAACCCGTCAAAAGAAAGATCTTTGTGTTGTTGGATATTTTAGTCATTTCTTCTAAGTAAATACCATAAATTATATTTTTATTTTGAATTTTGGTGATTCATTTTCAGTAGGTTAGAGAAAAAAATAAGATAGTTCCTTTTACTCAAGCACACCCATATGAATAGTAATACAGAAAAAGTGATGATTTTATAGTATTCCAGTAGTGATTTGCATATTTGTCTGTCCTCATAATGTCTCTTAACCGATACACTGCGTATTAAAATGTCAACTTTCACACAGTCTGTCATTTCTTTACATTGACAAGACAATAAACCAACCAAATCAGAGAGCCCAGTATTGGGACTTTTTCCTCTGTTTTTTCAAAATCCTATAATCCTTCAGAGCTTTGCTGTCTTGTCGTGAACAGTAAAAGAATTAAAACTTTAATAATTACATAGTTTATTCATTAAGAGTGACTTTTCTATTTCCAAAAGAACAATAATATGGCAAAGAAGCATTAAAACCTCTATTTGATAATTAGCAGCCTCAGGTAAATCATATGTATAAACATTGTCATTACCACCTTATTTGTGCTTTGAATCATGTTATATAAGCTGTATTTAAAGCTTTAAATTGTTGAGTATTATTTAGTGACAACATTTTTCCATAATCTACAGTTTAATTAGCCACATTGATGATGATTGCAGTGATTGATATACTGTATGTGCACTTTACTTAACTTATTTGCATCCAACATGGCTTGGTGTCGACGGAGGGGTGGGGGTGAGCAGTGGTGGGGTGACGTCATTCGCTGGACTCCTGGTGCAGGGCCATGGCTGAGCGGCAGAAGAGCGAGGAGCAGGGGGGAGGGAGGGACCAAGGTGCGGCCCTCATTCTCATGGCAGACTGTTAGTCCATCGCCCTTTTTCCCTATAAACTTCACTGTCGTCCTTCAGTCAGAGAGATGATGCAACTGAGTTAATAAAAATTACACTGACACTTCAAAAAATTGAATAAAATAGCCCAATGCTGTTTATCTGCCCTCAGGCATCCCAAAAAAATAAAAGTGAAAACCCAAATTTCTTTCTGCCCTGCTAGCAGGCAATTTAACCCAAAATAAGGAAATAATCTGGCAATTGAAAATGTTGGCTTTAAAAATATGAGAATATTTACCAATTGTGCAACATTACATTGGCCACCAACCCCCCCCCCCCCCCAAAAAAAAAAAAAAAAAAAAAAAAACAACCTCCCTTGAAATAAAGTCAAGCTTTGCAAAAATACCCATATACTGTATATTTTTTTCTTCTTCTCTATCACTCAGATCAACCATTCAGCAGCAATCTCAGAAACACACACGGGCCCTCAACACGTTACACACACACACACACACACACACACACACATATGCAGCTCTCTTTCACTCCCTGATTCACTCAAGGTCACAGCTAGGCAGCAGTGCACACACACAATTACAAGCTTCAGATTAGCACATACACCAATGTTAGTAAGACAGCCTTAAAACAAGCTTGAAATGGCAACCTCAGTGGAAAAAGAGCGAATTTGGCAACCTCACACTGTAGCGTGAACCCTTTTTGTTTTTTTCTTCACCACTGTTAGAACACAATTCGTTTTCTCCCCAAAATTATTATTTACAAGTCCCGATGGACTAATTCACCATAACTATATAGACAATAATCACATAACCATGCTTTTACACTTCACAAAAAACAGAAAAAACAATGGAAAAACACGGCTTCCAACTGTCGTGGCACTTGTACTTCCGCTTCCGCATTTTTTTCTTGCCAGGACAAACCGAAAAAACACAAAACAACCAGACGAACAAACAAACAAAACTGCAGTACTTTTTAAACCACTGCTATTTCTTAAAGGTTAACCGTCATTCTACCGGTCCACTTTAATTAGTGCTCACTGTGATGTTATTGGAGACTCTTACACCGATTTCATCAACGCTCACTACAGTCTTATGGAGACTCTCACGTTAATGTTTCTGCGCTTTAACAACACCCAGTCCTACAGGGACCACTGAGCTTCCATCTCATCCAACCCAAACTGCTTCAGACTGAGCCCAACTAAACGGCGTTTGGGCTGCGGCAAGCAGAAATGTACACCAGACTTTGCGGTGTCAAACGCTCAACTTAACAAACACAACATATGTGTTTAACCCACTGGGTCTCCAACCCAGTGTCCATAAGCTTAACAACACATAAATGTACTTACATCAGAATCCCACCTGCAGAGTTCTAGACCCATCACCTATCCTCCCACTCCCACCCACCGTGAACCGGTAGCCTTCACTGCAGTAACACTGAGCTGTTGGGTCCAGCCCAACCGTGGGTCTTATATCAGCTCTGCACTCACTCAAATTGGGCGGGGTGGCCGGGACAGGAGCCGGATGCTGGGTCCCTTGTTCGGAACGCCAAATGTTAGGATAATTTTCAGTAAAATTATTCTGAGTAAAAAATCAGGCAGAATATTTAAATGTAAGTAGATTTATTTTCCTCATGGCCAATGAGGGAGAGGCAGTTTACATGGCAGGAGCTTCATGTCCATGCACACATACCTCTGAAAAAAAAAAAAAAAAAATCTCAGGGCAACTTTTAAAGCTGTCTTAGCAATGGGCAGTGAGAGAGATTGTCCAGAAGATGAACAGTCCTGTCCTTGAGTCCACAAAGCACACAGTCCTTATCAAATGTTTTCAGGAACCAGTGTAAATCTCGTTCCCACAGAACTGAACATGATGAATTGAAACCAGCTGCAGTCATTAAGAAATATCTGAACACTCACTAACCACTGAAAAAAAATTATAATCGCAAACTCATGCACTCTTACACACAGAATGAAGCTGCCCAAAGGCCATATATAAAATGCACATATGAGAATATAAAAGACATGTAATAATACTGTATATGAATAATATAAGAATAATAGGGGATTTTTCTTTCAGTTTGGTTTTGTGTTTTTGAGTAATAATTTGTAAATAGTTCAGCAAAAAATGTTGAGGAGATTAGAAAGCAGAAAGACCCATGGATGAAAAGGGTTCTCATAAGTATCTCGGTTTCAGCCACACATGGAAAAGTAATTGGTAAGATGATGCGTGTTCTGAAATAAGTGCATTTTTGAGTATTTTACATGTTTTAGCAATGTTTATAGTGTAAATAATAGTTTAGCATTGTAAATAGTAGTTTTAGTATTGTTTGTGAGTGGTTTGGAGTGTCTTTTATTGTTTTTGTGATGTGTTTTGTCCGTGTTTTTAAAGAGCATCTATTGTTCTGTTGTTCTCGCTTGTGCATCTGCTGTATATGTCCAGTGATTTTTTTTTCTTTTTGACTTTGTATACTTGTTTGATCCCCAGAGGGGAAATTGAGGGCATCCACCTGGATGGATGAAGCAGCCACGGCACGGCGCTATCCCTTAACCATTCACACACACATTCACATCTAGGGCCACTTTAGAGTCTCCAATTAACCTAACCTGCATGTTTTTGGCCTGTGGGAGGAAACCAGAGAAATCCTGGAGTAAACCCATGCAGATACGGGGAGAACATGCAAACTCCACACAGATCACTGTTGGTCAGGGGCTGGGATCGAACCAGGGATCCCATGGCCAAGGGTGAGTTGCTGTGTTGTCGCAGTGCTAACCACTGTGCCACCGCACCGCCCAGTGACTGTGTTTTTAGATATCTGAGATATTTTTGACTTATAATTTGTAAATAGCTTAGTTAAAAATGTTGAGGAGATCAACTAGTAAGGACGAAGCCCTGTGGATGAAGAGCGTTCTCAGGAGAAGTGTCCCAACTTCAACCAGAGTAATAAATTTTGAGCTACTGGACATTTATTAACAGCTTTGTTACAATATTTTTTTTTTTCAATATCCAATTCTTGCATTTATTTATATTATTTCTATTTATTTTTTATTTATTCAATATCTAATGTATTGTTTTCTTATGAGATTTGTTTTAGATTGCCTTATCATTGCTATTTATTGCTTTTCCTGTGTTATATTTATCTATCCATCCATCCATCTTCTTCCACTCCTTTTCGGGTTGTGAGGGGCTGGAGCCTATCCCAGCATCTTTGGGCAAGAGGCAAGGAGAGGTACACCCTGGACAGATTTCCAGTCAATTGCAGGGCCAACACAGAGAGACACACTCTCACAGTCATACCTAAGGATAATTTAGAATCCCCAGTTTGATGCCAATTGTCCTAACCTGCATGTTTTTGGCATGTGGGAGGAAACCAGAGAAATCCCAGCGTAAACCCAGGCAGACACGGGGAGAACATACAAACTCCACACAGATCACTGTTTACCTATTCCTATACTGTTGAACATTTTTTGTAGAAACACAAGTTTCTTGTGGATAAATCTCATCTGATCTTATGTTATAACTTTACATTTTTAGAGATTCTTCAGATGAAGAGTCATTCACCTGGACCACCAGTGGCTGGAGAGGAACTGATTCCTGGGCTACAAAAGAGATGAGAGAACGCCAAGACATGGGCACGCAAAATAGCCTGTGAACTGGACACTGTAAGCTCTGGGTAAACACAAATATTTGAGATGAGGTATAAGGGGTTCAGTTTCATTTTGCTGTCTCAAAACTGTTGTTCATGGACAGCTGAAATATTTAGATAGAGAAAACTGATGAAAATTCAATTCCGCTTTGGATATTTTTACGTATTAAACACTGAACACTAAACTGTTTTAACATTTACAACATATAAAAATGACAAATACTGGCAGATTTTTTTAAATTTACACTTCTCCTGAAGTAAAGAACAAAATATTTTACACCAAGACTATTTTGTGATACATTTATTGACAAAAAAATAAACAAAAAATCAGGTGAACTTTGTCAACCATCCAAAGCAATAGAGAATGCACAAGAGAGGTGAAGAGGAGTGTGCAGGCAGGGTGGAGTGTGTGGACATGAGTGTCAGGGGTGATTGTGACAGTAGGATAGCAAGAGTGAAAGGGAAGATTTACGGTAGTGAGACCTGCTATGATGTATGGTTTGGAGACGGTGGCGCTGACAAAAAGACAGAAGGCAGAGCCCACATTATCAGAAGGAAAAACAGATGTTCTGACAAAGAGTGTTAGGATATGACTGAAGCAGATTAGCACAGAAGATCTGGTGAAACATTTGAGCATGGTTCTCAGGAGACAGAGGAACTCCTGGAATCACTGCTCAGATGAAACTGTGATATATTAAATACATTCATAATTCCTGTGTTTTCAGAGCCTCAAAGACATCATCCAGAGTTGGGAGGGGTGCTGGAAGAAACATGAATCCATCAACAACGTCATCTCAATCATGGTCATTTATTTAGTCTGTTTTACTGTTGTATAATTAGTAGATTCAAAAAAAGTTGATTTAATGTCAAACTGCTGATCGATTATAAATTCAGTTCAGAATTGGTCTTCATGCCTTTGTGCCTCTGTTCTGCTGGGAGCTGTCAGAGCTGTCTTGACTTCAGCTCACAGAAAAGTTTCTCCTCACAAAATTAGAAAAAGAACAAAAAACAGCAAGAAAAGTTAAAGGAAAAATCTCATTCTTGACCAGCTGCCACAGATTCCCTCACAGCTTCCTTTGTTGTCACTCGCTGAGAGTTTTTGTCGTCTATTCTATTTATTCATTTAGTTATACATGTTGTCCATTTAAACTATGAGGCAGTTAGTCTGGACTCAGTACTCTGACTGGGCAGTAGACCATCTCAGAGTGATCAACTCCATTCAACAATAGCAACAAGAGCTGCTCATGTCCTCTGGCCTACTTCCTGTTACTGTAGAAGGCTGAAATGTCACCTGTATAATAATCCAGATCTCGATAGGTCACCTGGTAATTTGCAGCTCCAAAGTCCTCACAGTTTCTCCTCTAGAGGTGGAGTAAGGTGTGATGATGGAGCCAGTTAAATGAAAAGCGTAGTATCACGTAGTCAAGAACGGGAATCCACAGTTCAGATGTGGTAATAAAATTTAACCAGCATCAATATGTGTGCATTCTGAAATTTAGTTGCAAATTTCCGAGAAAAAATTCATGAGAAAGAAAGTATAGCAAAGAAGAAAAAAGAAAAAAAGTTGAAAATTCCTGAGAAAAAAGGTGCAAATTTAGAAGAAAAAGTTGCAAATAAACAAGGAAAAAAATATGCAAATTAATGAGTAAAACATTGCAAATTTATAAGAAAAAAGCTGCAAATTAATGAGAAAAGGTTGCAAATTAATGAAAAAATGTAAATTAATGAGAAAAATGTTGCAACTTAAGAAAAATGTTTCAAATTAACGAGAAAAAAGTTGCAAGTAATGAGGAAAAAAGTTGCAGATTTATGAGAAATCAAGTTGTAAATTTATGAAGAAAAAGTAATTTATCAGAAAAAATTTACAAATTAATGAGACAAAAGGTTGCAGATTAATGAAAAAAAGTTGCAAATTTATGAGAGTTACAAATTGATGAGAAAAAGGTTGCAAATTAATGAGAAAGTGTTGCAAATTAATGAGAATAAGGTTGCAAATTAATTAAAAAGAAAGTACAAAATTTATGAGAAAAAAATTGAAAATCTTTGAAAACAAAGTTAAAAATTAACAAGAAAAAAGGTTTCAAATAAACAAGAAAAAATTTGCAAATTAATGAGAAAAAAGTTGCAAATTTATGAGAAATAAAGTTGTAAATTTATGAGAAAAATGTAATTTATCAGAAAAAAAGTTGCAAATTTCTGAGAAAAAATATGGCAAATCTATAAGAAAAGTTTTAAATTTTTCCCCAAAAATATTAGTTTTGCATGTATCCTTAGCCTTGGTCCTTAATATGCATTTTATTCAGTTGTGTAACACAATAAAGAAAGGTTTATGATGATACTGGGGGGACAAATCTCTGATTTTTCCAGGTTATCCCCCCTTGATCTCAGCCCATGGGTGTCACCCCACGTCCCCGGGTGAATGAAGGGCCGGGTTTGTGCTGAGAAAAGCTTGCCTGCCAGAAAAGCTCCTCCTTTGCGGGAGCGTGTGTCTGTAGTTCTAGGTGTGTGTGTGTCTGAGCTAATAATGTTCCACCTCATATCCGTCTAACAGATGTTTGATTTTAATTCTTCCTCCACCGTCGTTTTGGCCGCTACACTCAGCAGCTCTGCCGTTGTTGCCACTCTCGCATTTCCCAGCAGCTTTAACAGTCACTTCATCCCTGAACAGACACCAACGCTCCTGGACGACCACGGCGCTTTTCACATTGAAACGGTGGCAGTGTGATTGCTAAGAAACCATTGTTGAGCGGTGTGCGGCGGTAGTGCGTTAACCGCCTCACCGCTAGCCATGGCCAGGATTTGAGATTTTTTCCGGTGCGGTGCAAAGCAGCTGAGGAGATAAGGCGGGAGATAAGGCGGGAGAAAGCGGCGGGGAATAGTGGGGATCAGGCTGCAGGCGGGAAACAGTGGGGGAGGCTGATCCCATTCTGCCGCTCCAGATGTGGTTTGATTTTTCTCCATTTCTCTGAGCGGCGTGTGAAGGCGTGGGTTTGCTGTAGGCCCGCCACTGATAGCCTTCCTCCTCTAAAGCCCACAAAATAATTAGACAAAGCTCGGGGGATTTGAGGGAGTTTAAAGATGAAATTGTAGGTTTTGAATCGAGGTTGGGGGAGGTGGATGATGTTTACTCTGCACAGGCACATAAGCAACAAGTGGATTCAGCTCAGAAACCTGTTTCAGGTGTTTGTCTGGATGGTTAAACTCAGGAGAAAAAAAAATATATCAGTTTTTAGGACTCATGAATATAAAATAAAAGGAGCAAAAACACAACCTGAACTGTGAAAACAAAAAACAGAGTTCTCTGGGGGAGTCTGAAAATCAGAGTTTAATGGGAGAGAAGGAAAGTTGTTTTCTCTGTGTCGTACAAATTTGGGTACAACTCCATGAACTGAAAAATGCATGAGCTGTTGCTTTGTTTCAATGAGTGTAACATTTAAATTTAAATGCATGGTGAACAAATGCAACTTTTGCTTAAAAGACCAATAAATAACGACAAAATGTACATATAGTCAGTGGGTGATTTGAGCGGGTGGTGATTGTTAGCTAACCCCTTAGCATTCCAGCCAGTTTTGCTAAATTTAGCATACACAATGAAATTCAAATTCTTTCTTCTCTGAGTGGTGTCACCATGGGGTGAGACGCCGGCTCGGCGCTCAGCCCATGCTCCTTTTATCCCTGCCTCTCATTGGGCAGTGCCTCAGCTGGTTCCCAGCTGTCAGTGTCACGGGACGGCTGGGGCCAATTAATCCTCATCAGCTGGGGCGCTGTTAATGAGTATAAAGAGGAGCAGCTTCGATTATTCGGGGCTGCGACATAAGCACTGCTAGGCTGAAGCCCCTTCGTCTGGTGTCAGCCTCACCTCCCCTTGCAGCATTCCGGTGTTTGTATCCCGCTGTGAGTATGCACGTCTTGTTACCCCCATGTCCGGTACGAGCTACCTACCCCTGCGCTGTGCAGCCTGAGAATGTACGTCTGTATGAGTGTCTGTGCTCTCCTCATCCCTTATCCCTTACCCAGAATAAAACATCTCGACTCACTGGCTTGCCCCTGGCTCTGATTGCCCGGCTCCCTAGAGCCGGATATGACAGTATGTCGCAGCCAGAAGAGTTGCCGGCGGCCGTGAGTCGCTGTGGAAATGTACCTTTCTGTCCGGGTGTCAGCGCTGCTAGCATGCCGTTTCCCAGGAGTCACTTCCGGCGCCAGGGCGACGAGCTGAGGTCCATCTCGGAGGCTGTCGACGGGACATTCTTCACCCTGCACGACGCCTCCAACGCGAGACGCTGGCATCCGGGCCGTGCTGAGGAACTCCTGGACTGTCACCCTCACTCTCTGTACCATCTGGAGGACAGTGCCAGGATAGACGCTTCAGGTACACAGCGAGAGAAGCTCCACGGGGTGGATGGAAATCCCGGCAGGGAGTCGAAGTGGGCGACGTCTTTCCTCGCTTCGGAGTCCCGTTCCTGCCGCTATTCCAGTCCGGGAGTTCGCGCCAACCAGAGGACTTCCCCCGACCTGCGCCACGTCATTCGGGATTCCCTTCAAGGAGCCGCAGCTGACAGCAGTTATGTCCGGGGTCGAGTGGCTGTCGCGAGCTCTACTGTGTTTCCTGTCACCACCTTCAGGCATGTGGCGGCGGCAGTGAGATTGATGGTGAGGACTTCAGGGCTACGAAGCCTTCCCGTGCTCGACGCCTTCCTCGTCTCGATCTCCGATCTGGAGCGGCGAATCCTGGGTTTCCCCCTCGCTTCGTCCCCTGGGAGTAGTCGTCGTCACATCGCCGAGTCACCTCTGCACGAACCTCGTCCGGATCCAGTTCGGGGTCATCGTCAGGACCGTTCCTCCCACGCAGCTGTCATCCCTTCGCCTCGTCAGTGTGGAGATTCTACAGCCTCGTCCCCTGAGCCTCGTTCCTCCGCTGTCATTCCTGGACATTCGGGCTGGCTCACCCCGGCTGTTTCCCCCTCCTCCTCGACGCGCTTCCTGACCGCTGTGTGTGCCTGGAATCCCGGCCTGGTGAGCTCTCTGCTGGAGACAACGCGAGCGATCCTCAGACGAATTCCCGGGGGGGCCCTCCGTTATCGCCGGGCGGGGAGAGGAAGAAGCAGATTCCACTACAGCAGGCGATACTCAACCTCCAGGGGGCAGGCAAGTCATTGTTTTTTCACACCTGCTTAATGATTTGCTCTGTCACATCCCTGGAGAAGTTCAGGGTTCGCAGCTCCCTGAACTCTCCCCACCTGCTGTAACCTGTATGCCTAATCCCGCATCCTCTGTGTCTCTCTCCGCCGAGCGGTCCCCGGCTCCGGGTCAACGTGGTGGGATATGGAGAGGGCCTGTGGTTCCGCAGCTACATTGCGGACGGAGGAGGGGGACTGACTGCTGCGTGGAGTCTACGCCGACGACTGAGCGTCCCTGGGTCTCCACGGAGGAGCGGTTCGGTCCGGTGGGACGAGATTCTTCTGGCTTCACGCCGAGTGGGTCGTCGGCGGGGTTACCTGCGCTGGAGGGATCTCAAGCTGCGCTGACCATCGTGCTGGCTGCGGGGCCCGACGCGGCTAGATGGGAGCCTGACAACGACCTCCTGACGACGGATCCTGGATCTTCGCAGTCCTGGACGGCGTCAGAACCCGAGATCAGGCGAGTGCTCTCCTTTCTTTTCTCTCTTTTTATCTTTGAGCACTTCAGCCTATCTCCAGGGGAGACGAGCAGGGTGCAGCCGCCCGCTGCGTCTGAGCTCGTCTCGCCGGGTTCTGGCGCTGCCGGTGATCCTGATCCCGGTTCTGTTTTCTCTTCTGAGCCTTCTTCCAGGGTCACCGGCGAGGAGTTGCTGTTCCTCGTGGTGCTGGAGGGTCCGGGTTCAACGTTGGAGGTCGGTTCTGGTGCAGTGTCCAACGTGGGTTCGCCCGAGACCCAATCGGGGTCCAACGTGGGTTCGCCTGAGGCCCGATCGGGGTCCGACGTGGGTGCTGCCCCAGTGTTGTCCAGGTCCGGTGAGGAGGTGGCCGTTTCCCTGAGGCCCGCCGCCCTCGTCATCGGCTCTCCCCTGAGCCTCTTCCACCGGGATCCGCTCTGACCCTTCGTCCGTCTCAACGGTCCTGGTGGTTGAGTGATGCGGGTCGACGACCCGACCCGCAAAACTTTCGGTTCGGCGATCTGGTTTCCCCCCACTGGTCTGTGTTTGCCTTTGGGCGGCCTGGTTCGGCAGCCGTTGGACTGGATTCCTGGGATCTGGGCCCAGAGTTCGCCGTCCGAACATTTCTCTTCCCCGGGTTGCCAACTGGACAATGGGCGGGGAGATTACCAGAACAATTCCGGCCGTTTTGGACTCTGCCTGCCGTCTCCTCGGGTGTCCTTTACTTCTTTTATTATTATTGAGGTCACTCGGGTGTAGTTTCTTTGTCCATTAGGGGAATATATGTTTTTGTGCTGTGTTTTTTTTTAACCATACTCAGCATTTTTATCGTATTGTTATCCTGTTACCCTGTCACCTTTTTTTCCTCTTGGTGACTCACCTTATGTATCGCGCTGTGTATTGCATTTTCTTATCTTTACTCAGCGTTTTCATTCATCCTTACCTTAGCCTTGGCCTCGTCGGTGCATCATGGAGTATGCGTGTGGTTTCCTGTTCAACCATACTCTGTGATCACCCCATTCTGTCTTATTATCCTCGTGGGGGGCCTTCCCTGGCCCCGACTTTAACATTGACTGTGTTTGTTATTGTTTGAAGTAATGCGTTTCATTCCCACTTAACTGTACTTCATTATTACCCATTTGTCCTTGTCACCTCTGTTTCTTTAGGTGATCTTTTATATATTCAGTGCTGTGTGTTTTGTTTTCTTTAGTATCCATGCACAGCGTTT
Organism: Pholidichthys leucotaenia; assembly: GCA_020510985.1. Taxonomy (NCBI): domain Eukaryota; kingdom Metazoa; phylum Chordata; class Actinopteri; order Cichliformes; family Pholidichthyidae; genus Pholidichthys; species Pholidichthys leucotaenia. The sequence continues at coordinate 282,625,644 of CM035840.1, forward strand.
TTCATCATTTTTTGTCCTGACCTTTGTCTTGTTGGTGCATTATGGAGTAGTGTGTTTTGTTCCCCTTAACTATACTCTGTGATTGCTTTATTCATTCCTGCCACCTTTTTGGTGGGTTTTTGGTTTTCTTTTTTTGCCCCGATCTATACGTTATTTGTATGCTGTCTGTAGTCGTATTTGGTATTTTCCCTACCTGTGTCCTAACTCAGTTTTCTCCCTAACTGTGCTCTGGGTTAATCCTTTTCCCTGTGTTGTAGGGTATTGTATTTGGGTTTTTTTTTCTCTGCCCTGCTGCCCTACATTGGTCTATTGTTTTTTTTTTTTGTCCTTCCCTTTGCATCTTCCCCTCCGGTCCTGCCTCCCTTCCGCCCACCCTAGGTGGGGAGGGGGGGGGGGGGGGGGCTGGGATGTTCCTGGTCGTTCGGGAGCCCGACCGTGAGGGGGAGGCTCTGTCACCATGGGGTGAGACGCCGGCTCGGCGCTCAGCCCATGCTCCTTTTATCCCTGCCTCTCATTGGGCAGTGCCTCAGCTGGTTCCCAGCTGTCAGTGTCACGGGACGGCTGGGGCCAATTAATCCTCATCAGCTGGGGCGCTGTTAATGAGTATAAAGAGGAGCAGCTTCGATTATTCGGGGCTGCGACATAAGCACTGCTAGGCTGAAGCCCCTTCGTCTGGTGTCAGCCTCACCTCCCCTTGCAGCATTCCGGTGTTTGTATCCCGCTGTGAGTATGCACGTCTTGTTACCCCCATGTCCGGTACGAGCTACCTACCCCTGCGCTGTGCAGCCTGAGAATGTACGTCTGTATGAGTGTCTGTGCTCTCCTCATCCCTTATCCCTTACCCAGAATAAAACATCTCGACTCACTGGCTTGCCCCTGGCTCTGATTGCCCGGCTCCCTAGAGCCGGATATGACAAGTGGCAGTAGAAAATTTGAAACGTTCCGCTGGTGGAACACCGGAATTTTAAGCGGTTAAATTTGCAACTTTTTTCTCCTCAATTTACAATTCTTTTCTTGCAAATTTGCAACTTCTCTCTCAAAAATTTGAAGCTTTTTTTTTTTGTAAATTTGCATCTCTTTCTTGCAATTTTGCAACTTTTTTTCAGAAAAAAATAGCAATTTTGTTCTGGTAAATTTTTTACTTTTTTCTCAAATATTTGCAACTCTTTTCTCAAAAAATGTGCAACTTTTTTCTTGTAACTCTGTATTTTTTCTTGCAAATTTACATCTTTTTCTTACAATTTTGCAACTTCTTTTTTTCAAAAATTTGCAACTTGTTTCTTGTAATTTCTTAAACTTTTTCTCAAAATTTTGCAACATTTTTTATGTAAATTTTGTGTCTCTTTCTGGCAATTTTGCAACTTTTTTCCTAAAAATGTGAAACATTTTCCCTCCAAATTTGAAACTTTTCTTTTAAATTTGCAACTTTTATCTTCATCTGTAATTTTTTTCTTGTAAATTTGCTACTTTTTTCTTGCAAATTTGCAACTTTTTGCTTGCAAATCTGTCATTTTTGGTTGAAAATTTGCAACTTTTTCTCAAAAATTTACAGTTTTTGCTTATAATTTTGATTTTTTTTTTCAAAAATTTGCAACCTTTTTCTTCTAGATGTGAAACTTTTCTGTTAACTCCTCAGTATTCCAGCCAATGTCCCTAAATTTAACCTATGCAAAGAAAATAAAATTCTTTCTTCACTGAGTGACAATAGAAAAATGGTAAATAGCATTCACTTATATAGTGCTTTTATTCTCATCTCTTGATGACCCAAGTGCTTTACAGATCCTGCTATCCACCATGCCATGTTGGGCAGCATGCTACCCAACATGGCACTTCCAGACATACCAGGAGCAATTGGGGGTGAAGTGTCTTGCCCAGGGACACAACAGCAGGATATCCGGGGAGAATGGGATTTGAACTGCCAACCATACGGCTACTGGACAACCTGCTCTACCTCCCAAGCCACTGCCGCCCCAGAGAGAGAAAATTTGAAACGTCTTGCCAGTGGAACACCAGCATTTAAAGAGGCTAAATGGCCAAAAATCATGCCACCATATTATGCTGCCATACCCACCCCCACCCCCATAAAGAGTGCAGGGATAGTACAACAGAATAAATTCAAAGAAAAATGTTTAAAATTTATGAGAATAAATAAACTATTTATTTATTAATATATTCTTAGGCATAAAATTGTGTGGAAAGGGGGGCTAATAAATTTATCAAGAAAAGTGGCAAATTTATAGAGAAAGCACAGAATTTATTGGAAAATTTGCAAATTTTCAAGTGTTTGAAGTTTGCAAAAAAAAAAAAAAACCTCAGAATTTTCTTATAAAATCTTAAGTTTTTTCCTCCAATTTGTAACCCTTTTCTTGTAAATTTTCAACTTTTACCACAGAAATCTGTGACCTTTTTCATGTAAATTTGCAGCTTTTTTCTCCTAAATATAACTTTTTTTCTTGTCAATTTGTGACATTTTTCTCATAGTTGTCAACGTTTTTCATGAATTTTCAACTTTTGTGATAATTTTTTCTTTTTCATCAAATGGCACCCTTTATCATATTTTTGCACCTTTAGTCTAGTGGTGGCCTAGTTGATATAGCATCTGCCCCACAGCTGGGAGGTTGGGGGTTCAAGTCCCAGCTGGGTCATATCAAAAGCCATATAAAAATGGTACTTGCTGCCTTCTAGCTTGGTGCTCAGCATAATAGGAAGAAGTTGTTTGTGGCGGTGCCTTGCATGGCAGCAACCCCTCTGGTTCTACATGTGATTAACCTTGTAGATCGGAGAAATGTAATTTCGTTCTACTGGACTGAATGACAACAGAGATGGCTTCTTCTTCTTAATTTACACATCTATATCTTATGCTAAATTTGTGAATACAGTCACTACCATCCCCCTTGTTCCAAAACAACCCGTCCTGACTGGGTGCAAGATTTTGTAATGGTGAAGAATTCAAACCCTAAAAAATGTGAACAAATATGAATATATGTAAATATACAGTATATACTGTATAACTTAAATTAAATGGGGTCACTGACCAGAAATAATAATAAAAAAAATATTTTAAAAAATTAACCATTACATAGTAGAATAAAATTTAACCAGCATCTATGTAAATTTTCTTAAATTTGGTCAAAAATTTACATAAAGTTGTAAATTAATGAGAAAAAAGTCGCAAATTAACAAGAAAAAGATGGGAATTACGTAGAAGAAAAGTGCAAATCTGCATGACAAAAGTTGCAAATTTACATAAAAAGTTGGAGATTAATGAGAAATAAGTTGCAAATTTACATGAAAAAGTAACAAATCAATGAAAAAGAAGCTGCAAAAATTTTTGAGAGAAAAGATGCACATTTTCATGACAAAAGTTGCAAATTTACATGAAAAAGTTGCAAATTGATGAGAAAAAAGTTTCAAATTAAGGAGAAGAAGGTTGTAGATCAATAAGACAGAAGTTGCAAATTAATGAGAAATAAGGTTGACTGTTGGCCTAGTGGTGGAGCATTTGTCCCACAGCTGGGAGGTTGTGGGTTCATGCCAAACAGCAGATACGAACAGGACTTTCTGCCTTCTAGCTTGGCGCTCAGCATCATAGAACAAACACAGAGCTACCAGAGGAATTATCACAGAGTCTCCACAGTCACAATATTTGACTGATGTTGTTGTTCTCAGGGACTTGTCCAGCCCAGAATCTTTGTCTAATGCCTGCTTCTCATGCATTCAGGTCTCTGGTGTCATTCTCAGGAGTGAACGATCCCCACTGGGACAAAGGTCTGTATTTATCTACTGTAAGTCCAATGACAGCTGAAAGAGCTTCAATAAAGATGAGTAGAGGTGGAGTGAGTCATGGTTGCCATATACGAAACAAATGATCATCAGAGCAACTCAGCTGTGTTTTCACTTCAGGAACAGATCAGTCATCTTTAACCAGAGCAACAGGCCCTCCTCTTACTGTTTTATGGTGCTGTCTTATTGTCACTAAAGCAACAAACTGGTGCATCACTGACATTCAGCAGCACAGACACACCTGCAGATTGACAACGGAACCATTTAACACCGGAAACACTCCAGCTCATTTCTCCATCAGAACAACAGAACAGCGTTGTTCCAGAACCACATGTTCTGGTTCTGGCCGTTCTGTACAGTAACCCGGTCCAGCAGCCCTGTGTAGCAGTACATGACTGTCTCCAGAAATAACGAGCCGATTAAATTAACAGATCAAGTCTTCCACTGATTACATGAGAACAGATCATGTGGGGGAGGGAGTGACAGGTTACTGAGGTAAACCTCTGTGCTCATTCAGCCATAAAGGGCCAGAGTCATTACTGCACTGGGTGGGGAGTAATGACATTAATGTCTCATGACGACAGTTAAAAATTTTTTTTTTTTTACTTTATTTATATGAACATAAAAACACAAGACCACGTACAGTCTCTCGCTGTCTCTTGGTGTAGGACACTTGGTCCTTCTTGCTGTCCCATCACTCGGTCGAGGTCACTGTCTCACCTGTCGATCACTTGGTCTTGATCACTGTGCCATCGCACAATCTTGGTCGCTGTTCCATTACCCAGTGTAGATTGCTGTCTCATCACTCAGTCTTGGTCTCTTGGTCTTGGTCACTGTCCCATCACTCCGTTTCAGTCGCTCGCTCTTGCTCTGACTTGGTCACTCAGCTCACTTTTGCTCAGTCACTTGTCTCGGTCCCGATCATGCCAACCGGTCTCAGTCTTGCTGGGTCTCTGGCTCACTCCTCTCCAGTCTCACTCGGTCACTCTGTTGGTCACTTGGTATCAGTTGCTGTCTTCTTCTTGGTCTTGGTCACTCAGTCGCTTTGGCCCTCAGTCGCTTTCTGTTTCTCTCTCTTTGATATGGCCTATCTCTCTCTCACACACGCACACGCACATACACAAGCACACCTATGTACACAAACACACACAGCACTGCTTTGGCACCCTGAAACATCCCATTTCATGGTCTGGTTGGGCGAAGCCTCAGAAACCGACAGCGTGTGAGAACTCAGCCCTTCTGCCTGTGCATGTACTGGGGAATGTTTAACACCCCACACAACAATGTAAATTGGACACCCTTTGGAGGCAGCAGAGGCAGGGAGAGGATGTGCCTCTGAAGTTTGTGTGTCTGTCTGAAGACGGGGTCGAGGACAGAGAACGGTGGTGGATTTACATACCAAAGGCAGCTACTCTAGTTGCGGTAAACACTTCCTCTGGCTCCACAGAGAAAGCTTATGTCGGCTTCCTGTTTTTCTGTCACAGGCAACACTCCTAATTGAGAGCCCTTTTTGCTGGGCCGAGGCCCGGCCATCCGGGAAGCGGCAGCTCCTCTGAGGAGCCTCCGGCCCTCGGAGGAGCTCCTCTGACAGACCGGTAAGCCTCTCCTCAGACGGGGGCTGACTGGATCCACCAATTACCACCTCCACTGCCTTTTTTCCATTTATCCTCTTCATTTTTTATTCCTGCTCTCACTATTTTCTCTGTCTCTTCTTCACTTCACCCCCATTTTCTACATATGACACCCACACCTTTCCTCCCCGCTCCTTTCATTGTCTTTCTCCACCTGTCTCCTCCCAATTTTCTTCCTCATTTTCTCTCATTGCCTCCATCGCTTCAACAAGGCGACAGACTGTCTGCCGTTGTGTTGGTGTTGGAGCCTCATCTGCTCCCCATTAGGGTTGGAGATGGGGCTCTTTGTTGTGATGTGAGGTGAGAATCAGCATGGCAACGACCTCCGTCGGTAGGCATTAAGGGGACAGAGGAGCGTAAACAGCCTCAGAAAAAAAAGGGAAAAGGATTCCACTGACTTCACCTTACAGCGGGTGATTCAGCATTCAGAGCCAGAGTGGAGCAGCATGCTGATACGCTGTTAGGGTTCATCAAAAATCAGATACAGGTGGGCCGGGTCATCCGTTTGAACTAGACAGATCCACTTTGAAACTTCAGCGTGAGCCAAAGGAATCAGTGTGTTTCAGAGTGGGAGGAATTGATTCTGGAACAGAAACAGGTCTCAGCACTATGGCCATCTGTGGGAGTTCTTCAACCTCAGAGAAATCCTCAGTTCATCTTCCGACACTTTAGCGTCTGTGCACAAGGGCCCATCATGTTTTTCATGTGACTTCCCTACACTGTTACAACCATCAGCTATCATATTAAAGGTCCCCAGAGGCCCAAAAGATGAAGTGTATGTAATCTGTAGTAGCTGTACTACTGTACTATTAGCTGTTACTATTAGCTGTACTATTACTATTAGTAGCTGTACTACTATTACTACTGTACTGTACTATTACTGTAGTAATTTTCCCAGTGGTTGGGATCGCCCAGCAGGTCAGGCTACTAGCATTAGCATACAGCTGAGTGATGGCATTTGGTTATTTTGACAAATAATCCCTGGTAGAGAAACTCAAATCAGACTTATGCATAAGTAGCCACATTGAGTCTGAAATGAAGCCCTCAGATGTTACATACTGGTGTGACTGAATGGAATAAACATCAGCTGAAGATGTCTGACCTCTATAACGTGTCGAGGTTGATCTCCTTCATGAAATGTCGCTTCCTGATGCCGTCCAGCGACACGATGCAGACAACGAATGACTAACAGATATCTCTGCACCAGTGTTACCCCATTGTGATTCCTCCATCACACCTTCTCAGGCATCCTTCAGCTCCATCCAGCACCCAAACATCTGGCAGGTGTGTGAGCCGGTGACAGCCATCTTGTCTGGAACGGAAATGATCTGTAAACCTGTGGCTGGAACACTTCTGTGACTTTAGTTCTCTAGAGAGAACACCCAGATAGATCATCTCAGGTTAACACCCACAGGGGGGCGGGTTGATTTACAGCTGTCCTGTGAAAAACTGAACATCAGTCACATGTTCTAATGCTCAGAAGTTGATAGGACTTCTCTGAGATTACTCCCACCAACCAGGTATGAATTCAGGGACAGATGTTTGATTCTCTTTTTAACTTTAGGTGTGTCTGTATCAGCTACAAATGTTGCAGATGTGGAACTTAAGAAGATGATGCAGACTTAAGCAGGACTGAAACTTCTGGCTATAATTAGAGAATGTGAAACTCTAAGTATTGAAAGGTAAACTTAAAATCTCTTTAACCTTGTTCTCAGCTGACTCGTCTTCAACTTCATTACATTGTATTTATAATTTTACCTTTATCTAATGACATCTTACTGGTTTCCATAGGTTCTTTAAACCATTCTCTTGTCAGTTTTCTTTAACACATTTTTTCATTAATCATCACACTTTCATGCATTTACTTTCACTTCATCATGATTCATTTTGCACTAATCTCTGCTGACGTCTTACACATGTATAAATAAACTTTGTTTGCCACGTATTTTGCAACAAGTCCTCTAACTGTCCTCATCCCAGAGTCCGCTCACACGCTCCATCTCTAACCTGCTGTTTCAGAAGGACGTCCCACCCCGGAGACACTCAGCCACTGTCAGCTGTGTTTACTTTCCCTTTCTAGTTTCACTTCATCGTTCATAACTGAAGGTCAGGATTAGGGTTAGGGTTAGCACTGTCTCCTCACAGCTAGAAGGTCCTGGGCTCAACACCTAACCACCTGGGACCTATCTGTATGGGGGTGGGATGTTTTCTGGTTTCCTCCCACAGTCCAAAGACATGTTTGCTAGGTTAGTTGGCATTAGCTGAGGATAAATTGTCCTTAGGTGTTAATGTGAGGGTGAATGGTTATCTGTCCCTCTGTGTTGGCCCTGTGATGGACTAGTGATCTGTCCAGGGTGGACCCTGCCTTATGTATAAAAAATGCTGACATTTGCTGGCATAAAGTGGTTAAAAGAATAAATGAATGGCAACCTATTTGAGACAGATCACAGCTGTAAACCTCAGCCATGATTTTCCATACAATTGTTTCCACTAGATGTCGTTTAATGGTAAAATCATATATACAGGCCATTTCATCTGCTGGTAATAACCTACTTATAGGGTTTATATTCTACTGGAGGACTGGATCATATTTTGGGCTTCTAATTAAATGTGAATTAACTTCCTCACTCTTAGAAAATGCTGTGCTATAATATAGAAGACTGGGTTGTAGGTCAGCTGTTATTTAAAATCAGTTGTCAGGAGAACACCAAAGATCTGATTAAATGTGTTTTTCTAACCTAACGACTGTGTGACCCCTGCAGGAGCCATTGATGTGTGCCACCGTAATCACTAAATAATCAGCTTTATAAAATGTTCCCGCGTCGCTCAGAGTTGACCACTGCCCGTGTCGGTGTGGTGATGTTGGAGGTGTGCCACCATCTGATATCCACTGCGTACTAATGACTTTCAAGCATTTGGCTGATGTAATCACATTGTCACCCTCCATTCAGCCTGATCACCACTCAGAGAGCAGAGAAACATCAGCAGTTAGAGACTGTGCTGTCAGAGAACGGACAGTAATGTGGACGGAAAGGTCTTCGCGCCACACAGATGATGACGACGATGATGATGATGATGATGATGATGATGATGATGATGATGATGATGTGATGTTTGCAGACATTTAATCATCACTCTATTAAAGCAAATCTCTGTGTGTGTGTCTGTGTGTCCGTCACATTTATAGGACATCATAGGATGGCCTATGATTTCTGCCTGATCACCATAGGACGTCCTATGAACTCAGCCATCGTAGGACTCGCAATGCTATCATAAAGATATGATGTCTATATGATGGCACATAGACAAATGTGTCTTTATGATGTCATATAGATCATCACTCATGAAGCCTAATGTGTCTTTATGATGTCATATGGCTCAAAATTGGCAAGGTGAATAAGTCACAGGGCCAGTCTTTACAGCGCATTCGTGTTTTCTGCACAACAGATTTCTGCAGCCATGGCCAATTCTGCGTTGCCCCGTGCAGAGTTGCCAGATCAAGCAGTCTTTGTATTGTTGCTCAAGATGAAGAAACTAAGCTAAAGCATCGCTTTCTCAGCAGTGTCATTTTTGAAGAGGTGCTGACACAGTAAAAATGTGTGACCTTGAAGAATGCCAGTCTACACTACAAATGTGTAAAATGCCAAGCATAGCACTGATTTTCTCCAGGTGCTCTGGTTTCTTGTTTTCTACGGGCATGCATGGGCCTTCTTGAACAGGGTCGAAAGCCACTTTTTGCTAATCTCTATTTTCATGATCCTGCCCATGAACTGGAATTATGATGCACCTTTCCCTCAACCAGTGGTCTGAACGAAGAAGAAGACGACTTACCAGATGTAAAGCAATAGAATGAGGAGAACTGCTGCATGTCAGAAAAGATGCCGTGAACATGAAACACTGAGGTGTTTCATGTTCTACCAGTACGCCGCAGGCAAGACAGTGAACAACACAGCCATCTGAGACAGGAGGAGACTCTTCAGCAACGGGCATGCAGAAATACTTGCTTATACTTGGTTTCTATGGGCATGGGCGGGTATGCAAGGGTATGTACTCGTAATAACTGATGAACAGCAGGGTGCTTCATACACCCACAGCTGAGACAAAGATTTGGTCTCTGACTTCTCAGACATCAGGCTATGCTGGGTTCCAGCTTCACTCTGCTGTCCATGTGTCACTGCTGTCTGGCATCACTGCTGTGTGACATCACTCCTGACTGACAATGGCATCACTGCTCTTTGACATCACTGATGGGTGACAATGACATCACTCCTGTGTGACATCACTACTGAGTGACAATGGCATTACTGCTGTTCTTACAGTTGATATAAACAATAACATCAGTTTAGCTTGTTAATAGCATTAGTAACAATAGGTTTACTCGTGTTTGAGGCACAATGGCTTATGAGTAATATTCTTGTCAACTTCCGGTGAAGTGATGTACCGTTGTTAACTTCTTCCCTGCACAGTTTTGAGTTCCCTTTGAATTGAAGACAGTTTGCCTCCTCCTCCTCCTCCTCCTCCTCCTCCTCCTCCTCCTCCTCCTTCTTCTTCTTCTTCTTCTTCTTCTTCTTCTTCTTCTTCTTCTTCTTCTTCTTCTTCTTCTTCTTCTTCTTCTATTACGTCGGCTGAAGGAGGAGGACGGAATAGGGAACTCCATGGTCTTTTGGACTTTTTTTTTTGTTTTCCCATCACTGCCCGCATAATTAATTTTTGATTTTTGGGGAGGAGGATGGCGACCTTGGAAATGCCACCTCCATCTATCCGCCAGGGGGTGCGGATCGTTCCCCCGGATGACACTGTTACTGTGAAGGGGGTCCTTATGGCTGTGGGTGCCCAGGTGGGCCCTGATGCGATCCGCTATGCGTCCAGGATGAATAGAGCTGTAGTTGTGTTTCTGGCTACTGAGGAGAATGTCCACGGTCTGGTTGTGAGCGGTATTGCAATCAGGGACATGTATGTACAGGTGTCCCCCTTATCAGTTCCATCAACGCTTATCACCGCCTCGGGTGTTCCGCCTTTCATTACTGACGAACAGTTGGCGACGGAGCTCCGCAGATTCGGGAAGTTTGCAGGCCCGTTTAGACACGTGAGTTTGGGACTCAGGGAAGCCAAGTTTAAACATGTGAGATCACTCAGGCAACAGGTGTTCATGTTTCTAGACTTGCCCACACAAACTCTGGAAGTGTCCTTCCGGGTCAGCCACAGGGAGGGCTACTATATGGTGTATGCGAACTCGGGACAGATGAAGTGTTTTGAATGTGGCGATGTGGGCCATAAACGTTTCGCCTGCCCGCACAGGCGCCCGGCGGGGGGCTCTGGTGGAGCCGCGGCTGAGGCTGCCGGTGCGGCTTCCGCTCGCGACGCTGCTGCGGACGGCGTTGCGGGGGCTTCCACCACGGCGGAGCCCGGCGGGGCCGCACAGCCTGCCAGCGAGGCCTCTGCACCCGCCGCTGCTGCGGACGACGTTGCGGGGGCTTCCGCCGCTCCTGCTCCCGAGCCTGCCGCTGTGTCTGTAGACAGTCGCCCTGTGGTGCCCGCAGCGCGGCCTGCAGCTGGGGACGTGACTGGTGATGGCGCCCAAGCAGTCACTGACGTTGACTCAGCATCGCGCTGTATGACATCAGCGGCTGAGCTTCCACAGCCTGCTGCCACTTCAGAGCAGCAGGCGGAACAACGCGGGTCGCCTGATATAGGCGCCGCCCCAGAACACGTGGCGCACGTGGCTGATGAAGGATCAGCTGCACCAGCTGACGTGCCGGCTGGATCTAACAGTCAGCAGAGTTGTACTGACGAGGGAATGGAGTGTGAATCTGACTCTGTGTCTGCTAAAAATGAGTCTATTGGGGCAATTGGCAAAACCAATGAGGATTTGTATTCACTAGGCGAAGTAAATGCTTTCCTGGATGGAACCTATAATAATAGGGCCGTTAACGTCGCTGATTACTTCAGTGACACTGACAAATTTATTCGGTCTGTTAATGTACTGAAGAAGCAGGTTGGTGTTGACCTCCTGGATGAAAGAAAACGCTTCCGCCTAAAAAAAGCACCTCACAGCCCTGCGTAAATCAGCAGGGGGAAAAAAAGGCCAAGCACGCAAAAATGGAATGATTTCCATGGCAACAGCACGGTGCTCCTCACATCGATCACCTAATGCAGAGCATAAAATTAGGGTCCTTAAACATCAATGGTGGGAGGGGTAATCATAAGAGGGGATTCATTAGTGACCTGTTCAGATGGAAAGGTCTCAACGTTTTGTTTTTGCAGGAAACTCATACCACTTCCCCAGATGAAGTGGACTGGGGCTTGTAGTGGAAAGGCCCTTTTTCACTCAGTCACGGTACCAATCTTGGTGCAGGAGTGGCCATTTTGTTTGGGGAATCAGCAAATGCACAAGTTTTATCGGTGGTGGAGATAGTGAGGGGCAGGCTGCTTCTTGTTAGGGCCCAAATAGGGGATTCCGTGTTTTGCCTGGTTAATGTTTACGCGCCAAACAACGGCGCTGAAAGGGTTGCCTTTTTCCATATACTGACTACTGAATTGCAGCGCTATCACCAAGAACAACTTGTTGTTGCTGGTGATTTTAACTGTACCTTGGATTTCACTGTAGATCGCACTAATGCAGAACCTCATCTGCAGTCTTCTAGAATCTTGGAAAATTTCACTGTGCAGTTCGACTTAGTGGACACGTGGAGATCTAAAAATGCAAATGCGAGACAGTATACCTTGGTCAGGGTCACTGACGGTGTTGTCAGTGCTGCTAGATTAGACAGGATATATGTTTCTAGAACCTTTAGCCCCGGACTCCTTCACAGTAACATAAGTCCCATCGGTTTCACGGATCATCACCTGGCTACTGCGGTGTTACTGAACTCCCCAGGGAAACGGGCAAAATCTTATTGGCACTTCAATAACAAGCTCCTACAGGACAATGCCTTTTGTCAGTATTTTGTGTGCTTCTGGGAACACTGGAGGACCACAGAGGCTCGTTATAGTTCCCTCGAACAGTGGTGGGACGTTGGCAAAGTGCAAATTCGCCTTTTTTGTCAACGGTACGCTGCGAACTCAACTGCCATCATCAAGGCCAAGGTCAGTGAACTTGAGGACGCTGTCAAGAGGCTGGAGGCCAGCTTGGTTACGGGTCGGGATTCTACCGCTGGTCCATTGCTACAGGAGAAGAGATCGGCCCTGCGCACATTCATGCAGGAAAGAGTAGAGGGGGCACTAGTGAGGTCACGCTTCACTTCCCTGCAGGACATGGATGCACCAACGTCCTTCTTCTTCAATTTGGAGAAGTCTACTGCGAAAAAGAAGTTGATGGCTTGCTTGACACTCCCAGATGGTCGGCTGACTACGGACCCATCCGAGATGCGGCGCCATGCAGTGGATTACTACAGGGGCCCTGTTTGCTGCGGGAACGTGTTGCAAAGAATCTCAAACTCAGCTCTTCGAAGCCCTTCCGGTGCTCGGCCCGGGGGACAGGGCCGCTCTGAATCTGTGCCCTGACTTTGGATGAGTTGACTGTGGCTGTAAATCAGATGGCTCTGGGACGCGCGCCTGGACTTGATGGCCTGTCTTAAGAATTTTTTAAGAATTTTTGGAGTATTATTGGATCAGACTTCTATGACGTTCTGTCTGCCTGTTACAGGGAGGGAACATTACCGGTCTTCTGGCGCCGTGCAGTGCTGTCTCTATTGCCTAAGCAGGGGGACTTGGCCCTGCTGAAAAACTGGAGGCCCGTGGCTCTTCTTTGCACGGACTACAAGGTGCTTTCTAAAGCCCTGGAAAACAGATTGAACACTGTCTTGGGTTTGATCATAGATAAGGATCAAACATATTGTATTCCTGACCGAAACATTATGAACAATGTTTTCCTCATACGTGACGTTCTTCAGCTCAGTAAATGTCATGACTTACAGTTCGGGATTGTGTCTTTGGAACAGGAAAAAGCTTTTGATAGGGTTGACCATTCCTATTTGTTTTCAACCCTGAGGGGGTTTGGTTTTGGCAATATGTTTGTGAGGTGGATCAATCTGCTATATACTGGAGCTGAGTGTTTGGTAAAGGTGGGGGCAGGCCTGAGTCGGCCAATCCCTGTACACCGGGGAATACGCCAGGGGTGTCCACTCGCGGGTCAGCTGTACAGCTTGGCTGTTGAGCCTTTGCTGTGCAGGTTGCGCAATCGCCTGGGTGGTCTGGTTCTGCCGGGGCCATCAAGCTGTTGCCCCCCGATCGTCTTGTCTGCTTATGTGGATGACGTCAACGTTTTCATCACATCCCACGGGGATGTGCAGCATCTGGTGGACACTTTGTCAGTTTATGAAAGGGCATCTTCTGCACAGGTTAATTGGGCCAAGAGTGAGGCTCTTTTGGTGGGCCACTGGTCGCGTCAAGGCGTCCCTCGCCTGCCTGGCAGTCTTCAGTGGGGGACGGCCGGTCTCAAAGTGTTGGGGATTTTTCTGGGTTCGGAGGCTTTTGAACGAAAGAACTGGGAGGGTGTTAAGGACAAGGTGTGTGCTCGCTTTTCTAAATGGAAATGGTTGCTACCACAGCTGTCATATAGGGGCAGGGTTCTGGTCACAAATAATCTGGTCGCCTCGGCTCTTTGGCATAGGCTGGTGGCTTTGACACCGCCCAGGAGCCTCGTGGAGGACATTCAGAGGATCATCGTGGACTTCTTTTGGTCTGGTCACCACTGGGTCCGTGCGCCTGTTCTCTACCTGCCTGTGGCCGAGGGGGGACAGGGCCTGGTGGACATACATTCCAAGATCGCCTGCTTCAGGCTTCGAAGTGCACAACACCTCCTTTACGGATGCGGACCCTGCTGGATGGACACTGCTAAACTGCTCCTGAGGAGAGTTGGTCGCTTGGGCTATGATAAGCAGCTCTTCCTCGTGACATCTGGGGAGGTGGACCTTACTGGACTATCTGCTTTTTACACGTCCGTCTTGCATGCATGGCGAGTCTTCAACGTGGGCCGCATCCGTGATGAGACACCGGACATGTGGTTGTTCGAGGAACCACTGTTTTTCAATAGACTCATCGACGCTGAGGTGCTGCAGTCTATCAGTCTACGGACTTGCTTGCGGGAAGCACGCTGTACCAAGCTTGGTCATCTAATAAAGATGTCGACCACATCGATGGATACGCTGAGGCGGAGTGCCAACATTACATCTGTCAGAATGCTGCAAAGGGTGGTGGGGGACGTGTGCACCGCCCTGCCACAACCGCTTCGAGCGTTTGTGACAAACCGCACTTTTTCCAATCAATGGGATGACGACACTGTGTCCACCTTTCCTGCAATTTCCATAATTCCAGCTGTGGGGGAGTGGCAGGGAGGAGAGGATCACCTGCTGACCTTCAGAATTCCTCGCCTTGGCAAGTTCCAGTTTGTCGGGACAAGGGCGGTGTATCACATGTGTGTGAAGATTCTGAATCTGCGCTCTCTGAAGGATGTCACGGAGTCGAGGTGGGCGGGTTTTTTGGGGCCAGAGGTCTCCCCGAAAGGCAGCTGGCGGTGCATGTACAAGCTCCCTATTGAGAAACGGACAGCAGATCTCCAGTGGAGGATTGTGCATGGGGCAATAGCTACGAATAAATACAGAGCACACCTCGAAACGACTGTGGGGGGGGGGGGTGTTTGTTTTGTTCCCAAGTTGAGACCCTCGAGCATTTGTTTGTCCAATGTTTTCGTTTATCTGGACTTTTTGATATTTTGCGCCAGTGGTTTCAGGCTTTGGGTGACCGTTTCTCTTTTGGTCTGTTCATTTATGGTCCAAAGTATAAAGTGGCAAGGAAGGCTGCCCACACTTTGATGAACTTCCTATCTGGTACTGCTAAACTTGCCATCTGGCTGACGAGGAAAAATCTGGCTAGCAACAAGCAACACGATCCTGTGTCTGCTTTCAAGGTCTTGTTGAAAGTCAGACTCCAGGTGGAGTTCTCTTACTATCAAATGGTGGACAATAGCGCCGATCGAGGAGCTTACCAAAGTGCTAAAAATAGCTTTCACTACTGCGCATGCGTGTTTTTACTTGGCTGAAGTAGGACAAACTTTCTGGGCCACTGCATCGCGTGAATGGAGCAAGGCAGGTTTCTGTTGTCCTCGGCGGGCGCGCAGCAGAAAGCTCTTTTTCTTTTGTTTGCAAGCCTCCTCGTAGATGAATCCCGACGTGCACAACTGCGGGACAAAATGTTCCTATTCCTAGTATATTGTTGTCTTTCGCCGCTGCGCGATGGTTGTTCAGCGGTGCTTTTTTTTTTTTTAATCTTGAAGCCATTTCGGATACAAGAAACTGTTGTACTTTATCTCTGCAGGTCTGTAATGGAAAGACAAAGTTACGTAAGATGAGGTTTAATGCAGCACTGAAAAATAACTTCAGCTTTCTAACAGTTTTACAAGTGGCAATGCAGTATCACTCACCATTGCTCCACCGGTAGGACAGGGTTTTGTTTGTCCGACCTTGTCTACTGCTGTGTACCACGTGACTACCAGCGCGAAAACTGATGACGTAGTCCTCGATCGGCGCTATTTAGAGGCATTCATCAATAGATGGACTGTGGGGAACGTTTTGTGTTCTGTGGGTCAGGGGGATGAGTTATGTTTGCACTTTTAAGATGTGCCACACTTGGGCCAGTGATATTGATGTTTTTGCATTTTGGGAATGTACAATAAAGCCTTTTTAAAGTCTTCATAAAGCCTTTTTAAAGTCTTCATAAAGCCTTTTTAAAAGTTTTCTTCTTCTTCTTCTTCTTCTTCTTCTTCTTCTTCCTCCTCTTCCTCTTCCTCTTCTTCTTCCTCTTCCTCTTCCTCTTCCTCCTCCTCCTCCTGGTGGATAGCAAACAACTGAAAGGTGCATACTACCACCTACTGTACAAGAGTGTGCAACATTATGTCATCTGAGCCCGACCCCTAAATTCATTGATTAAATGCTGTGTTTGCGGCGGCATGAAAAAATAAGCAGCGATGCTGAGGTTTTAAGTGGAGTTTTATTAAATCATACCGCCATCACGAGCTCCGCTCCCAGCGCCGTGCATGCGCGCCGGGAGCGAGCCCAGTGGCTCTCCTGCGAGACACAATGTGTCAGCAGTAGCAGTTGCAGAAGTCAGAATGAGAGAGTGAGTTACAGAACCTGTGCAGTATTTATACCCAACTCAGACAATACATCAAAGAGGTTTCACAGCAGTTGGTACGATCAAAGGGACTGCAGAACAGGCATGAGACATTTGCATTTGAGAGACATACATAACAATAGGCAGACTGCTTGCCTCAGCTCCAGCTTGCAAGGCAAAGAGGTTACAAGGCACATCTACATATTGATCTGTCTCTAGGTCACAGTAAGGACAGGACGCATGAACACAATGCATGAAAGGTGACATTAACATCACAGTAGAGAGCCAGAAGAAGCGGGGCTGCCTGTAGACATTAATACACACATTTCACTGTTCTGTTAATTGCTCTAGCCGAGCGCTGTGTCTGTCCAGTCTGTTTGTGGGGGTTTACACCAAACCGCCACACGCTTCCCCCCAGAGGGCACGACAGGGGGCCGAGACCTCGATAATCCATCTATGGGAGCGAGCTGTGGGAGAAGCTCGCTGCAGGCGGAGGGGGAGGGAGGAGGGGGGTAGTAAGTGCCGGCAGGGGACGGTGAAATCGTCTGAGCCGCGCAAAAATTGCTTGCTGCTCCGCGACGTCGAGGGGCTGTCCCGTTGCGCGTGTGGAGATCACAAGAAGAAAAATTTGTCTCTGACTCCTCTCGTGGCCATGAAGAAAAGCAGGAGCGGCGGTAAGAAAAAAATAAAAGCAGAGGGACTGGCGTGTTGACTTTAGGGCAGGCGCAACCCTAAAGCCTCGGGAACCGCAGATGGCTGAATTCCCCTTGTGTGCCATGGCTAAGACCATAAAATCCAGTGAGCAAGCTGCGGGCCTCAGGTGTACGAGCAAGCCTGAAGGGCCAGTGTGCAGCAGAAGGAAGGTGGTCAGAAGAGCCGTATTTGTCCCGTGCGTGGTGCGCCGTCCTCGTAACTCCCCGGTGCGCGCGCGGGGGTTCCGTGCGTGGGTGGGCCGCTGGAGTGGCGAGTCAGGGTCCAGAATCTTGGTGGAGATCGGCGCAGACGGCGCCGATAATATCCAGGTTGAGCTGTGGCTGCAGATTGGCCATGGTGCGTTGGAGCGGTGAGAGGAAATAGACGATCTTTTGTCCCTCAGGCTCGTGCAGATGCATTGGAGCGGTGGGAGGGAATAGACGATCTTTGTCACCGCTCGGCCGTGGTACATTCAGGTCCACGCGTTGCGTTCTCCGCCGGCCATGGAGGCCGCCGTCGTGGAGAGGGGACGAGGTCCCTGCGCTCTCGTGTGGAGGAGCTGCGAGCGCGGTCGGTCCAGCGTGGATGAGCAGATCTCAGACGTGCAGATCTCATCATGAAGAACGGGTCACCAGTGCAGCTGTCCAGGTCAGAAGGTTGCTTTGCACAAAATGTGTGCATGTTCGGGGTCACCAGTGAAGCGTTCACTGGCAGCGTGTTCTTTTCTGCCTTCAGGTCATGGTGCGTTGGGGCGGCGAGAGGGAGGAGACGTCTTGTGTCCCTCGGCCGGTTCAACATGGATGTCCAGACCAGAAGGTTGCATCGCGCAAAGCGTGTGCGTCTTCGGGGTCACCAGTGCGGCGGCATGAAAAAATAAGCAGCGATGCTGAGGTTTTAAGTGGAGTTTTATTAAATCATACCGCCATCACGAGCTCCGCTCCCAGTGCCGTGCATGCGCGCCGGGAGTGAGCCCAGTGGCTCTCCTGCGAGACACAATGTGTCAGCAGTAGCAGTTGCAGAAGTCAGAATGAGAGAGTGAGTTACAGAACCTGTGCAGTATTTATACCCAACTCAGACAATACATCAAAGAGGTTTCACAGCAGTTGGTACGATCAAAGGGACTGCAGAACAGGCATGAGACATTTGCATTTGAGAGACATACATAACAATAGGCAGACTGCTTGCCTCTGCTCCAGCTTGCAGGGCAAATAGGTTACAAGGCACATCTACATATTGATCTGTCTCTAGGTCACAGTAAGGACAGGACGCATGAACACAATGCATGAAAGGTGACATTAACATCACAGTAGAGAGCCAGAAGAAGCAGGGCTGCCTGTAGACATTAATACACACATTTCACTGTTCTGTTAATTGCTCTAGCCGAGCGCTGTGTCTGTCCAGTCTGTTTGTGGGGGTTTACACCAAACCGCCACATGTTATTTAAAAAAGAGAAACAAGCCCTTCTTGTAATTCTTTTTGCCTCTCCATCTCCATCTGTTCCCAGAATCCCAGTTAAATCCCATTTCCTACCGGCCTCTCGAACTTCATTTTCCATTATCTATCTTTCATTTCCATATTTGTGATAGTGTAATAAGATATGCTTGACATTTTCTTTTACTCCACATTCTCTACATTTGTCACTTTCGCTTTTCCCCATGGCGAATAAAGTGCTGTTTAAACCAGCGTGATCCAGTCTGAGTCTTGCCATAATGATGTCTTCCCTCCTTTTGGTTGTTATGATATTCTTTATTGCAACAGATTTTTGTATTTTGTAATACAATCTACCTTTATGATCTTCATCCCATCTTTTTTGTCATAGCTCAGTTCCTTTTTTCTTGATTACTGCTTTCCCTTCACCTTTTCCAAGAGACAATGGTATAGTTATCTCTTTTCCAAGAGCACTTTTTGCTAATTTGTCTGCACTGTCATTCCCTTTTAACCCTTCATGTGCAGGAACCCACCAAAACTGAACTCCTCCACCACCCCATGTACCCTAAATAAACTGTGATATAGCTCAATCACCAAGTCTTCCCTTGTAGATTTTAGTGTCTGTATGTTTTTTAGTGCTGCAAGTGAGTCCATGCACACCACCACTCGGTCCAGTCTGACCTCCTCCACCCACTGCAAAGCAATAATTATTGCCACAATCTCTGCTGTAAACACGGATGTATTGTCAGAGAGTCTTTTTACGATGGTCACTTTAAACTCTAGGATGTATACTCCAACTCCAACAGAGCCCTCTTTATTCTTTGAACCATCAGTGTAGAGCTTTAAGAAGTTACAGTAATTATTCCTGAGGTAAATGCCTGTTTTAACACCAACTACACTCATATGCCAATCCTTTTTCCTCATTAGCAGACTAGCGTCTACTTCTATTCCCGGAAACAGCCAAGGGGGAACATTACTCACTGGACTGGTGTTAGCTACTGTATATCAATAGTGTGGAGCCCATACATTCTGGTCCTTCTTTCAATTGTCCACCCAAACCCATGTCCCTGGAAATTTGAGTATTCCCAGCAGTCTTGCAGTGTTGTTTTTGAAATATTTGCTTCGTCACTTCCTTTCAGCTTGACCCAGAATGATAATGCGAGTTTATCTCTTCTCAAATCCATTGGCATTTCTCCTGCTTCTATTCAAAAGTGCATTGTTTGGTGTTGTTCTGATGGCTCCAATGCACAGGCGAAGCGCTCTATGCTGCATTCTGTCTATTTTTTCCAGAGTCATCTTTGCCACTGCTCTATAAGTCATGCATCCGTAGACTATTGTCGATCACATTAGTGTTCTGTAAATGTCAATTATTGCCCATTTATCTGCACCCCATTCGTGTCCAGCTACAGCTTTTATGAGATTAATGACTTTTCTGCATTTTGTCTCCAAATTTTCAACATGAACTCTCCCTGTGTATGCACTCTCAAACCACAATCCTAGATATTTGAATTCACTGACTTTCTCTATTGGTTGATTATGTAATGTTAATGGTTCTGTACCAGTTCTGCATTTTTTTATGAAAGTCATATAGCAGGTTTTACTGTTTGAAAATTTAAATCCCATATGTCATATGACCACTTTTCCACTTGAGTCTCCATTGCTTTCCTGATGTTTCTGAACACAAATTTCTCATTTCTTCCCCTCGTCCATATGGCTCCATCATCTGCATATAGTGCTGTTTTCATGAATCCCTCTTGATCCTCAAACATGTCATTAATCATTATGTTGAATAAAACAGGGCTTATCACACTCCACTGAGGAACACCATTCTCTAAAATTCTCAAAATCATTAGAAACTTCTAATCCTATATTAACCCTAATTGTCCTGTGTGTTAAAAAAAATCCATTATCCAATTATACAGCCTACCACCAATGTCCATTTTATTCAATTTCATAAGAAGTCCATCCCTCCACAGTGAGTCATAAGCCTTTTCAATATCCAGATAAACTATAACCATTACTTCTTTCATTTTGAGAGTCTTTTCAAAATCAATATTTACCCTAACTAGAGCATCCACTGTGGATCTCCCTCTTCTAAAACCATTCTGATAATCATAGCAGTCTGTCGTGGGCGACAATGACTGTTTCATTTAGGTCTGATCATATTCCTCCACACAGCTCTGTCCTTAGCCTTCTGCTGCCAGGAACTCCTGTCTATGTCCAACTTCTTCAAGTTTCTTTTTACAGTGTCTTTAAATCTGAGCCTTGGTCTACCCTGATTGCGTTTGCCCTCACAAAACTGTGAGTAGAGTAACTGCCGAGGGAGACGCTGGTGGTCCATCCTCTCAACATGTTCGAGCCATCTCAGGTTCATCTGTATTAGCATGTCCTCCATTGATGGTAGACCAGCTCGTTTCAACATTTCTATGTTGGTTACCTTGTCTTTCCATGAGATGTTCATTATGGCTCAAAGGTGTCTCATCATGTACGCGTGGAGTTTCTTCACCTGCACTCTGTAGACAGTCCAAGTTTCAGCACCGTACAATAGAGTAGCCAGTACTATCGCTCTGTAGACTTTGCATTTCACACGGATTGACACATGTCGATTGTTCCACAGTCTCTCCCTCAAGTTTCCAAAACACAGCGTTCACTCTTCCCATTCTGAGAGACAGTTCATCCTCCAGCCTAGCATTCTCTGAAACAGTACTCCCTAGGTACTTGAAAGTCTTGCCCTTGACTAGTGGCTCTGTACCAATGCTGAACTCTTCTGGTAGTGATGTTGATAATTGGAACTTTGGTGGTTGATAAAGGCACTCTGTCTTCTTGATGTTGATTTGGAGGCTGAATTGGCTAGCTGCTCTTGCAAATTTCTCCACTAAAGATTGCATATCTTCCACGCTGTGTGCAACTAGAGCACTGTCGTCGGCAAAGAGTATTTCTCTTACTATCTTTATCGAGGTCATACTCTTGGCTTTAAACTGTGCCACACTGAACAAGTCTGCTTCTTTCCCTGTCTGAGTGTATACTCCTTCTGAAGTGTCTTTGAAGGCCACCTCAAGCATGACTGCCAGATATAGCGAGAAGAGTGTAGGTGCCAGCACACACCCTTGTTTCACCTCGTTGCTTACTGAAAAGTCTTTAGATACTGAACCACTCATTGTCACGTTTGCTTGCATACCTGTATGGAGTGCCTCAATCAGGCTGACACACTTCTCTGTACAACCATATTTCTTGAGTACCTGCCAAAGTCCTTGTCGCGTAACAGTATCGAAGGCTTTACTGAAGTCTAGGGAGACTACATAAAGTGGCATGTTCTGTTCGATACACTCTTCTTGAACCTGTTTCAAGCAGAAAATCATGTCCATTGTGCTTTTTCCACTTCTAAAGCTGCACTGGGTTTCCGGTAGTACATTCTGCGAGATGTGTTCACTGAGTCTGTTAAGAAGTGCACGTGAGAGAATCTTACCAACAGTGGCTAGTAGTGATATACCTCAGTAATTTCCACAATCCTTCCTGTCACCTTTCTTGAACAAAGGCACAATACTTGCATCCTTCCAGTCTTGTGGTACTTTCTGGGCATCCCATATCTCTTGGATGAGCTTGTGCAGGCAGTTGGTCAGCTGAACACCACCAAATTTCCACACTTCTGCTGGAATTCCATCCCTTCCTGGAGCTTTACCATCCTGTGTTGTCCTGATAGCTGCCATTAGTTCATCAAAACTTGGTGGTTCATCCAGACTTGATACAGCTGGTCACTGCACTAGAGCTTCTTTAGCCTCTTCAGTGAGATCTCCAGGCTGACAATGACATCACTGCTGGGTGAAATCAATGCTGGGTGACATCACTACTGGCTGACAATGACATCACTGCTGTGTGGCATCACAGTGACATCCCAAAAACTAAAGTCTCAGGGAAATCAGAATATGTGTGATTGAATTTCCCCAAATCCACTTAAAGTTCAGAAGTGTTTTCACCAGTTATGCCATGTAGAGGAAAAACACTTCTCACAGCGATTTAGCTTCTAATATAGACTGGAATATGTGGTGGTGATGTTACTCTTAAAGATTAAGAGTAAAAAGATCTTACATAGATTACTGCTGCTACTAAATTATCAGTTACAGAACTGCTCTATCTACTGAGGACAGTAACATCCAGAGAACTTTATCACTGCTGAGCTTCGCAGCCCTTTGTTATTAGCTGACATGATTTGGGACTGCTGTGCATGCATCTATAAATGGGCTGAATTCATTTTTATCATCTAAAGACCTGATATTAGCAGCATCCATCAACCTCATTAACCATCAATGAGCTTGTTAATTTATGTCAGAGTGACACTTCAGCTGAATTAAAGCTAACCTGTTATCAATTAAGGAGCTGTAGCAGCCACACCGTTCCCCTCCTGTAGGTAGATAACCACTCGTGTATTTCAATTACTGGGGATGGCGCTTTAGTGTCGTTTCAGTGACGTTTTAATCAACATCCTTTCTCAAACACAGAACAGGCTCAAAGAACATGAAAACTTGTGTTTCTGCAGTTTTAGGAACATCAGAAAAATTCTATGGAAATGTCTTCAGCCTGTTCTGATGTGAAACAAAAATTACCAATCAGAATGACTCGTCACCTTTAACAGGCATTCATGATCTATGGAGGATTTCTGTTATAACGGTGTACTTACCTGAGAGGATAGATCAGTTTTCTGCTGAGTTAAAGACATGCTCATGTGAGAAGTGAAAATGTATGAGAACATTATTTACCATGGCAGAATTGTTCCACCGAAACCTTTGGAGGTGTAGCAGGTGTGGGAGGAAGCAGCCGCTAGTGCATCCTAATGGACTGATGTGTGTCACAACGGCCCTCACGGACCGTCACAAGACGCCTCAGTCACCAGAGAGTTTGCAGTGGTAATTTATTAAGGATAAGGCAGAACACTCACAGAACACATACAATGGCTGGGTGATGTCTGAGCCGGGGGACACCCGATGCGCCAGACGGACAACAGTGAGAGTGAAGTCTCAAAGGAACATACCTGAGAATAACAGGAGCACGACGGAACGTGGCTGAACATAACAGGATGTAACAGAGACTGCCGCGCTGGAGGACATTTAGCACCCGCTTATATCTCTGGCGGCTAATGACCCCAACGCGGCACAGCTGCTGCTAATGACAGCAGAGCAGCAGCTGACTTTGACAGCAGGGAGCTCCCCCGGGCGCCTTCACAATAAGAGCCCGAGGAGCTGGAAGGAACCCTCAGCTGCCAAAGCCAGGGAACAAAAAGATATGAGACCCGAGTGTGGCCAGAACCGACTGTAACGTGAAAATATGGGAATATTAATAAATAATAAATATGATCAGGTATGAATTATTTAATTTATATTGATGTATTGGAATCTGAGCTCAAATCTCATTTCATATACATCAGAAAAGCTAATAACACTCGTAAGGGGCACCAGCTTCTATCTTTAAGAAGCAATTTGATCTTTAATTTCACTTTATACCTGTTTGATCACTCAATAAATTAATCAATAATCAGTCTCAAAAATTTTCCGTGAATTCGATACCTGGGCTTGAAACAGACTCAGAATGAAATAAATTCCCAACAACTTCTCATTTTTAAATATTTATTAAACAAAATGATTAATAGACATCGAAATAATTTCATTAATCATAAAATCAATCTTGTAAATGATAGATTAACAATGTCAATATTTTCGGAACCAGGGTTAAACTGAGAAACGAATTTCTATCAGTTTGAGTTAACAGATTATCAAAAACAACGCAAATTTATGGAGAAAGTTTGCTAATTATGAAAAAGTCCTAAATTAATCTTAAGAAAATAAAAACAGAATTTTAATGAAAAGGAGAGTTATGTTAAGGGCTTCTTAATTTGCATCTGATTAGATATATAAATTAGTACCGAACCTCAAGTTTAATTCAGCAGATGAATTAAAGTTTTTTCAGCTCACGTGATCCTCAGTGATGGCAGTTCTGTCGTCCTTTTTCAGCCCAAAACTTTGTGGATGTGAGGGAATATCTGCCAGCAGATACTTCAAGGGTTCACAGCTCGACCTTTAGATTCAAGCGGTCGAAGGAGGCTGGATTCTGGGCTGCATGACCCACAGTTGAAATGGGTCTTAGCCAGATGGTGCCGACGTCTCTTCAGAGTGATGTGGGGCAGCTGTGTGTTGATCCTACAGCTGCACGTGACGTGGAAGGCTGCGTCTTTCTTCAAGAGGTCTTCGATAATAATTAAAAGATATCTAATCCGATTTCAAATTGGAAAAGAAACTTTCGGACTTTAGATAAAAATCTGGTGGGTGCTTGGTCAAGAAAAATATTATAAAAATAAAGTCAAGGTTAAGTTTACATTAAAATCAAACAAACGGTGGTTTTACAGAAAGTTTAACAAAAAGTGATAAATTAAGAATTGGAGTTTGACTCCGATTAAGAATTGAGCTCAAAGAAAAAGGAATTCCTAGGCATTTAAGAGAAGAAGAAAATACAAAGTTACATAAACAAATTATCTGCTCTGTGTTCAGCAAAGCGACATGTGGTCGAAGTCCTTTGTTCTTCCTTGCTGTGTGTAGACAATGGAGGAGATCAGAAAGAAGGGAGCAGGCGAAAAGAGAATCCGGAGCAGAAAGAGACTGGGAAAAGAGTCTCTCTCCTTTTTATAAGCTCTGTTGAGTTTCGCGGGATTTCGGCCTGACTGGAATCTCAGCCAATGAGCGTCCTTCATGGGCGGGCTCGATGAACCTTTAGTCCAATAACAGGCCTTGTCTGTGAGAGACCAATAGGATGAAGAAGCTGGGGTTCTATGAAGACTGGTGACACATGATATCAGTCCACAGGAATACACAGTTTTAAATGCATTGGAATGTACTGTTACAAACTTATGTATAACTAAACTAACCTTAGTGTATCTTATAAGCAGTGCTTCTAAATCAACATGCAGGAATAAACATTCATTTAACATCAACATGCATATATATATAAAATCACAGATTAATGCATTTCACACATATTATTGATTTTCCACATCAAACACATCAGAGTCAATCTGCATTTTCATAGTTCTGAAAAGAATGAAGGTTTAGAATTGAGTTTGTAATAATGTACTTTAAAGTTGTTTAAATCCAGCATGTCCACAGTTTAAGGAAATTAACTGAGTCGTGGATCTGTGTAGGTTTTATGGGGGCAATAAAAGTGCAGCCGGACATTGGGGAAATTCCTTAGGCTGGTTTTAACAAAAGGGGATTTCAGCTGTGGCCTGGGGGAAGAAAATCCATTTATTTGCGTTATTCCTGGATGAAACAAAAATGTCTTTAAGCAGAAGAATAATTGTTGCTGAGCCAAAGTGAGATGATGCTACAGTCCCCCCTCTGGTATCAATGGTGACGTTGATTCAGCGTTGATAGCAATCCTAGGCATCAAATCCCAATTTGGCGAGGCTTGATCCAAATGCTGAACTAAAGTTCTGATGTCGGTAAGTCTTAAGCTTGTAAACAGTATCTATTCCAAAGTGTAGGTCCTTAAACTTGGTTTTCTGAAAAACTTCTGGAAATTTCAAAAATTAATTTTGGCGTGACCAAATATAAACATTGCATAATTGTCTAGGATATACTAAAGTTCTGTATAAGCCTGTAAAGACTTAAAAATTCTGGGTGCAAAAAAAAAAAGTGAACTAGAAGTATGTGGGTTTTGACATACTTGATATAAATGTTTTGGGTTTGCTGAAAAATATCTAGTAAAAATTTCAAAAACAGTTTAAATGTGCATAAAATCTAAATAAAGTATAAAGGGTTCTTTGTATATACACAAGCATGTATCCAAAAATCTTAGTCAAGAGCAAAAATAAAATTCTTTCATATTTGAGGTAGATTCAGACAATATTGAGGTGACTCAAGGAGGTTCAAATGGAATTTGTTTAGTTAGACTAAACCATGGTTCCACAGATGTCCAAATCATAGGGTGTTTGAGGCTTTTGTTCAGAAAAACTGAGTGGGCATAGGATGTCGTTATTCTTTGGATGGCAATGAGAAGTAAATTTGGATTTACTGCAAAAAGGATATGATGAGAGAGCATATTCATTGCTAAAGCGTTAACTGAAAAGCTAATGTTTCTAGCTACTTCTGAGAGTAACATAGACATTGGCTGTGTGTGAGTATAGTCAACCCTTAACACAAAGAGCAAAGAGTTCAAGACCTTGTTGAGTTTGATTGAAGCTTCGGAGCAAGCATTCAAAACCAACACAGTGTCTTGTAAGACTTTGGTAACGATTTGTGGTTCGACAACCTGGCGTTTCGGTTTAGCGGTGTTGACCGAGTTAACAGTGGGCATGCTAAGGTTAGCTAGAGGCTCTAACGATGAGGCTGTTATTAAGAATCCATCCGAGGATCTTTGACCTTTCGTTTTGGCTTGGCCCAATTCTGACTGGGTAACAGTGGGTGTGATTGCTAGGCAGATGGCTAAACTGATAAACAGGAGGGCCATCATCTCAGCAAACAAAAGTGAGTGGTTTCGGATCTTAATCTTCTTGTTGATCTTTCTTTAGATACCTGGTTGGCAAATGAAAATTCCTCTTAGAGGTGGAATGATTTCTTTTAGATGGATGTACTTTATTGATCCCAAAACTGGGAAATTACAGAATAGAGCTTAAGAGATTGAACTCTAAACCTTGTGCTTGTTTTTCACCTTTGATGGGAGTTTTAAGATTGTTAGCTCAAGCTAATGGTGTTGGATGTCTTGTGTATACTATTTGGTAATAGTAAGTTGATTGAAGTTTATTAGATTTTACAGAGGTCTTTGAAATTAGTTTAAGGGCTAATTTGGTTTTAATATACCCTTTCCTTTCTGGAAGTTTTGATGCAGTTAACTGATTGGAGAAATTTGACTGAGTGTACCTGAGGCTAGTAGTTAGCTACAGTTATTTCTCAGATGTAGGTTTGATTTTAATCTTATTTATGGACTTACTTTGACAGTGTTGTACCCGACAAGTCCCATGGGGTTTTGGTAAAGGTTACACTGATTTTGGTGAGCCCATTTGAAAATGGGGTCCTGGATTTGGCTCTTGAGTGGCCAAAGTTTGTTGTTGACAATGTGTGGATTCATCCACTCGGGTAGGAATTTAGGAGTGATTTTCCTTTCCTGTGAATTTATTTCAGGTGTCTGTGGTACAAATGTGGGGTGGAAGATCTTGTCCCCCCTTCGCAGTTTGTCATGCAAGAGTTTTTGATCGTTATACGCTTTCTGTCGTTTGGCGAATTGGTCCGAATGGTTTTGGCATACAGCCTTGGGAGCTTTGTATGTCGTTTTGACGCTTTTGTGCTCTGCAGCTGGAGTGTTATGGGCATTGGCAGTCATCACCCCCCTCTGGTTTCGAGGAACTCTGAGCGGTGGCGATGATGGTTCGTCGGAAGCATTATCAGGAGTGCCATTGCATAGCTGCAGAGAAGATTGTGTCGCATGAAGTGGTTTCAATTTTGGTATGTTATAGGGTTTAGATGCGGGTAGCGCATGTACCGTTTTAACTGACCGGTGTTTGATGGTTTCATGGATCATTTGGTTGCACGGTTGAGTGACTGTGCGCCTTGCGTTTGCAAAAGTTGGGTTCGTTGTTGCAAAAAGTTGAGGTTTTAGAGGGTCTAGAGAGCTGGTTGGTGGGGCTCTTGTGACCATGGAGGCCTCATGGGTGGGTGGGTGGGTTTCAAAATGTGATACCACCATTGAATCATGGGTATCGAGGGTTTCAAGAGGGCCGTTTGGGGTTTTCTGCTCGGCCGTTGAGTTTTCAAGATCATTTGAGTGTTTGGCTTGCCTTGTATTTGAAGGTGACTTTTGACTTCTCGTGGACAGTACTCACCTTGGTCTTGGCGGTCGCTTTCACTCGGTTGCAGTTGTTCCAACAGTGCTAGTTGTGTGAGACTTGGGGTGTCCAAAGTGTTTAGAACAAAGCACTGTGATTCAGTTGTTCTTGTTGGGTCAAATGGGTGAGGGTGTTGCGTTTGAGCCCATAGTTTGAGGTTCTTGAAATCAATCAGTGGCTCAAAACGGTTCAGTAGGTCTTTGCCAACAAGTAATGGAATGGCGTCAAGTTTGGACACGTAGACCGGATGTGTCAAGGTCATGGGTCCAATGGACATGTTTAGTAGCGATACGCCCAACAGGGTTGTTTTAGTGAGCGCATATGGTCGCACAGCTAATGAACAGGGTTCCAGTTTCAAATGTTTGTTAGCGCGGTTCGCGGCTACACGTAGTTTGTCAAAAAGGGTGTGTGACATGAGAGTGATGTCAGCAGCGGTGTCTAAAACAGCGTCCTGACACACCATGTCTTCAAGGGTCAGTGGGAGGTAGAATTTCCGTGCCACCCCCCTCTCGTTTAAATCGCATAGGAATTGTGGAACCGGTGGTTCGACACAGAGTTGCGAAATGTCATTAGAGGAGTGGTCTGTGACCTGTGGTTGGGCTGCCATAACAGCACTGGACTGCGTTGAGTCCTTTAGTCCTTCCTCATTTGCATGAGGGATTTTCTTCTTGCGTTTCCTTCGTTTGGAACGCTTGTTTTGAGTTGGCACAGCTGATATGGCTAGAATGTTAGCAGTTTTATTCTCTTTGTTGCTTTGAATCTCTGCTAGGAGGTGTTGGACAATTTCAATAGCTTCTCGACTGAATGTAGGAGTTTCTTCTTCCTTCCAAGGTTTGTGATAGGTCTCTGCTTCTGAGCTTCTGTGATGGGATGGAGACCATTTGTCGCGGTTACGCGTGTCTTCGTATCGGTATCTGTCATCATGGTAGTCCGTATCGTGTTCTCGTGACCTATCCCTCGGATATGGTCTACGACGGTAGTCAGGTTTTCGCAAAGTTGGTCCAAAGTGGTATCCAGAGGACCTAGTTTGGTTTTGACCTTGCTGAGGTCGCTTGGGAAAATGCTTCGGCTGTTGGTGTACTCGCGGTGTAGGAGGTGGAGTAGAGCGAGGAGCTCCTTCCAACTTCAAGGTGTTAGATGCATCGCTAATAGCTAGCACTGTGGCAGGCTCAGCGTGCTTGTTGCGACTTTGTTGCTGTTTTTGGAACGCATAGTGTGCAAACTCTCTCAGCTGACTTATTGAGTTTGACCTTGGGTTAGCTGTAACTCCTAGGTAATGACTCACAGTGGGATGGAGGTTTTGGATGAAGAGGGTCTTGAAATTGTGGTCTTCTTCCATCCCTGGTGTATTTTGAGATCCAAAATATGCAAGTAGGAGTCTCTGATAGTAGGCTTGTGTTGGCTCTGAGCGACCTTGCTTCACGGCTAGGGCTGCGGTTAGCCCTGCCTGTAGGCAGTCGTCGGAGAACTCCTTTTCGATGGCTTCGCGGAGCAGCGTGTAATCTGCTTTGATGTTTGCCGGCTGTCTGTCTATGAATTTTGATACTGACCTGTTAGATGTTAGTTTGATCAGATAGATGCGATCATCTGTCGTAGCATCAGGGTACTTACGCAGGTAGTAATCAATGTCCTGTAAATAGACTTTGGCATCAGGTGAACCCGTAGGTCCTGGATCAAATTTGGTTATATTTTGCGCGATCTTGTCAAGGTCGCGATCTGAAGGGGCACACGCACGCTGTCCATGCGGTCGTCCGTATTCGAAACGGGAATCGGGCGAGGGAGCGCAGTGGGTGTCCCGGTGTTCATGTCTTTCCTTTAGGAGCAGTTGACATTCCTTGTAGTCTTTCTTCACATTTTTAAGTTGACCTTCAACTCTTCTGAGTTCCTTCTTTGTGTCTTGAAGGGCATCTTCAAGTTCATTGTTGTCTTGATGAAGCGTGTCATTGTTATGCATCAACCGTTCCTTTTGTGACTCTGCACGGTCCAAATCTTGTACCGCTTCATCCAGTTGATTTTGAGTTTTGTCATTCTCCTCTTGAGATTGTTCCAAATTTCCTTTCAGTGTTTCATTCTCTTCTTGGAGAGATAAGATCGTTGTTTGTTGATTTGCTAGCTCGTTCTCGGCTACCTTTAATCTTGCAACTAATGTTAGCGCAAACTTACCTAACACACTGGTGAGGTCCTTGCCTTCTGATGGTTTTTCAGTGTGTTCATTCAAGAGTTCTTCAGTGAGTTGCTCCAATTCTTCGGGCTGTGTTTCCTTGACCCGTGTTGTGAAGTTAGAAATTAAATTAGAAGTCCATGCTTCCAATGTTGTTTGAAGGTCATCCAGTTTGGTAAATCGGTCGGTTGTCTGTTGACTCATCATGTTTGACCGTTGTTATTTAGCCTTTTAAAAAAAAATTCAACTTGTTGATTATTCTTAAATTTGTTCAACAAGGTTTAACCTTGAGTGTTTTATTTTACAACTGTGATAGTTGAAAGTTCCTTTAGAATTTGTTTCAACTTGTAGGCTTGCAGGATGGGAAATAGAATTTTGAAATTATTTAGAAATGTAGAGATGCTTCAAATAATTCGTTCGTTGAAACCGTACGTTGATAAATAAAGTTGAATTGAAATTGGATTGAATTTGTTTCGCAAAACAAAACTGAAATTTCAATTATGTGGATTGACTTCTTTCCTTTGATTTTCAAAGTCTAGTATTGGAATTTGTCATCAATAACTAGCTTTGGAATTTTGCAGAATGTCACTTTGAAGTGAGGAGTTTATTTACAAAAGAAATCCAAAAGCAAAAGAGGCTAAATGCTTTAAAGATTTAAGATTATAAGTTTCCACTTCCTTTTAAAGTTAAGGCTTTCCTTTGGTTTTATTTGTTAAAGCCTATTTTCAGTTGAAGCATTAAATGTTTAGAATATTTACAAATTAGAAACAAGTGAATTGTTTGAATATTTGGTGTCCAAGGATTTCTTAGGATTGAAGCCAATAGTGATCTTTCTTGATTGTGATCTATAAATTTCTTATTTACAGAATAATCAATGTTTGCACCTTTTTGACTTTTTCTTAAATCCTGGGAAAAATTTTAAAATTATGCTGGTTGGTTAAATGTTTTTCTTTTCCTGTAGAGAAAGCATGAATCAGAAATGACACAATGAGTTTAAATAACACCTAGAGCTTCTCTTAAGTGTTAATTGCTTGATGTGGTTTCCTAAATTTGAGAAAAAGGAAAAATTTTAAATATTCACTAAGTCTGTAAATTTGTCAAAATGCACAGGACTAATCCTACTTTAATGCTACTCTTGAGTAAACATCAGCATTAGAATCCTTAAGCTAAAACTGGGTTTCTGTGGGAAGGGAATCACACCATATCACATTTAAAAACAGCCAAATAAGCACACATATAGCTTCAAAGTTTGCAACTTTTTGCTTAAAAGTGTGTAAATATGTTTGCTTTTAGCTTAAAAGATCATAATATGTGGTTATATAAGTGATTAAATACAATAGGGGTGTTTATAATGTTCCTGCTATAGGTATCTATGCAGTGAATGGGATTTCACCACTGAGAAAAACTTTCAAAAGTCAACAGGTCCTTTTCCTTTTATTCTTGGCATAAAAGTTTGGATTAGTGTTAAATTTAGTTTATTCCGAATAATATGAATGGCTTTGAAGTTACTTTGAAGACTTACTTTGGTTATAAATCGTCTTTAAAGATTAGAAGTTTAAATAAAAGTTGCAGTTCCTATATTTCACCACAAGATGGAGGCAGTTTTCGTCTGCACTTCCAGCAGAGGAAACCCAATGACGTCACAAGGAGTCAAGGATCTCTACTCAAAATGGCGGCTACAGGGAACTCTACCTAGACTTAAGATGGCGTCGCTGAGCCGATCTACACATGCGCAGTTTTTTCCATGCACAGCTTGACGGTCGCGTGCGCGACTGAGCGTGCACGTGCCACGTGGATGCAGCTGAAGCTTCAGTCCATGAAACCACGCCTTGCTTTCCAAAGGCGGGAAAACTTTAGTCTCCCTAAACTTTATTCAACAAGTTTATACAATGGTTAATTCAATTAAATCCCAAGGGTTTGCTTCGCCTGTGGGGTGTTGAAATAATGGGGAAAACAAATAGGATTTCTTCGCTATTTTGTTCCCAGGCCTATTTTAATTATTCAGCGTGTAATCACTTTTAAGCATGCATTAAACAACAAAAACTAAACTGACTAGAGTGCAGTGGGGGTCTTCACCCCCACCTTGGTCAGCAGACACACAGCAGTTATCAGGAGTAATCAGGGGGGCGAATTCACCCCCTCCCCCTCGTGACACAGAGACAGACAATAGACTGGCTGCAGACAATGAACCACCTTTGTGAGTTAAAATTGACCAAAATCACACACAAGCTTATATATTATTTTCCTTCTGAGTCGTTTCAAGTTCAACCAAGCCTTCACGCGGGGTACCAATATATGTAACGTGAAAATATGGGAATATTAATAAATAATAAATATGATCAGGTATGAATTATTTAATTTATATTGATGTATTGGAATCTGAGCTCAAATCTCATTTCATATACATCAGAAAAGCTAATAACACTCGTAAGGGGCACCAGCTTCTATCTTTAAGAAGCAATTTGATCTTTAATTTCACTTTATACCTGTTTGATCACTCAATAAATTAATCAATAATCAGTCTCAAAAATTTTCCGTGAATTCGATACCTGGGCTTGAAACAGACTCAGAATGAAATAAATTCCCAACAACTTCTCATTTTTAAATATTTATTAAACAAAATGATTAATAGACATCGAAATAATTTCATTAATCATAAAATCAATCTTGTAAATGATAGATTAACAATGTCAATATTTTCGGAACCAGGGTTAAACTGAGAAACGAATTTCTATCAGTTTGAGTTAACAGATTATCAAAAACAACGCAAATTTATGGAGAAAGTTTGCTAATTATGAAAAAGTCCTAAATTAATCTTAAGAAAATAAAAACAGAATTTTAATGAAAAGGAGAGTTATGTTAAGGGCTTCTTAATTTGCATCTGATTAGATATATAAATTAGTACCAAACCTCAAGTTTAATTCAGCAGATGAATTAAAGTTTTTTCAGCTCACGTGATCCTCAGTGATGGCAGTTCTGTCGTCCTTTTTCAGCCCAAAACTTTGTGGATGTGAGGGAAATATCTGCCAGCAGATACTTCAAGGGTTCACAGCTCGACCTTTAGATTCAAGCGGTCGAAGGAGGCTGGATTCTGGGCTGCATGACCCACAGTTGAAACGGGTCTTAGCCAGATGGTGCCGACGTCTCTTCAGAGTGATGTGGGACAGCTGTGTGTTGATCCTACAGCTGCACGTGACGTGGAAGGCTGCGTCTTTCTTCAAGAGGTCTTCGATAATAATTAAAAGATATCTAATCCGATTTCAAATTGGAAAAGAAACTTTCGGACTTTAGATAAAAATCTGGTGGGTGCTTGGTCAAGAAAAATATTATAAAAATAAAGTCAAGGTTAAGTTTACATTAAAATCAAACAAACGGTGGTTTTACAGAAAGTTTAACAAAAAGTGATAAATTAAGAATTGGAGTTTGACTCCGATTAAGAATTGAGCTCAAAGAAAAAGGAATTCCTAGGCATTTAAGAGAAGAAGAAAATACAAAGTTACATAAACAAATTATCTGCTCTGTGTTCAGCAAAGCGACATGTGGTCGAAGTCCTTTGTTCTTCCTTGCTGTGTGTAGACAATGGAGGAGATCAGAAAGAAGGGAGCAGGCGAAAAGAGAATCCGGAGCAGAAAGAGACTGGGAAAAGAGTCTCTCTCCTTTTTATAAGCTCTGTTGAGTTTCGCGGGATTCCGGCCTGACCGGAATCTCAGCCAATGAGCGTCCTTCGTGGGCGGGCTCGATGAACCTTTAGTCCAATAACAGGCCTTGTCTGTGAGAGACCAATAGGATGAAGAAGCTGGGGTTCTATGAAGACTGGTGACACATGATATCAGTCCACAGGAATACACAGTTTTAAATGCATTGGAATGTACTGTTACAAACTTATGTATAACTAAACTAACCTTAGTGTATCTTATAAGCAGTGCTTCTAAATCAACATGCAGGAATAAACATTCATTTAACATCAACATGCATATATATATAAAATCACAGATTAATGCATTTCACACATATTATTGATTTTCCACATCAAACACATCAGAGTCCATCTGCATTTTCATAGTTCTGAAAAGAATGAAGGTTTAGAATTGAGTTTGTAATAATGTACTTTAAAGTTGTTTAAATCCAGCATGTCCACAGTTTAAGGAAATTAACTGAGTCGTGGATCTGTGTAGGTTTTATGGGGGCAATAAAAGTGCAGCCGGACATTGGGGAAATTCCTTAGGCTGGTTTTAACAAAAGGGGATTTCAGCTGTGGCCTGGGGGAAGAAAATCCATTTATTTGCGTTATTCCTGGATGAAACAAAAATGTCTTTAAGCAGAAGAATAATTGTTGCTGAGCCAAAGTGAGATGATGCTACACGACACTCGGGTTATGACAGTACCTCCCCCTCAAGGCCGAGCTGTGAGCGGCCAGAGTACCACCCAAGCCCCCACCCCCACCCCCCTAGGGTGGGTGGATGGGGCGCTGGCAGGAGGGAGAGAAACAACCAACAAGGCTATAGAGAAAAAAAAACAAAAACAAAAAATAAACCCATAATCCCTAAAATGTGGGTAACAGAACCACAGGCAATATATATATATATATGGGCAAACAACGAATTGACATAAGGTGGAGGGAAAGGACCACCAAACATTGGAACAAGAAAGGAGTGAACCACAAAAATCACAGATCAACCCCCCCCCCCCCCCCCCTCAACAGTCTCACAGAAACCCCGGGAGGAGTGTAGTTCTGACCCAGAAAGTTCGGGGGGGGCCGACTGGCAACAGGAGGCCACAAAACAGGCAGGGGGAGAAAGAACAGTTCGGGCGGCCTACCCTGGTCCCATGCTCGGAAGCAGAGAATCTCAGGCGGCCGGACCAGGTCGCCACACAGGGAGTCCAAAATGTCGGGAGGCCGACCCAGAGAGCCAAATTGGCGAGACAGTCTTTCGGGCGGCCGACCCGCATCGCTAGCCCACCAGAACCGTTGAGTCAAAGTAGCCGGCGGTTCCGCTGAAAAGGGGAGAGATGAGGGAGAACCGGGCGAAGCAATCGGAACCCCAACGGCCCCAGGTGAACATGGGCAGCGCGCCTCAGGGAGACGAGGAGGATGACAATGGAGATGAGAGTGAAGAAGAAAACGAGCCTGTCCAGCATCCGGTGGCTGGGGATCTGCAGCTCCCTCACCGAACCTAGGACCTGCTGGTGCAGCACCCACGGTGGACCCCGATTGGGCCTCCGGAACCAAACCCACGGTGGACCCCAACTGGACCGGAACAGCACTCCCGGTGGACCCGGTCGGCGTGGCACCAGACTCGACCTCCAACCTCGAAACCGGAACCTCTGGCGCAGCAGGCGAGAGCAGCCCCTCGCCGGCGACCCTGGGAGAAGACTCACACAAGAGAGAAAACCCGGGATCAGGATCACCGGCAGCGCCAGAACCCGGCGAGATAAGCTCGGACGCAGCGGGCGGCTGCACCCGGCTCATCTCCCCTTGAGACAGGCAAAAGTGCTCTAAAAGGTGAAGAAGAAAGATAAAACAGAGCACTTGCCTGAGCTCGGGTTCTGACGCCGTCCAGGACTGCGATGATCCGGGCTCAGAAGTCAGGAGGTTGTCCTCAGGCTCCCACTCAGCTGCGTCAGGCTCCGCAGCTGGCATGATGGTGCGTGCAGCCAAAGAGTCCTCCGGCACCGATGTCCACGCCGGTGGCCCGCATGGCGTGGTGGCAGGAGAATCTCGCCCTGCTGGACCGGACCGCTCCTCCGTGGAACCCCGGGGACGCTTCCTCACCGGCGATGGCTCCATGCTACAGTCCGCTCTCCTCCTCCGCCCATGGCGTGGCTGCGGAACCGGAACCAGGCTCTCCAGAACCGCAGGCCCCCTCCTCATCCAGCGACGTTGGCCTGACGTCGAGGACCGCTCAGCGGAGGGAGACACAGAGGAAGCAGGGTTAATACTTTTATCCACAGCGGGAGGAGGGAGCTCGGGGGGCTGCATACCCCGAACTCCACCCCTAGGAGTCAGACAAGGCACAACAATGTGAAGAGGAGAGAAATTATCATGCACTCGCCTTTCCCCTAAGGGTAAGATGGTCTCCGCTGTGGGGGACGTCATTCCTTCCTTTCCCCACTGGATGGCGACAGAGGGCCCTCTGGGAAGACGAGATGAGGCCACTCGAGGCAGATCCGGGATGAAGCTCGCCGAAACGGAGCTCTCGTGACACACAGCAGCCAGGATAGGCGACGAGGAGGAGGGGGCGACAGCCGGGGTCAGTCGGGCATGGGGCGCTGACGGGACAGCGGGCGAGGGCCCGGGAGAAGACGAGGCTGCGGGGATTCCCCTCTGACGAGGTGCAGGAGTGACAGCTGTGTGGGGGGTTGAGCCCTTGCGGCGACCCGGAGCAGCATCCAGACGGGGCTCTAGCCGAGGTTGGAAGCCGGAGTGACGACGGTTCCTTGTAGGGGGTGAGGCGAAGGTGAGGTCCGGAAATCGCCGTTCCTGAGCAGAAATGGCGGCAAGCAAGTCAGCAAACTCAGGAAACTCACGCAGCGCTGGATTCCTCTCCACGAGTCTAACCACCGCCACCACATGCTTCATACACGCTGGAGGATTCTCAGCGGAGCAAGCAGCTGCCACCCGGTCCCAGATCTTGTCTGCTGTCATCTGCAGCTTCTCTGGGGGAATCCCGAGTGACGACATGCCCGATGGGAAAAGACCTCCGGATGGTGCGAACTCCCGGGCCGGAACAGAGGCAGGAGCGGGATCCCGAAGCGAGGGGCGACGTCTCCTCCGCTTCAGCTTCCTGCCAGGATTTCCCTCCAGCCCTCGGAGAATCTCACGCTGGGCGGCGATGTCATCTCTCCTCACGCTTATCTCTGGATGATTAGTGAAGCGGGGGAGAGAATCCAGAATTTCCTCGGCTAGGTCCAGGTACCAGGGCACTTCGCTGTTGTATTCGAGGAGGGAGGCGGCGACAAGGACTCTGTCCACGCGCTCGAGGGTGTCAGCGAGAACAGCGTCCTGCCTCCGAGCACGAGACCTCCACGATGGCATGCTTCAACACGGCACCCAGACAGGTAGGAATAAACAGTCCACTACTGCAAACTACACGGTGAATGGCGTCTCGATGCAACGCCTCCTCTCCGGGCGTTAGGCGGCAGTCTACTGTCACAACGGCCCTCACGGACCGTCACAAGACGCCTCAGTCACCAGAGAGTTTGCAGTGGTAATTTATTAAGGATAAGGCAGAACACTCACAGAACACATACAATGGCTGGGTGATGTCTGAGCCGGGGGACACCCGATGCGCCAGACGGACAACAGTGAGAGTGAAGTCTCAAAGGAACATACCTGAGAAGAACAGGAGCACGACGGAACGTGGCTGAACATAACAGGATATAACAGAGACTGCCGCGCTGGAGGACATTTAGCACCCGCTTATATCTCTGGCGGCTAATGACCCCAACGCGGCACAGCTGCTGCTAATGACAGCAGAGCAGCAGCTGACTTTGACAGCAGGGAGCTCCCCCGGGCGCCTTCACAATAAGAGCCCGAGGAGCTGGAAGGAACCCTCAGCTGCCAAAGCCAGGGAACAAAAAGATATGAGACCCGAGTGTGGCCAGAACCGACACTCGGGTTATGACAATGTGCACTCGCGGGGGACTGATAACATACCAGTGACTTTAGACATGGTTTGTGTTGGTCAAAAGGGTGTCATTGTGATGCTGTAAACTAGCAAAACGCCAGCTTTTATGACCAAAACCACTAGCAAGAGGCACAGAGTCTGGTTGAAATTCCTGCTTTAGTTTAAAGTTAAGTGTGAGCTATGTCCAACAACCACCTTCTTGTTGCAGCGATTCATGTGTCACCTTTGTGTTTGTATATTTATTGTATTTTAAGTTTTCTCTGATTAACATTTATGTATAAAAAACTGAAATGGGGCGAGTATGCAGATGTTGTAGTAAGGCTGCTGTTTTGGGGGTTTTAGTTTGCTTCCACTCACTGATGTGTTGATTGTTTGAAGATATGTGACCTTTATGACACAAGCCTTTCCTGGCACTTCGTCTGCATTTACTCAGTTATCAGTATGGAGAGGGTGACATCCATTTTGGGATGCAGAAAACTGCTTCATCATCTGTGTTTATTTCACTGTCATTATTTACGTATACCTTTGCATTAAAAGCCACTGAGCCTCTCACTCACTTTGTTTCAGTCGATAAAAGACTGAACTCATGAATATGCAACAGTTTTGTCAGATTAAAATTCCCCATAGCCCTGCTGTCACTGTTGCACATTTTTTAATGGGGTTTAGTTGTGGGGGGATTGAAGTGAAGGTCTGTGAGGAGAACCCCCCACTCAACAATGGTGAAAACTATCTGTGTAGTGAAAATATGATTAAAGGGGTCCTGAAGAAAATAATTTCTGCCAGGTACCAAGTTTAGCTCCATGGTCAGACAGGTGGTGCTCAGGGAAATCTGCTGGCTTCAAAACACAACATCTGGAAACATCTGCTGATGTGGGAGCAGACATCATTACAGCTGACTATGTTTCAGAGAAAAAAACCAAAATGTTTGGCCTCCACTAGTCTTTGATAATAATATCTAATATCACATCCTCTAAGAGCTTCTGGCCATTTCAGCACCCACCGTTTGTTTGCGAGTACAGATTTCCAGACAGCACCCACCACATCTGGTACATTCTGCATAATACAAAAAAAATCAACAGAATACCAGATATAAAATCATCATCATCATCATCATCATCATCATCATCATCACCATCAACTAGGCAAGTCAGCAAAAAACATATCACTCTATCAATCTATAAATCATCATCACTTTATAAAAGCAAGAAATATGTGTGTGTGTGTGTGTGTGTGTGTGTGTGTGTGTGTGTCTGCCTGTCACGTTTATAGGACATCATAGGACGCCCTATGCTCTCTGCCTGAAAATCATAGGACTTCCTATGAACTCACACATCATAGGACTACTCACGCTGCCTATATGACGGCACAAAGACAAATGTATCTTTATGATGTCACATACATCAAGCCTCCCTTCATGTCTTTATGATGTCATATACAGTGACATCAGGCAACATGATGTCATATACATCAAGGCTGCATTCATGTCTTTAAAGCCCGTTTATAGGACATCATAGGACGGCCTATGATGTCATATACAGTGACATGAGACAACATGTCTTTATGATGTCATTTACATCAAGGCTGCCTTCATGTCTTTATGATGTAATATACAGTGAGTCCATGCCAGAAAGCATCTTTTTGCTCTGATCTAATTTCATCATCCTGTCCATGAACCTGAATTACGACGCACCTATCCCTCAACCAGTGGTTGTTGAAGAAGAAGAAGAAGAAGAAGAAGAAGAAGAAGAAGAAGAAGAAGAAGAAGAAGAAGAAGAAGAAGAAGAAGAAGAAGAAGAAGAAGAAGAAGAAGAAGAAGAAGAAGAAGAAGAAGAAGAAGAAGAAGAAGATTGAGAGCAATAGAATGACGACCACTGCTGCACGTCAGAAACAATGCCATGAAGATGAAACACCTGAGGTTCCAGCAGTACATCACACCTGTCTGAGACAGGACACCCTTCACCAGCATAGGGTCGGACAGACTTTAAAGCACGTTTCTAGGACATCATAGGATGCCATATGATCTCTGCCTCATCATCATAGCACCTCCTATGAACTAAGGCATCATAGGACGACTCGCCATGCCTACACGATGACACGATGGCAAATGTGTAACCTTGACAAATGCCCGTCTACACGACAAATGTGTAAAATGCCAAGCAAAGCGCTGATTTACTCTGGGTGCTCCGGTTTCTTGGTTTCTGCGGGCATGCACGGGCCTTCCTGAACAGGGTCGAAAGCCACTTTTTCAGGATCGTGCCCATGAACTGGAATTACGACACACCTACCCGTCAACCAGTGGTCTGAACAAAGAAGAAGAAGACTCAGCAGATGGAGAGCAATAGAATGAGAACTGCTGCACATCAGAAAGGATGCCGAGAACATGAAACACCTCAGGTTCCACCAATACGCTGCAGGCATGACTGTGAACAACACAGCCGTCTGAGATAGGAGGAGACCCTTCAGCAACGGGCATGCAGAAATACTGGCTTATACTTGGTTTCTACTGGCATGGACGGGTATGCACGGGTATGTACTAGTCACTCTATAAATTCAAGAAATCTCTGTGTGTCTGTGTCTGTCATGTTTATAGGACATAATAGGATGGCCTGTGATGTCTGCCTGATGTCCTATGATACATCATAGGCTGTCCTATGATCTCAGGCATCATAGGACTCGCAATGCCGTCATTAAAGATATGTCTATATGACGGGACATAGACAGATAGGCATCATAGGACTTGCAATGCCGTCAAAAAGATATGATGTCTATATGACGGCACATGGACAGAGCACATCATAGGACGGCCTATGATGTCTGCATGATGTCCTATGATGCATGATGTCCTATGGTGACCCTAAATGATATGATGTCTATATGACGTCAGGCATCATAGGACTGACTGTCTATATAACGGCACTTAGACAGATTGGCATCATAGGACTCGCGATGACGTCATAAAGATATAATGTCTATATGACGGCACATAGACAGAGCACATCATAGGACGGCCTATGATGTCTGCATGACGTCCAATGATGCATGATGTCTGCATGATTTCCTATGATACATGATGTCCTACGGTGACCCTAAAAGATATGATGTCTCTATGACGTCTGCATAACACCCTATGACGTCTGCATGATGTCCTATGAT
The DNA here is from genome assembly GCA_020510985.1 of Pholidichthys leucotaenia. Taxonomy (NCBI): domain Eukaryota; kingdom Metazoa; phylum Chordata; class Actinopteri; order Cichliformes; family Pholidichthyidae; genus Pholidichthys; species Pholidichthys leucotaenia. The sequence goes on from CM035840.1 coordinate 282,667,092, forward strand.
GATCCGATGATATCAGGCAACATAGGACACGTGATGCCGTCATATAGTCAAATGTGTCTTTATGATGTCATATAGACCATCACTCACAATGCCTAATGTGTCTTTATGATGTCATATGGCTCAAAATTGGCAAGGTGAATAAGTCACAGGGCCAGTCTTTATAGCGTGTTCATGTTTTCTGCACAACAGATTTCTGCAGCCATGGCCAATTCTACGTTGCCGCGAGCAGAGGTGCCAGATCAAGCGGTCTTTGTATTGTTGCTCAAGATGAAGAAACTAAGCAAAAGCATCGCTTTCTCAGCAGTGTCATTTTTGAAGAGGTGCTAACACAGTAAAAATGTGTAACCTTGAAGAATGCCAGTCTACACTACCAATGTGTAAAATGCCAAGCAAAGCGCTGATTTTCTCCAGGTACTCCGGTTTCTTGTTTTCTACGGGCATGCATGGGCCTTCCTGAACAGGGTCGAAAGCCACTTTTTGCTAAGCTCTATTTTCATGATCCTGCCCATGAACTGGAATTACGACGCACCTTCCCCTCAACTAGTGGTCTGAACAAGGACTTGCTATGACAACATCAGAGATGAAACGCAGGCATTACTCAAGGTCACTCATGATCATAGGACATCAAATATCAAAGGCAGCAATCAACCACGATCATAGGACTTACTATGCCATCATAACAGATCATAGGACTCATTAAGACATCATCAACGATCAAAGGCAGTCATCACTCACGATCATTGGACTCTCTATGACATCATCAAAGACCATAGCACTCGTAATGGCACCATCAAAGATCAAAGGCAGACATCACTGAAAGAGTGCAGACATGCTTGCTTACACCCTTGCTTACACCTGCTTTCTATGACAAACATCAAATGCAGCTTTCACCATGGTTACTGTTGCCAGACACACACATCATCACAGATCAAAGGCAGGCATCACTGAACGGATGAAGACGTCAAAGATCAAAGGCAGACATCACCATGGTTACTGTTGTCATGGTAACAGTAACTTTCTACGGCCATGCAGAAATGCTGGCTTATACTTGGTTTCTACGGGCATGCATGGGTATGCATTAGTATGTACAAAAGACAAAATAAATTAGGCAGCATTAATTTTCCAACTAAATAAACCTAAACAACACCGTTTCAAGAACCAGTCCAATATTTATAAAAACAGTAAAATTTGATCACCTTCATGCTTATTTAGCCACCTAGTGGGCCATCAATTATCCACAGAGCTCTCAAATTAATTTGTTGTTGCCCCTTTTTTTTGTGAAATGTTAACTTCTTTTTCTGACATGTCGGCAACTTGACAGAAACAAAGCAAACTGTGCATATAACAATTAATTAACAGCTTTATTATCACTGCACTTCAATTTAGTTTATATATTACATTAAGTTTTTAAATGCTACACTAAACCAATAGGATCCTAGCTGATACAAATGTAAGGTGCATTTATTTCTCTCAAAAAATATTGTAAACACCTTGCTGAAAGCAGTCACAAAGGCTGATGGAAAAGGTTAAATGTTAGAAAATAAGCATTTTCTCCTTTGTTAGACTGTCAGTTTACTGTGTGTTACTGTCGTGCATGTGTCAAAGCTTTTTCTGTTGAGATATCTGTGACTTTTATCTTTGTCACCACCATCAGTGTACATGATAAGGTGGGGATAGACCACCCTCTGTTGCAGCGCTGTAAGAGATGGGGCCTTCAGCATTTGTGTACTTCACCCTATGGAAGAAACAGCTATGGTTGTAATTACAAACTCATCAAGATCAGAATAAGAAAAGAGTCTCCCAAGGCCAAGACTGTAAGGGGTCAAGACCAAGTCGAGACAATGACTTACATACACAATAGTCTTGGCCTTGACCCGTTAAAGTTTTGGTTATTATACACTTTGGTCTCAGTCTGGTGTTGGTGTGGTCTCGACTACAACCTTACATAATGCTCTTAACCCAGTTGACTAAATATTTCAGTACAGTTTGAAAATCTTTCCTAAATCAATGTGTATTTTACTCTACAAGTAGTAGCCCACATGTTTTAAGGTGCAAGAGATACCATTCTGACCTCCTGGCCAGTAGGTGTCACATTCACTGTTGACTCACAATAATCTCTTACCAGTAGAGAGATAAACAGCACTTCCTGGAGTCTAACGTCAATATACTGCAGACTGCTAACATCTCAGACCTTGGGTTAGTATGAGCCAGACAGCATGTTAAGCGATGACTCTTGTGGTATAGAATCGTGAATTTAACATAATCCTCTCTGATGTGCATCTCCGGTAAACAATTATTAAATAACTATATGGCTGTGTTGTGAGACATGTATATGTTGGACACTGCATATGTGATTTAACCACGATGAAGGAGAGCCAGCCCCCTGCGGTGCGGAGCCACAGAGCCTGGACCCCCTGCGGAGGACAGGGGACAGAAGACTTCCTGACCACTGAGGCTCGGGAAGAGAGAAGGGGGAGTTATGTAAATAAAAGGCTAATGAATGTGAATAAAGAGATTTTGAGAGAGATGTGTGATTTCCCCCGCGAGGGAAATGGTTTGATGTCAGAATGTTTAAATGAGAGAACTTTGGTGTGTTCACTCTCTTTGTTCGCTGTTCAAGAATCAGAATCAGAATCAGAATAAACTTTATTGCCAAGCATGTAAAAAACACACGAGGAACTTGACTTGACATTGGTGCGCATGCGCGCGACACAACGACACGGCAGCCATAATAGGCACCTCATCAAACAGAGATAGATAAGAAAGGGAGGGGAAGGGAGGGAACGACACAAGGGGGGAGGAGAAAAAAAACTTCGTTATCATAATACAGCTTATTTTTAAGCAGATTATGATTACAATGAAAAAAAATCTCTCAATAGCACAGAGCAACAACTCAGAATTTCACAAGACACAAGAGAGCAGTGTACAGTATATCTTTAATCAGTTCATGAATCAATGTGTGTGCGGTGTTGAGCAGTGTTGATGATAATAAGAGAGACCCAAGGACCCTTGGCAGAAGATGTTTTGTCTATCTGGCGCCCAGTCTTATCTGGCGCTGCAGCTGGCTGTCCAAGGCCTTGTGCTCATGATTTTGAAAAAACACAGTCTGCAGACAGCCAGGAGGAATTTCCATGGGGAATAATAATGCCAAATAGGACTGATCACAGAGGAGACTTGTATTTCTTCTGTAGATTCAGTACATTAATCCTTCCTTGCGCAGCTTTGAATTCGTCATGGAAAGACCTGAGCAAACCCATGATGTAATCCACCTTACGAGACAGTTCTCCAGTAGTCGCTATCAGGGTCTTCTCCAGTTCCTCAATTTGTTGGATGCACCTCGCCTGGCCAGCATTTTGATAGGTTGAATCCATCTTCAGCAATTTACGGTAAACCGAGACAATTCCCGTCCCAATCAGAATTATCCCAATCACCAAGATTACGAAGATAAACAAATCTTCAATATCTTCGATAGAGAGATTAGAGAGACACAGCATTTTCCAATTACCTGTGTCACATAGATAGCCCACTGGAGCCGTTCCAGCGGGGCAGACAGCTTCCCCCGGAGCACTTTTCCTTGTTGAAAAAATAGGGTCAATTGTGTTCAAAGCCCAGCTTATTAACTCCATAATTTCTTTTCGGCGGTCGCAGTTAGACGCAGACAGACAACAGCAAGCTGGGATCCAGTAGTAGGAGGGGAGGAAAAAGTCAGCAGGAGAGAAGAAAAAAGCGTCTGCTCTCTTGGGAGGGCGGAAGTGAAGGGCAGACAGTGGAATGAGAGCAGACAGTGGAATGATTTCTTGAATAAACTGGAATGAAAGACAATTCGGTTTCGTTATTCAAGTCTCCCCACATTGGTGACTGACGACGTTGAGAATGAACGAAGAAATTCTCCGGGTCCCGGACTCACAGCGCTCAGAGCTGGCGAGCGCAGTGGCCGTTAAGCTGCCTGATTTCTGGCAGGATAACCCACGGTCGTGGTTTCTGCAAGCAGAGTCACAGTTCGCGCTCGCAGGAGTAACGGTGGATGACACTAAGTTCCACCATGTCATCGCTAAACTGGACAACAGCACAGCTCGGTGCGTGCAAAGCTTGGTGGAGCAGCCACCCGCGACCGACAGGTACGGCAAGCTGAAATCCACCCTCATCAAGTTTTTCACCCCCTCGGCTGAAGTGAGGGCGAGGAGGATCCTGTCTTTGCTAGACCAAGGTGGACACAGGCCGAGCGCCCTGATGGAGGAGATGATACAGCTGAGAGGGTTGGACAACGATGATTTCATTTTTCAGTTCATCTTCCTCTCCAACCTCCCGGCGCATGCGAGAAGCACGCTGGCCGGCAAAAAGTGTCACACCCTGGAGGAGTTCCGGGAGCTGGCCCAGGAGGCAGATGGGATCCTGGACGCCTGCGGCGGGCAAGCAACCACAGCAGCGACCCGAGACAGCGGGGAGCCAGAGGCGGCAGAACCAGACTGGCCGACGACGGCGGCAACACGGCCGCGACGAGGGGGAGCCAATAGCCCGGCGGCAGAAGCGCGGGCACGACACAGCGGAGGAGAAGATCTCTGCTTTTACCATCGGAGGTTCGCAGAGAAGGCACGCAGGTGTGTGCCGCCCTGCATCTTCAGGAGTTCGGGAAACGGCAAGACCGGGGGTCGCTAGCAGCTTCGACCCTCGGAGAATGCAACAAGCTGCTCTACATCACGGATGCGTGCTCCGGACGAGAGTTCCTCATCGACACCGGAGCACAAGTGAGCTTCATCACCCCAACATACGTGGACCGGGTGGCTGGACCCCACGGTAGCGGAGCTACAGCGGCAAATGGCTCGAACATCAACACCTACGGGAGAAGGACCTTGCCTTTATGCTTACATGGCCGCACATATGAATGGACTTTTGTGATAGCGGCGGTGAGTTTCAACATGTTGGGCGCGGATTTTTTGTGTTCACACTATCTGTTAGTTGATCTTGCTAATAGACGGCTGGTAAATGCACTCTCTTTTTACTCTCTCCCCTGTTCAGCTCGAGTGTCCCCGCCACCAGTACAGACCCACATCGCTACAGCAGGTGGTAAGTTTCACACACTCCTCACCCAATTTCCAGCGCTCACTGTGCCCACTTTTTCAGCGACGGTCGCGAAGCACGGGGTGAAACACTTTATCCCCACTTCTGGTCCTCCCGTGTTTGCAAAAGCTCGGCGCTTGGATGCAGTTAAGCTCGCCATTGCGCGCGAGGAGTTCGCCAGCCTGGAGAGGCTGGGCATCGTTCGTAGGTCGAAGAGCCCGTGGGCTTCGCCGCTGCACATGGTACCGAAAGCCGATGGCTCCTGGAGACCGTGCGGGGATTACCGCAGGCTAAACAACGCTACGGCGCATGATTGTTATCCCATCCCGCACATTCAGGATTTTTCGGTGCACCTGGCGGGGGCGCGCATTTTTTCAAAGATTGATCTAGTTCGCGGCTATCACCAAGTCCCGGTCCAACCGGAGGACATTCCTAAAACAGCGGTAATAACCCCGTTCGGACTTTTCGAATTTTTACGCATGCCGTTTGGTCTCAAAGGGGCGGCGCAAACATTTCAGCGGATGATGGATGCCGTGTTACGCGATCTCCCTTTCGTGTTTGTGTATCTCGACGACATTTTGGTCGCGAGTACTTCAGAGGACGAACACGAAACGCACCTCACAGCAGTTTTTAGGAGGCTGGGAGAGCACGGCTTAATAGTTAACCCAGCCAAGTGCCAGTTCGGCGTCGAGCGGATCGATTTTTTGGGTCACCGCGTCTCCCTGGAGGGAGCGGTTCCGTTACCAGAGAAAGTACGCGCGGTAGCGGATTTTCCCCGTCCACAAACGGTCAAATCACTACAGGAATTCTTGGGGATGGTGAATTTTTATAACCGATTCCTGCCCCACGCAGCTCAAATCATGCAACCGTTATATGCCGCGCTCAAAAAACAAAAACCGACCCAGGCGGTCGAATGGTCCCCGGAGCGGGAGCGCGCGTTCACAGAGGTTAAAAAAGCCTTGGCTGACGCTGCGCTCCTGGCCCACCCAGACTCTGCAGCACGTATCGCGCTGACGACAGACGCTTCAGATTTAGCCATAGGGGCCGTTATTGAGCAACAGGTAGCCGGAGTTTGGCAGCCTTTGGCTTTCTTTAGCAAATCTTTAAGCGCGGCTGAACGAAAATACAGCGCGTTTGACAGAGAACTGTTGGCGCTGCATTTGGCTATTCGTCATTTCCAGTTCTGGCTGGAAGGACGGTGCTTCACCGCTTATGTGGACCACAAGCCGCTCACATACGCCATGGCCAAAATTTCAGACCCGTGGTCCGGCAGGCAGCAGAGGCAGCTGGCCGCAATCTCGGAATTTACCACTGACATTAGGCACGTTGCGGGCAAATTCAATGTAGTAGCGGATTGTCTCTCACGCGCGTTCACGACCCCAACACGCGCAGAGGCAGAACGGGCCACCGTGACCGCGCCGCAGGAGAGCGGCACGGTGGCGCGCGCAGCCCCGGTGCACGTGGGTATAGATTACGCAGCCATGGCAGCGGACCAGGGGGTGGATGCAGACGTGCGCGCGCTCCAGTCTGGACCAACAGGGTTGAGGCTGGAGAGCAAGTGTTTACAAACCGGTATGCCCCCCCTGATCTGCGACGTGTCGACGGGGCGCCCGCGTCCGGTGGTTCCGGCCACGTGGCGCCGCCGTGTTTTTGACTCGGTCCACTCACTGGCGCACCCGGGGGTGCGCGCGTCGGTGAAACTAGTGGCGGAAAAGTTTGTTTGGCCGTGCCTGCGCAAGCACGTGAAGGAATGGGCAAAAACCTGCATTTCCTGTCAACGGGCCAAAATTCACAGGCACACAAGAGCCCCGTTAGAACCGTTCCGCATTCCGGCCAGAAGGTTCGACCATGTGCACGTCGACCTTGTGGGCCCCCTACCGGCATCACAGGGGTTCACGTATCTTTTGACAATGGTGGACCGCACCACACGTTGGCCGGAAGTGGTCCCACTTGCGACGACCACGGCCGCGGAGGTGGCTCGCGTTTTTTTAACGGCTTGGGTGGCGCGTTTCGGGGTTCCGTCGGACATTACGTCCGATAGAGGACCGCAATTCATCTCTGAGCTGTGGTCAGCGATGGCCAACGGCTTAGGAGCCAAAATTCACCGCACTACGGCTTACCACCCTCAGGCCAATGGTTTATGCGAGCGTTTTCATAGGTCTTTGAAGGCAGCACTCAGAGCGTCGCTCACGGATGCAGATTGGGTGAATAAACTTCCATGGGTTTTATTAGGGTTGCGTTCTGCGCCTAAAGAGGACTTAGACGCCTCCCCAGCGGAGCTGGTATTCGCACAAACTCTGAGGCTGCCGGGCGAGTTTTTACCAGAGCCCCCAGAGCCCCCACCTCTCTCGGCTCTGGGACCGTTAGTCGGCACGGGGGCAGACACGCTCCCGGGTCCGGTTCATCACGCTTTTCCACGAGTTTTCGTCCCCAAGGCTTTGAAAAATGCCGATTTCGTTTTTGTCAGGCGCGAAGCCCTAAAAGCAACGCTCAAACCGCCTTACGAAGGGCCATTTCGAGTGCTGGAGGCAGGTGATAAGCAATTTGTGCTGGATTTTGGAGACAGAAAAGAGACAGTCAGTATTGACAGACTAAAACCTGCTTTTGTCATGAAGGACGTGTCTGTACCGGTCGCGGTGGCGCCTCGACGAGGCAGGCCCCCGCAGAGGGCAATTAATCACTCTCTCCCTCAGTCAACAGCGCCGAAGCAGAAACGCACCGCAGGCAAGGTGGGGCCAACGCACAGCAGATTCGGCAGACGGCTGAAGCCCAAGTGGCGCACAGACTGAATGTTGGTGTTGATTATTCAGTAGTGAGTAAGGTGCTATTTAATTTTAGGAATTAGTCTGTTCTTCATCGTTTGGGGGGGGTTATATGGCTGTGTTGTGAGACATGTATATGTTGGACACTGCATATGTGATTTAACCACGATGAAGGAGAGCCAGCCCCCTGCGGTGCGGAGCCACAGAGCCTGGTGCGGAGCCACAGAGCCTGGACCCCCTGCGGAGGACAGGGGACAGAAGACTTCCTGACCACTGAGGCTCGGGAAGAGAGAAGGGGGAGTTATGTAAATAAAAGGCTAATGAATGTGAATAAAGAGATTTTGAGAGAGATGTGTGATTTCCCCCGCGAGGGAAATGGTTTGATGTCAGAATGTTTAAATGAGAGAACTTTGGTGTGTTCACTCTCTTTGTTCGCTGCTCAAGAATGAGAGCAGACAGTGGAATGATTTCTTGAATAAACTGGAATGAAAGACAATTCGGTTTCGTTATTCAAGTCTCCCCACAAACTATATCATATAGTATTATTGACAGTAATGCTAATGTAGCACAGCAGTGATCGAACCGGAAAGCTCTCTAGTTTTGACAACATAATTATGACAACACTTTGCTGTTAGTTGTTGTTTGGTTTCTGTAAATATGCTGACTCACACATTTATGGTCTGTTTATGTTAATCCGCTTTAGCTACGTGTACTTAAAAATATTGTGGAAGATGGAAGCAGATGAGGCAGTGAGCTGAACGACCCACAAACTTTTTTTCACTTCCAACATAAACACAGAAACTCTCTCCTGAGTGCCTGAGCGAACTCCTTTAAACACTTTAATTCCCGCCTCCAGCACACAGGGTGAACACATTGACATTCAGACTGCAAGACATGTACACACATTAACATAACATTGACACACACGTCACAGAGCAGGTCTTGGTACAATACATTCACACCTCTGCATCTTCAAGTGTGAACCTGGCACGGCAGGGGGGCGAAAGGCACATCTTTGTTTGTTTGGTTCCCCTCACCTTTCTCCCTTAGCATCCCTAACTATCTTCTCCCCCACCAACCCCTTCTGTTCTGGGTGGAGTGCCATGTGTACTGTACCCACCACAATATGCTCTTAGGCAATAGTAGTCATTTATGTCAGTTCCAGTTCATTTTTAAGTTGTAAATCTCTTTTGTTTTTATTGTTTTAAAATATAAAAATAAATGTTGTGAAATGTTGGATGCCTAAATTCAATTGTGCCCTTTCATTTACCTGTAGAAGATGCAATCTATTGTTTATTCAGTGTGACAGATTCACAAAGTAATTGTTTACCTCACCTCTGCTAAACTGAACTATTTTCAACCTTTGTATAATGTAGTTATACAACAACTTAAAATATACTGTATGTATTAGATATATACATAATGTTGTAATCAATAGTCTTTGGTGAAGTTGGAAATAATTTATGGTGGAATAATAATCTTTTTTTTTTCAAATAATATTGTGTAAAAACAGTACTGCATCTCCAAAATGTGGTACATCACCATTCAGATCTATATCAAATAGCTCAGACATATTTATATGAATTTCAAACAACAACAAAAAAAAATCTTAAAACAGCTAAATTTATATGGGATTAATGTAAAATATGAAAGTTTTACTTTTTACATTTGAGTTATTTCTAAAAATAAATTCACCACAATATTCCACTTTTGGAGGTGCCTGAGTAGAATGTAAAAGATAATCAACTCAAATCAAGTGAGTCAACATACAGTATAACAAACAGGATAAATATTTATTAAAAAATAAATGGTCAAGATGCAGGTTCCATGGGGCAGATCTGGGAAAGCAATAGAGAAATTAATTAGATCAGCATTAGGACACTCTGGGAAGCTTTTTTTTTTGTCCCCATAGTCAGTGTTGACCTTGTCTTGGTGTCCTCTCTGAAGACCTGGAGGAGATGGCTGGGGAGAGGGAAGTCTGGGCTTCTCTCATTAGACTCCTGCCTCCACAACCTGGACCCCCAGAAAAGCCGTAGAAGATGGATGGATGGCTGTGTTGTATATTCATTCCTGCTGCAAGACTGGACCTGATTAAAGAAGAGGAACAACATTTTTTTCTAATTACACATTCTTGGAACACCAAGTGCACAGGCAGGTTGTGGTTTTAATAAAAACAAAAAGTCCAAGACATTTTAGCTGCCAAATTTTGACTGTTGTCTTGAGAAGTTAGCCAAAAAAGAAAGAAACTAGTATCTGTTGCATCTACTTTTGGCAAAATAATCCATAAATATGACTGGTTTGACCAGGTTCCTCACTAAAAAAAAAAAAAAAACAACAAAAAAAAAAACAGAAAGAGAGAGTGAGAAAAGGAAAGGCAGAAGTGTGGAATGTAGGGCCCATGACTGGTAAAGGCAGAGAGTTTGCTGATATGATGGAGAGAAGGAAGGTAGACATATTGTGTGTTCAAGAAACCAGATGGAAGGGAAGCAAGGCAAGGAGCATTGGAAGTTGATTTAAACTGTTCTACCATGGTGTAGACAAGAAGAGAAATGGAGTAGGAGTAATCTTGAAGGAAGAGTATGTAAAGAGTGTTCAGGAAATAAAGAGGGTGTCAGACAGAATTATGAGTTTGAAGCTAGAAGTCAAAGGTGTGATGGTGAATGCTGTCAGTGCCTATGCCCCACAAGTTGGATGTCATGTAGAAGAGAAAGAGGAATTCTGGAGTAAGCTGGATGAAGTGGTAGGGAGTGTTCCAAGGGGGGAAAGAGTGGTGATTGGAGTGGACTTTAATGGGCATGTAGGTGATGGGAACAGAGGTGATGAGGAGGTTCTGAGTAGGTATGGTCTTTAGGAGAGAAATGTGGACACAGAGATGGTTGTGAATTTTGCTAAAAGAATGGAAATGGCTGTGGTGGAAACATACTTCAAGAAGAGAGAGGAACATAGGGTGACTTACAAGAGTGGATGAAGGCGCACACAGGTGGACTACAACCTATGCAGAAGAAGAAATCTGAAAGAGATAGGAGACTGCTAGGTGGTGGAAGAGGAGAATAAAGTTAGACAGCATTGGATGGTAGTCTGTAGGATTACTTTGCAAAGTAAGAAGATGAAAACAGTGAAGGCATAGCCAAGGATTAAGTGGGGAAAGTTATAGAAGGAAGAAGGCCGCACAGAGTTCAGGAAAGATGTTGACTCAGGCTCTGGGTGGTAGGGAAGAATTACCAGATGACTGGGAAAGTACAGCAAAAGTACTGAGGGAAACAAGTAGAAAGGTATGTGGTGTATCCTGTGGTCAGAGGAAGGAAGACAAGGAGACTTGGTGGTGGAATGAAGAGGTACAGGAAAGTATCTAAAGGAAGAGGTTAGCAAAGAAAAAGTGGGATAGTCAGGGAGATGAAGAAAGTAGACAGGAGTATTTGAAATCTAGGCACAGGGCAAAGAGAGAGGTGGCAAAGGCAAAGGAAAAGGCATACAGTGAGTTGTATGAGAGGCTAAAACACTAAGGAAGGAGAAAAGGAGTTGTATCGACTGACTGACCTGAACCTGATCCTGAACCTGGACAGAGAGATCCAGCTGGAAAGGATGAACTCATACTGAAGAATAATTTATTGTGTGAGCAGCAATATGGGTTCAGACACAAGAGGACAACTGCATTTGCTCTAATGGAATTTATAGAAAAAATATCAACTGCCGTTGAAAATAAAGTGTATTCAGTTGGGGTATTCCTGGATCTTAAAAAAGCATTTGATACAGTGGATCATAATTTATTATTAAAGAAACTACAAAATTGTGGTATTAGGGGAGTAACACTGTCCTGGTTATGTAGTTACTTAAAGAATAGATAACAGTATGTATGTGTTGGTAACAAAAACTCACAGTTACTGAAGGTTACTTGTGGAGTCCCACAGGGTTCAGTTTTGGGGCCATTGTTATTCAATATGTATATAAATGATATATGTAAAGTTTCAGAAAAAATGGATTTAATATTGTTTGCCAATGACACTAATTTATTATGCAGTGGAAGCAATTTGGAACAACTTTTGGATACACTCGGAAAGGAATTAGGAAAGCTTAAACTGTGGTTTGATTCAAACAAATTAATGCTCAACTTAAGTAAGACAAAATGTATAGTTTTTAACAACCATCACAGCAACTTAGTATCTAAACTCAGTGTAAATGGTGTAGAGATTGAAAGGGTATCCGAAACTAAATTTATTGGTGTAATAATTGATAATAAACTGTGCTGGAAGTCACATATTAATTATATTAAAGGTAAAATATCCAAATCAATCGAAATACTACACAGAGTGAAATATTTGCTGAATCAACCCACACTCTATACCTTGTATCATTCATTAATACTCCCATACATGACATATTGTACTATGCGCCTGAGGTTGTTTCTGCTCCAGTTACAGTTGTGCCCCCTAGGACTGTGCAGTGCAGTCGTCAGGGCAGGGTAATTAGGTTGCCTAAGAGGTTTTCTTGAGTTATTTTCTTTTGGATTTTTGTTCATGCTGTTTGTTTGTTTTTTGTCAGCATGTTTATTTATGTTGTTATTTGTGTGTTCTGGGGGGGCCTGTGTGGTGATATTAGTTGTTGGTCTCACACACAAAATTGGATCTTTTAATGTGAAGGTGGAGTTTTAATGTGAAGGCGGAGTTTTTCCGTTTTGGATGGAGATAAAAGCAGGAAGTGAAAAAATGTAAATAAAGTTTTTCTAGACAGACTTACACGTATCCTGTCTGTTTTTCCGTAACTTCTACAATAAAACTAGAAAAGCACTCGTAGAGTGCAGACCTCCGCCAAGTGCCACAGTTCCCCCAATACAGTGTTTGTGTGTACGTTTTCAGATTCCTTGACCATGAAAACATATGACTAGCAATTGGATTGACAATGATAGGATTAGTGGTTCAGTAGTTATTCAGGAAAATCGCATTTTCCGTAATGGCGGTTTTCTTCTGGACGGTGATCCGGATCACCACCAAAATCTAATCATCTGTAGGATACCCCATTTCTGACAATCTGTGAAAATTTCATGAAAATCCGTCCATAACTTTTTGAGTTATCTTGCTAACAAGCAAACAAACAAACATACAGACAGACAAACAAACAGACAGACAGACAAACCAACGCCGATGAAAACATAACCTCCTTGGCGGAGGTAACAAACATATATCCAGTCTTTATGCTTCAGAGGAGAGCTATTAGAATAATAAACAAAGCTGCTTACAGGGAACCAACAAACCCACTTTTTCTTAAATTAAAAGCTCTCAAGTTGAAAGATCTGGTTGACTTTATAACTGCAGTAATAATGATTAAAGTGAAGAATCTATCACTGCCCGCAAACATCCAAAAGCTGTTCCAAATAAGGGAGAAACAATATCATTTCAGAGGAACATGTATATTTCAAAAACCTTCAGTGAGAACTACCACCAAGCAACATTGTGTTTCAGTGCAAGGAGTCAGATTATGGAACGATTTTGATAGATAGATTAGTTTATTTGACAGAGACAGTGCAATAAACATAGACAATTAATCAAAGACAATCAATCTGATGTGTTGCACATAGAGTGTATAGCTATTAGCTAATTTGCAACTCTTGTCCCTGGATGGGCTTTAGAAAAGAGAATCATGTAAAGAAAGCTGCTTGGACCTGAATTAAAATCATGTACAATGCCTGGACAATTTAAACAAAAACTAAAGGAAGAAATACTCCAAACATACACTACCGTTCAAAAGTTTGGGGTCACCCAGACAATTATTTTGTGTTTTCAATGAAAAGTCACACTTATTTACCACCATGAGTTGTAAAATGAATAGAAAATAGAGTCAAGACATTGACAAGGTTAGAAATAATGATTTGTATTTGAAATAATAATTTTTTCCAGATACTCAACCTGCTCAAAGGAAGGTCAGTTTTATAGCTTCTCTAACCAGCTAAACTGTTTTCAGCTGTGCTAACATGATTGGCCAAGGGTTTTCTAATCATCCATTAGCCTTCTGACGCAATGAGCAAGCACATTGTACCATTAGAACACTGGAGTGATAGTTGCTGGAAATGGGCCTCTATACACCTATGTAGATATTGCACCAAAACCAGACATTTGCAGCTAGAATAGTCATTTACCACATTAACAATGTATATTAGATATTAGAGTGTAGTTCTGATTAGTTTAAAGTTATCTTCATTGAAAAAAACAGTGCTTTTCTTTCAAAAATAAGGACATTTTTAAGTGACCCCAAACTTTTGAACAGTAGTGTATATACAAGATGACATATAAAATCACATAAGGATTGTCATATCCAGTTTGCGTTGTATTGTTGCTTATTTTTTTTTTTTTTGTCACATTTTGTCTTAGCTTTGTTCTGAATTGTAATCACTCTTGTTTGTTTTTCTTTTGAATTCTTGGATGGAATATGGGTGGGCAATATAAGCTGTGGCTTCAGCCATCACCCATTTCGAATAACTTATGTTGAACTGTATAATCAGAGGAGGTATTGTCTAATTTGTCCTTGTTGGATTTTCTTTCCCCCTTTGTTATATTATCCTGTTTCTTTTAATCTGTACTTTTAATCTATCTAAAATAAAGATTGATTGATTGATTGATTGATTGATTGATTGATTGATTGATTGATTAAGGACAGAAATGGTAATGTACAAACAAATCATGAGTGTGTGTTGAGAAGATGGAAGGAGTACTTTGAAGAGCTGATGAATGAAGAAAATGAAAGAGGGAGGAGGATGGATGAAGGAAAGATGGTGAACAAGGAAGTCCTGAGAAGAAGTGAGGGCAGCTTTGAAGAGGATGAAGAATGGAAAGGTGGTTGGTCCAGATGACATACCTGTGGAGGTATGTAGTCAGGCAGATAAGGGCCAATTTTCATAAGAATCGTTCACTTCTGGATAGAAGCATGAAATTTGGCACAAATGTAGTCCAATAAGTCCTGTTTCATATAAGATCAAGACCCACTTCGGATCTGGCTTGGTACTTGCATTATTCAAGATGGCGTCCAAATATGGCCGCCAAAAAACACGTTTTTGCTTATAACTAGAAAATGTGAGCTTTTAGGGCATAATAATGTATTGTTGACTAATATAAATGTGTACATTCTGCACATTTTGAGCCCAAAATCAAGTCTGTATGACAAACGGTTCTTGAGATATGGCTTATTCAAGTAATCACAATAATGCAACTTCTTATGTTCATTTCAGGTACAGCAGTGGGAGTGTCAGTATTGAGATACAGGGATGCCCAGATTGCTTTTTTTTCAGGCCTAACTATGATTTCTTTTTTTTTTCAGGTATCCCAAGTTGTTATTGTAGTGCTGTAGAAGTGGTGGTGGTGAAACCAATTAATCGCTAAGGGGGTCACCATCATGCCCAAAGACTTCCAGCTGGCCCGCTGCATCCGCGGAGAGAGAACTTAGACTTTCTGCTGCACATTCACCAGCCATAATGCTCTGCACTGTGTGTCTATATATATACATTTATAGTAATATGGACATATGTTTACTAGATGTTGTTTTTTCTTGCCTTCTGATTGTTGCTCTGAGTGTTGCTATCCCTGTGCTGTTGCAATCCTGGAATTTCCCCATTGTGGGACTAATAAAGGCTTATCTTATCTTATCTAACGTAGCATACCAGGAACCGAGACAACATGGATTCACGAGAAGACAGTGCCTGCTTAAGTTCTGGAAGTGACAGTCAAGTGAATGTGATGGATTTTATAAAATGTATCATTTGCCAGTTGGAAACTGTAGAGAAGCTAATCTGTCCTGCCAAAAGCACAAGAGCATCATATGGCTCAGGCTATGAAACTTTTGCTGAAAACATTATGAAATTTACTGAGGCTGGTGAAGTTCCAGCAACAATTGATTTGAAACTTTTGAATGATGGGAAAGGGATTGCAGAGACTCTGAAGTTCTAAGGAAGCCTTATGGCACAAATCTTGTTTCAACAAGTTCAGCAATTTAAAACTAGAGAGGGTTTTGAAAAGAAAGAGCTCTGAGAGTGCAGATAGCCCTGTGAAAACTCGTTCCAAAGTCACCTTTAGTAGTAGCAGTGACACTTGCTTCTTCTGTGAAAATGGGGGTGGTAAAATGCATAGGGCACGGAACATGGAAGTCCATGAAAATGTTAAATGGTGTGCAACAGAAATAAATGATACCAAGCTTCTTGCTAAACTTGCTGGTACAGACCTGCATGCACTTGATGCAATGTATCACAATACTTGCTTGGTTCGTTTGTACAACAAAGTACGTGCTCAAAAGAGAAAGAGTACCAGTTCTGAAAATAAGCAAAAGTGGGCTGAAAGTATTGCCTTAGCAGAACTGGCAACATACATTGAAGAAGAAACAAGTGAAACTGCTCAGAGTTTTAAACTGTCTGATTTGGTCAAGCTTTATGAATCATGCATCAGTCAGCTGGGTGTTTCTGTTCAGCAGAAAATTAACTCTTCAAGGCTGAAAGAACGTTTATTGTCAAATGTGCCTGGATTACAAGCTAACAGAAGTGGTTGAGAAGTTCTCTTGGCTTTTGAAACAGATATAGGTGAAGCGTTGAGGATTCGAAGAGAGAAACATTATGAGAAACATTATGACATCGTGGATCGTCACTTCCTTGTGGTAACGTATCGTCACTTCCTGTTTTGCTGTCTGCCTGTGTGGTTTGCTTTGTGGTTTGCTCTCTAGCCATTAGCTATGGCTACTAGCTCTCCTTCCTCTCCTCCTCTGGTGTGCTCTCTCTGTCAGATGTTTAGCTACACCTCTGCCTCTTTTAGCGATAACGGTAAATGTAATAAATGTTGTCTTTTTGAGGCGCTCGAGGCGAGGTTGTCTGATTTGGAATCCCGGCTCCGCTGCATTGAAACACCGTCTGCGCCAGTTAATCTTGACGGACGCCCATTAGCTGCAGCGGAGCTAGCTAGCTTAGGCCCCCCTGTCAGCGGTCCCTCGGCTCTCCTCAGCAGCGAGGAGACTGGGTGGGTGACGGTGAGAAGGAAGCCTAGTCGCAAAGCCCCGGTACACCACCAACCTGTTCACGTTTCTAATCGTTTTTCCCCGCTCAGCGACACACCCGCTGAGGAAAAAACTCTGATCATTGGCGACTCTGTAGTCAGAAACGTGAACCTAGAGACTCCAGCGGCCATAGTCAAATGTATTCCTGGGGCCAGAGCAGGCGACATCGAGTCAAATTTGAAAATGCTGGCTAAAAGTAACTGTAAATATTCCACAATTGTTATTCACGCCGGCATTAATGACATCCGTCTCCGGCAGTCGGAAGTCACGAAACTTAATATAGAATCGGTGTGTGACTTTGCAAAAACGATGTCAGCCACTGTAGTATTCTCTGGGCCCCTCCCCAATCTGACCAGTGATGACATGTTTAGCCGCTCGTCATCCTTGAACCGCTGGCTGTCTGTGTGGTGTCCTAAAAATGACGTGGGCTACATTGACAATTGGAGCTCTTTTTGGGGAAAACCTGGTCTTATGAGACGAGACAGCATTCATCCCACTTTGGATGGTGCTTCTCATTTATCTAACAATCTGGCATCTTTTTTATCCAAATTTCCAAAACCATGACTACTCAGAGTTGGGACCAGGAAGCAGAGTCGTAGTCTTACACGCCTCTCTGCAGCTCCTCTTCATCCGCCACCCCTCAGCTTAGCCCCTGTCTTCCCCATCAGAGAATCGTTGTCTGCTCCCTCCAACGTGAATAAAAATATAATGTATAAGCATCCCAAAGTGATAAAGCAAAATATTGGTAAAACTCAAATTAAACATAAAGCCTCTAAATTGAATGATTTGGCCTCTGTTCCTCCTCATAATTTAAAAATTAAATGTGGTTTATTAAACATTAGGTCTCTAACTCCCAAGTCTCTGTTAGTCCATGATTTGTTAATTGATCATCAGATTGATTTAATTTCCCTTACAGAGACTTGGTTAGGACAAGAGGATTATGTTGGTTTAAATGAATCAACTCCCTCTGGTTATTTAAACTGTCAAAATCCCAGAAGTTCTGGTCGTGGAGGAGGAGTAGCAACAATTTACCATTCCAAATTACTAGTTAATGTAAAGCAAAAAACATGTTATAATTCCTTTGAGGGCCTGGTCCTCAGTATTGGGCACTTTAGCAATTTTAGGTTAAACCCAATTTTATTTGCCATAGTTTATCGTCCCCCATCAACCTACTCAGAATTTTTATCCGAATTTGCTGATTTCTTAGCTGATTTAGTGCTGAAATCTGATAGAATAATTATAGTAGGGGACTTTAATATACATGTGGATGTAGATAGTGACTGCCTTAATGTGGCATTCAATTCAATATTAGATTCGATTGGGTTTTCTCAGAAAGTAGGAAATTCTACTCATTATCTCCACCATACATTGGACCTTGTTTTGACATATGGCATAGAAATAGAAAATCTTGTAGTGTCTCCTCATAACCCTGTACTGTCAGACCATTGTCTGTTAACCTTTGATTTTACTATTTCTGACTATTTGGCTCCTAAAGAAAAATATTATTACAGTAGATGCTTCTCAGATGATGCTGTTTCCAAATTTATGCAGATTGTTTCCTCTATGCCATGTGTCAACACAACGGAAATAAGCTATAGACAGCTTGCTCCTTCTGTAATTGATAACATGGTGGATAGTGTTTCAGCTTCTCTGCATCAGACTCTAGACTTGGTGGCCCCCTTAAAAAAGAAAAAGTCTAATCAGAGATTTCTAACTCCTTGGTTCAACACAGAAACTCGTACCTTAAAACAGAAGACTCGTCAATTAGAAAGAAAATGGTGCTCTACTAATTTAGATGAAATCTATTTAGCTTGGAGAAATCATCTTTTAATTTATAAAAAAATCTCTTAGAAAAGCTAGAACGAGTTATTACTCTGCATTAATAGAAGAGAACAAGAATAATCCCAGGTTTCTTTTCAGTACTGTAGCCAGGTTGACAAAGAGTCAGGACTCTGTCAATCCTAGCATTCCCTTAGAGCTTACTAGTCAGGACTTTATGAACTTTTTCAATAATAAAATTTCATCCATCAGAGATAAAATCAATCAGATTCTTCCCACAGTTAACTTAAATACTGTAACTACTACAACTCCTTCTATTGATGTCTGTCTTGATGAGTTTACTCCAATCGACCTCTGTGAGTTAGACAAAATAGTTTCCTCATCCAAACCTTCAACTTGTCTTTTAGACCCTATTCCTACCAGGTTATTTAAAGAAGTCTTCCCACTTATTGGTAGCTTTATTCTTCATATAATCAATTCTTCATTAACTTTAGGCCATGTACCGCAGGCTTTTAAAACGGCTGTAATTAAACCCTTACTCAAAAAGCCAACGCTAGATCCAGGAGCTTTAGCTAACTATAGACCAATCTCTAATCTCCCTTTCATTTCAAAAATCTTAGAAAGAGTTGTTGCTGCGCAATTATTTGACCACCTGCAGGGAAATGGTTTACTTGAAGAGTTTCAATCTGGGTTTAGAATTCATCATAGTACTGAAACAGCCTTAGCGAAGGTCACTAATGACCTCCTCATTGCATCTGATAATGGACTAGTTTCTGTACTTGTCCTTTTAGACCTTAGTGCAGCTTTTGATACTATCGATCATAATATTCTACTTGATAGATTAGAACACTATGTTGGACTTAATGGAACTTCGTTGCAATGGTTTAGATCTTATTTATCTGATAGGTTCCAGTTTGTTCATGTAAACAATGAGTTTTCTTTCAACTCAAAGCTTAGTCATGGAGTTCCACAGGGATCTGTGCTAGGCCCTACTCTTTTTAGTTTATATATGCTTCCGTTAGGCAACATTATTAGAAAGCACTGTATACATTTTCATTGTTATGCAGATGACACACAATTATACCTGTCAATGAAGCCAGATGATAGTAATCAATTAGCCAAGTTAGAAGCCTGTCTTAAGGAAATCAAAGCTTGGATGACTTGTAATTTCCTGCTATTAAATTCAGATAAGACTGAAGTCATTCTTGTTGGTCCAAAAAACCTTAGAAATTCCTTTCCAAATCAAACTTTCAGCTTGGATGCGGTTACTCTTTCTCTTAATAGCTCTGTGAGGAACCTTGGAGTTATTTTTGATCAGGATTTGTCCTTCAATTCACATATTAAATTTGTTTCTAAGACTGCCTTCTATCATTTGCATAATATTGCCAAGATTAGGAGCATCTTGTCTCAGAGTGATGCTGAGAAACTGATCCACGCTTTTGTTAGCTCGAGATTAGATTATTGTAATTCTTTATTATCAGGCTGTCCTAAAACATCTTTAAAAAGTCTTCAGCTGATCCAAAATGCTGCAGCAAGAGTTTTAACAGGTACTAGAAAGAGAGATCATATCTCTCCGGTTCTGGCCTCCCTTCATGGCTTCCCATAGAGTTTAGAATTAAGTTTAAAATCCTTCTTCTTACTTACAAAGCTCTAAACAATCAGGCTCCTTTTTATTTAAAAGATCTGATACTACCGTATTATCCTAACAGAGCACTACGCTCCCAAAATGCAGGATTACTTGTAATACCTAGAATCTCCAAAAGTACAATGGGAGGCAGAGCCTTCAGCTATCAAGCTCCTCTCCTGTGGAATCAGCTGCCAATCTGGATTCGGGAGTCAGACTCGATCTCTGTTTTTAAGAATAGGGCTAAAACCTACCTTTTTGATATAGCCTACAATTAGGGAGGGATCATGTGTTTCTGAACCCTCCCTTAGTTATGCTGCTAATAGGTTTAGTCAGCCGGGGGACCTCCAGTAATGCACTGGGCCTCACTCCTTTCCTCACTCTCTATGAAATATTTTTTTTTTTTGCTGGTCATTAACATCTGTTTGTTCTCTCCCATAGATTGAGTCCCCATCGTGCTGTTTGCTCTCTACATGTCTGTTCTTTTCTTCTTCTCTATCCCCTCACCCCCCAGCCAGTCACAGCAGATGACTGCCCCTCCCTGAGCCTGGTTCTGCTGGAGGCTTCTTCCTGTTAAAAGGGAGTTTTTCCTCTCCACCGTCGCCAAGTGCTTGCTCACAGGGGATCGCCTGATTGCTGGGGTCTTTCTGCAACTGTGGGGGTTCCCCCCCTACAGTTGATAGTGCTATGAGATGACTGTTGTTGTGAAATGGCGCTATATAAATAAAGTTGAATTGAATTGACTCTGACAGCTTGATTTTGGCAAAAGCAGCCAAAATACTTAAGCAAGAGATGCTTGGATACCAACAACAGTTTAGTGGTTCTTTTGAGAAAGACTGTCATGAGCAAAGCATTCCCAAGTCCTTGAAAGCAATTCTTAGCATGATTCTTGGAGGCCCAAATATCCTTCACCAAACTGAAATCAGTAGTGAATCTTTGGTGGCCACCATTCTGTCTGAGTTAATCTTGTTCAACACTGTTAAAAGGAGGCGTTCTTCCAATGTAGAAACTTTGAGGCACAACACTGACAAAGAAACTCCTATAGCTGTCTACACTGCACTGCTTATTCATGCAGAAACCCACAAAAGGGATTTAATTGACAAGTTTCACAAACTTGGTCTTTGTGTTGCTTATGATTGTGTGCTTCAAATATCAGCCAATTTAGGCAATCATATCTGTGAGGAATATGAACAAGAAGGAGTGGTATGCACTCCAAAGTTGAAAAGGGGTTTGTTTACTACTGGGCAGGTAGACAACATTGATCATGACCCTAGTTCCACGAATGCATCAGGTTCATTTCATGGTACAGCAATAATGCTGTTTCAACATCCAACAGCAGGTCAGCCAGGAATTGAGCGTCCTTTTCTGGTTGGATACAAAGACACATCCAACAGGAATGTCCGTGAGTTGCCAAGGTCCTACACAGACATAGAGCCTAAGACACTGCCCAACAAGGATCTGTTTGTGCCCCAAGTTCATGGTCCACTGAAGCCACCCAGCATGAGTGGAATGTTGACTTATGGTAAAGCCTGGCTGACAAACACTCAGAGGTTGTTGAACAAAGAAATGCTTGATGAAAATGACAGTGTTTCATGGTCAGCTTACCATGCTTCTCTTCAACCTTACTCTGAAAGACCAGTTGCTACCACAGCTTTACTCCCTCTTTTCAATGAAAATTCACATTCAGTGGCAATGATCACTCATGTTATGAAACTGATCAAAGAAAACACCCAGTACCTGAATCCTGAACAATGTCCTGCTTTGACTGTTGACCAGCCCCTATATGCCCTGAGCAAACAGATTCAATGGAACAATGCGGACTATGGGGAAGACTCACTGGTTGTAATGATGGGTGGTCTACATATTGAGATGGCTGTCTTGAGAATGATAGGCCGTTGGCTTGATAACAGTGGCTGGACCTCTGCTTTGGAGCAGGCAGGCATTACAACACCTGGCCGAGCAGATGCCATTACCAAGGGCAGTCATGTGACGAGATCAAGATACGCCCATCAGGTCAGTGCCGTAGCACTCTATCTCCTTCAGAAGAAGGCATATGATGAGGAAAATGCTGCCAATCAGAATGTTATGCCTGAATTTGAGAGGTGGGTGGAGGATAACACCAGAAAGTATCAACAGTTTCTGTACTGGGATACTGTGTTGAAGCTAGAGCTGCTTCTCCTTGAGTATGTGAGGTCCATCCGAGAAGGAAACTTCAATTTGTACGTTGAAGTCCTTGGACAACTGACACCTTGGATGTCCGCCTTAGACTGCTACCATTATGCCAGATGGCTGCCCATCCATGTACGGGATATGCTTAACTTACATCAGACTCACCCTGATGTTTACTCGAACTTCATGGATGGAAATTTTGTTGTAAAAAAGTCAGATCATGCTTTCTCGATGATTGCTTTGGACCACTGTCATGAACAAGAGAATGCCAAGATCAAAGGCCAAGGGGGTGCTATAGGCCTCACTGAGGATCCTGCTGCCTTAAGAAGGTGGTTGGTTGCTGGCCCTGAAGTTGCTAGGGTTGTTAGTGAGCTAGAAGAATCTCTGTTGAAGCCCAAGGCAATGAATCTCAAGCATCATGATCAAATTCCAAGTGTCCAGGTTGCATTTGCAAAAAATGTTTGTAACCTAGTAGTTTCATTAGAGGCCATGGGAAATCCCTTCAAAGAGACAAGCAATGGCCTTGTTAGACTTGACACCAATGAAATAATGCCTCACTATGTTATTAATGCAGTGAAATCAGCGCATGAATTAGGCATTGATCAGTATCAGGAGTTTGTTGATAACAGACTGAATAAGCGTACAGTTGCTTTAACTGACACAGTTTCAAGAAACAATCTACCTCTGTTTGGTACTTATGAAGTGACAAACAATGTCAGTCAATCTAAGATGTCTGCTTTGAAACCTGATTGCAATCTTTTTGCTCGGCTCTATATTGCCTGTCAAACCCGTGATGGAAACATAGAGGAGTTTTTCAGACATGAAAACAATGCCCATCCTCCTTCACTGTCTGCTCTAGGCAAATTGCGTCAAGGCAAGAAGTCAGATTTGCTTCAGTGCATTGGGGTATCACAAAATCAGTTGTTACCAGCTGTTACCATGAAGGTCTTTGATGGAGCAGCTGTTGTGAATATGCTTGCACCTGGTAAAGCAAAGACTTTCCAAGAGTATTCAAGGGGAGTTTTCTTGCCTTACATCATTGATCAGGCTAAAGATGTGAAACGTGTTGATGTAGTGTGGGACCGATATCTTGACAGCAGCCTCAAAAAGGCAACCAGAGTGTCTCCAGGCAAAGGTATCCGAAGAAGGGTGCTTCCTGACACTGTCATTCCCAGTAACTGGCAGACCTTTTTGTGCTGCACCGATAACAAAGCAGAGCTATTCCAGTTCCTTGGTAGAAAACTGGCTTCTCTAGAGGTGGAAGGTGTCTTGTTTGTTTCAACTTCTGATGTGAATGTTGTGAGCAACAGACCAAGTGACATGGCTTCTGCTGGCATTGATCCAACTGATCATGAAGAAGCCGATACAAGGCTTATGTTGCATGTTGCCCATGGTGCAGCTCAAGGCCACAGGAGTGTATTGATAAGGACAGTTGACACAGATGTTGTTGTTCTAGCTGTTACATATGTAAATCAGCTGGACATTGACCTGTGGCTGGCGTTTGGTGTGGGAAAATATTTCACCTACATATCAGCAAACAGCTTGGCAGGTAGCCTTGGTCCTGACAAGTGCAAAGCCCTTCCCTTCTTCCATGCTTTCAGTGGCTCAGACACTACTTCCACGTTTGCTGGCAGGGGCAAGAAGACTGCATTTGATGCTTGGGAAGTTTTTCCTGAAGTGACACCTGTATTCAGGAAACTGAGCTTCACTCCTGAAGTTATAACAGCAGAGGATGAAGCTGTTCTTGAACGGTACACGGTAATAATGTACAGTCGTACCTGCCCACTGTATCAGGTAAACAAAGCTCGTCAGACCCTTTTTGCACAAGGAGCGCAGTCACTTGAAAATATTCCACCAACAAAGGCAGTATTAACAGAACATATCAAAAGAGCTGCTTATCAAGGTGGCTATGTGTGGGGTCAAGCACTGGATCCAGTGCAAAATCTACCAAGTCCTACACATTGGGGATGGACTGAAGCAAGGGAAGGCTTCATCCCAAAGTGGACCACTCTCCCTGAAGCTTCCAAAGTATGTCAAGAGCTTGTGCACTGTGGTTGCAAGAAAGCTTGTAGGGGCTTGTGCAAGTGCAGCAGGGCAAATTTAAGCTGCACTTCTCTGTGTTATTGTGGTGGTGCATGTCACCAGGCAGAAGGTTAGCGGAGGTCTTCTCGATCACTTCACTCTGTTGATGCATGGGTTGTAATGAGGTTACACTCGATTACATAATATTTGGCATATCACTGACTGCGTTTTGTATTTTTAACTTTCTTGGGGTTTCTCATTATGCTATTATTGATCTTCGAATGTGATTCGAATGAACATATACCATAAATGTTCAATTACTATTGTTCAGCATTTGTATCTCTGTAACTTTTGATATGATTAAGATTATACAGTTTGTGGCAATTTTCAAAATGTTATATCTCAAGAACCGTTTGTCATACAGACTTGATTTTGGGCTCAAAATGTGTGGAATGTAAACATTTATATTAGTCAACAATACATTATTATGCCCTAAAAGATCACATTTTCTAGTTATAAGCAAAAACGTGTTTTTTGGCGGCCATATTTGGACGCCATCTTGAATAATGCAAGTGCCAAGCAAGATTCGAAGTGGGTCTTAATCTTATATGAAAGAGGACTTATTGGACTACATTTATGCCAAATTTCATGCTTCTATCCAGAAGTGAACAATTGTTTCACCTATCTGCCTGACTAATGGCTATGTTTAGGAGAGATAACAGTGGACTTTTTAACCAGATTAACACAATCTTGAAGAGTGAGAGGATGCTGGAGAAGTGGAGAAGTGTTTTGGTACGAATTTTCAAGAACAAAGGTGATGCTCAGAGCTGTTGTAACTACAGAGGCATCAAGTTGATCAGTCACACTGTGAAGATATGGGAAAGAGTTGTTGAAGCAAGGTTAAGAGGAGAAGTGACAATCTATGAGCAGCAGTATGGTTTCATGCCAAGAAAAAGTACTACAGATGCAATGTTTGATCTAACATTTATTTATTTTGGTGATGGAGAAGTATAAAGAAGGTCAGAAGGAGTTGCACTGTCTGTGGATCTAGAGAAAGCAGATGATAGGGTGCCTAGAGAGGAAGTGCACTACTGTATGAGACAGTCAGGAGTGGCAGAGAAGTATGTGAGGGTGGTGCAGGACATGTATGGGGACAGCGAGATGGTGGTGAGGTGTACTGTAGGAATGAAAGATGGGTTCAAGGTGGGGGGTGGGGTTACATTGGGGACCAGCTCTGAGCCCCTTCTTGTTTGCCATGGTAATGGACAGGCTGACAGATGAGGTCAGGCAGGAGTCTCCATGGACTATGATGTTTGCAGATGACATTATCTGTAGTGAGAGTAGGGAGCAGGTGCAAGAGAACCTGGAGAGGTGGAGTATGCTCTGGAGAAAAGAGGAATGAAAGTCAGTAGAAGCAAGACAGAATACTTGAGTGTAAATGAGAGGGAGGTAGGCGCAACGGTGAAGCTGGAAGGAGAAGCGGTAGTGAAAGTAGATATGTTTAAATACCTGGGGTCAACCATCCAAAGCAATGGAAAATGCACAAGAGAAGTGAAGAAGAGAGTGCAGGCAGGGTGGAGTGGGTGAAGATGAGTGTCGGGGTGATTTGTGACAGAAGGGTAGCAGCAAGAGTGAAAGGGAAGATTTACAAGAGGGTTGTGAGACCTGCTATGATGTATGGTTTGGAGACGGTCCCACTGACAAAAAGACAGGAGATGGAGCTGAAGGTGGCAGAGATTTTCATTGGGAGTGACTAGGAGGGACAAGATTAGAAATGAGTATATCAGAGGGACAGCTCAGGTTGAGCGGTTTGCAGACAAAGTAAGAGAGACAAGGCTGAGATGGTTTGGAGATGTGCAGAGGAGAGATAGTGGAGATAATGGACAAAGGATGTTGAAGATGGAGCTGCCAGGCAGGAGGAAAAGAGGAAGACCACAGAGAAGATTCATGGATGTAGTGAAGGAGGACATGGAGAGGGTTGGTGTTACAGAGGAAGATGCAAGGGATAGCATGAGATGGAGACAGACGATCCACTGTGGAGACCCCTAAAGGGAGCAGCCAAAAGAAGAATTACTTGATAGTCAAAAATCTGACATAAATTTCTACATACATAATTACAGCTACTTCAAGTACTCAAGAAATCCTGTGGCTAATGCTGTGCAGTAATATTAGTTAGTAAGAAAATAAATTATGGCCTATTTATTCTACTATTAGAACTTAACCGGAGTGGTGGCTCAGTTGGTAGAGCATCCGCCCCACACCCGGGAGGCAGGGGTCCAAATCCTGGCCGTGTCATGCCGAAGACCATATAAAAGTGGAACTTCCTGCCATCCAGCTTGGTGCTCAGCAAAAATGGAATGGAGGAGGGAAATTTGTGGCGGCGCCTTGCATGGCATCGGCCCTCTGATTCTACACTTGGGGTGTGTGTGATTGACACGGTGGATAGGTAAAGCACAATCTTGTTCTGCTGTACATGATTGGTTGTACAGTTGAATGACAATAAAGGGTGATTTAAACTATTTTTAACCTCAGTTTACACCATGGTGATAAAGTTTTGCATTATTATCTTAAACTGTAAGAACAATAAACAACTGTAACATTTTTTACACTGTACACCAAATTATAAGACTGAGCAGCTACACATCATAGCTGATATTATTTTAAAAACTTAATGTAAAGCACAACTGCTGCACAATCAGTATCTGCTGTTACATTCACAGATGCAAATGCTGATCACATGAACCTGTCATACATGTCAGCTCGGTAAGGAGCAGTTAGTGGGGTCTATTCCAAGCCATATATTGGCTGATATTATCATACACTCATACTTATAATATGAACATGTCAGAAAAAAAAAAAAAAAATAGTTGGTTACATAGAGTTTAGACTGCTGCCCCCAAGTGACCCTAAGCAGCACATTAACAGCAGATGAATGAGCTAGTTAGCATCATAGCTAGCACTGGTTTCCTTACCTGTCAGAAGAAAAGTGGTCACCTCTGCGTGACTTTTCAGCCCTTTGAGACTCTTCAGCAGACATCAACCACCAAAAGCTGAACCCATATCTATCCTGCTCATTTGTCGTGCCATATTTGAGAATGAATTGGAAAATTGACGTCTGCCTTCAGACCTACGTATTTAGCTGAATAATTCACTACCTGGCAACCCAACAAACCAAAACCAGACCATGGCACGTAACATGAAGCGAGCAATGCCAGTGCCTGTGACATCCTCACTGGACTTCGGTGTTTGTCTTCCTCCAGCTGCTGGATGTAAATATTTATATTATTTACGACCCATATTTTTTTTTTTTTTCATCAATATACTAATTTTTAGGAGAACATTAAGACTTACATTGTACATGTTTCTAAACACTTTGCTGGTGTATTTTTTTTTCTTTTTTTAAATCTTTGTTTTCATGAAAATGCTATCTCTTGCACTTCTAAGTGTACTGGACAACATCAAAGGTTTATAATCCACTGGATCTGTTCTGTGTGAGCGTCCGCTGACAAACGTAAATGATGCCAGGGCAGCTATGACATTTCCTCAGCCTGCTCTGTATGCACAGGAGGAGCAGCTCAGTGCAGTGGATCCTATAATTCACCTACTGGTGCTTTTAGAGACCTGGAAAATACATCCATTTACAGACTAAAAGGCAATGGCTGCATTTCCATTTAGATTTATGGTTCATTCTCATTGATCAACACACTTTACTACTACACTCTGGAAAATAGAAGCACGGAGGGAGAGAAAAACCTGCAGAGATGGTCAGCAGAAGGAAAATCACACCGAGACTGAGACACAATATGTGAGTTGAAACTGTAATCATAGAAGTATAGCTCATTTAGCTTTAAATAATGTGACTGTGTTTTTACAGGGCCAGTGGACATACTTTACATTCCTCCATGTGTTCTAGAACAGTCCACCGCCA
Organism: Pholidichthys leucotaenia; assembly: GCA_020510985.1. NCBI lineage: Eukaryota > Metazoa > Chordata > Actinopteri > Cichliformes > Pholidichthyidae > Pholidichthys > Pholidichthys leucotaenia. The sequence continues at coordinate 282,695,455 of CM035840.1, forward strand.
CCAACTATTCAGGGCCATCGCTGTCAAATGAAGAGGTGTGATGATGTACTGCATTATCACAGTGACTGATGGCTCGTCCTTCACTGTAAACATCTACACGGGTCCACGCATGACTTCAAAACTTCACTTAAAGCACAATTATAGTAAAAGTTTCCCTCAGCAAGGCTGCAGCACACAGCTCAAATGTACGACTGCTGTTTACAGTTACAGAACCAGTTCTCCAAGAATGAAGAATTTTCATTTTTGTGCAGTTGGGATACTCATGAGTCATTGATTTCAGAAGTGAACCATGTCAGTCCAACTCAAAGTCCAACTGAAAAACTCAAAGTATTAATTATATTTTTTCAGACATGAGATATATCACATCACTGGGAACTCATGCAGCTCTAAGGTCAACTTTTATTATCCTGCTGTGGGGAATTTTTTTGCGCCAGGTCCTAAAAACACAGCCGTCCATCATAAATAAAACAATATAGCCACAACTGCGACCATCGAGTTCCAAGCAGGTGTAAACTTCAAGGTCTTGATTTGTTTAGTGTCTGCATTTAAAACCTAAGGTCTGCTCCACGTTAGTTTTTAAAACAGCACTATGTACCTTTATTGTTCTTTATGGGAACACTGAAAAGGCCACAACCATGACGACCACGACCCCTGTCCCAACAGCCAACCACAGGACTTTTTGTTGTTTGTGGCTAAAGTTGAGCCCTGTGATTCGCTGCCTGGACTGAGGCCACAGCCTTCTCCACAGCTGCTGTTCCCTCAGTAATCACACAAAAAAAAAAAAAAAAAAAAAAAGATTTGATGAAGGCAATGTGGGCCCACTCAGGTTATGGATGAAGTGACATTAATTCTGTCAAATGCAGTCTACCATTATAATAATTTTGCAAACGTTATTTTGAGGTGAAAATCTTACAGGGTTGCGTTAAAATGTACAGGAGAAGCATGCTGTACTTCAGTTGTTGTTCAGAATAGTTACCCTGGATTTACACTGACTCCAGATACAGTACATTATAGCTGTGATCCGGCCTCTGCAGTAAATAGTTCCCATTCTTGTCAATTTTCTAATCTCCACCTTGTCTGGACCACTGCGGAATGAATCCGGCTAGTCAGATTTGGTTTGCTAATGAAACGCAACGAGTCTATTTTTGACAGATGCCGGATCCAATCCATAAGAAAATCCCGCGGAATCTCACGGTATTTAATAGCCATGTGATCATTAAAACGTTTTAAGGATCGTTCGTTATTTTCTGAGGTCTACTCCTCCACCACTGTGTCAGAGAAGGTAAAAACTTGACTTAAGATACAAACACTTCATAGAATTAAAATTAATGGGCTACTTACATTTTATTTAGAGCCCAAAAATCCAAGTGGAGAGCTGCTACAGGTGCATTCATTCATTCATTCATTCATTCATCTTCATCCGCTTAATCCTTTTTCGGGTCGCTGGGGGGCTGGAGCCTATCCCAGCATCTTTGGGCGAGAAGCAGGGTACACCCTGGACAGATCGCCAGTCCATCGCAGGGCCAACACAGAGAGACAGACAACCATTCACTCTCACAGTCATACCTAAGGACAATTTAGAATCCCCAGTTTTGATGCCATTTAACCTAACTTGCATGTTTTTGGCATGTGGGAGGAAACCGGAGAAATCCCGGAGTAAACCCACGCAGACACGGGGAGAACATGCAAACTTCACACAGATCACTGTAGGTCGGGGGCTGCGATGGACTGGCGATCTGTCCAGGGTGTACCCTGCCTCTCGCCCAAAAATGCTGGGATGCTACAGGTGCATCTCAATAAATTAGAATGTCAACAAAAAGTTGATTTATTTAGGTAATTCAATTAAAAAAAATAAAATTCTATATTATAATGAGCCATTACACAGAGATTGATATATTTCAAGTGTTTATTTTAATTTTGATGATTATGGCTTACAGCCCATGAAAACCCCAAATTCAGTTTCTCAAAAAATTAGAATATCATCACTCTATAAAAGCAAGAAATCTCTGTGTGTCTGTCATGTTCATAGGACATCATAGAACGGCCAATGATCTCTGCCTAAACATCATAGGACATCCTATGAACTCAGGCATCATAGGATGACTCGCGATTGTCTTTATGATGTCATATACAGTGAGTCCGTGCCGGAAAGCCTCTTTTTGCTCAGATCTATTTTCATGATCGCTTCTCGGCCTTTTGGCTAAGATCAAGTGTAGTAGTGTAGTAATGATCCTGTCCATGAACTAGAATTACAATGCACCTATCCCTCAACCAGTGGGGGGGGGGGGGGGGGGGAAGAAGAAGAAGAAGAAGAAGAAGAAGAAGAAGAAGAAGAAGAAGAAGAAGAAGAAGAAGAAGAACTACCAGATGGAGAGCAATACAATGACAACTGCTACACGTCAGAAAAGATGCCATGAGGATGAAACACCTGAGGTTCCAGCAGTACATCGCACCCGTCTGAGACAGGACACCCTTCACCAGCATAGGGTAGGACAGACTTTAAAGCACGTTTCTAGGACATCATAGGATGGCCTATGATCTGTGGCTCATCATCATAGCACGTCCTATGAACTCAGGCATCATTGGACGACTCACCATGCCTGCATGACGGCAAATGTGTAACCTTGACGAATGCCCGTCTACACTACAAATGTGTAAAATGCCAAGCAAAGAGCTGATTTTCTTCGGGTGCTCTGGTTTCTTGGTTTCTACGGGCATGCACGGGTCTGCCTGATTTCCTATGATGTTCCTATGATGTCAGTGTTCATAGGACCATTTACTGGGTGTCTACATGATGTCACATAAACGGAACTCTATATGACATCAGATAAACCGTAAGGCTGCTGTTCCTATGATCTCAGAAGAATGTCTGTATGACATCATACAGAGAGCAGGAATCGCTACAATAGGACACACTACTTTAAACCTGTAAACTGGTTGCCAACTGCCAATCAAATCTAAAAGAAGAAGAAGAAGAAGAACCACACCCATTTGAAGCAGTACTGTACATCATGTCTTTGTATCATGATCATGGCACATCATAGGACAGCCTATGGTGACTGCATGATGTCCTATGATAATCCTAACATATCACGCAACATAGGACTCGCAATGTCGTCATATAGACAATACGACTGACTACCTATGATGTAGGAATGATGTCCTATGATGCCTGCCTTGACGTATTTATGATGTCATATAGACCATCACTCACGATGCCTGCCTTCATGTCTTCATGATGTCATATAGACCATCACTCATCAAAGAAGAGATACTCATCACCCGATTACCAATAGGACACAGCACTTTAAACCAAATGGGAGTTGCCAGAAACAGGAAAGAAGAGATACTCATCACCCAATAGGACACACTAATTTAAACCAGGATCAAATGCAGGCATCATAGGACTCACTATACCGTCATCACAGATCATAGGACATCTTCAAAGATCAAACACAGGCATGCCTCACGATAATAGGACTCCCTATGACATCATCAACGGTCATAGGACTCACTATGACACCATCAAGGATCAAAGGCAGGCATCACTGAATGAGTGTTGACGTGCTTGCGTACACCCTTTCTTACACCTGCTTTCTATGGGCATGCAGAAATACTTGCTTGTACTTGGTTTCTATGGGCATGCATGGGTATGTACTATGTTTCATAAAATTACTTTTAAAAAATATATTTTTTTTAATAGAAATGTTGGCCGACTGATAAGTATGTCCATGTACACATTCAATACTTGGTCGGGGCTCCTTTTGGATTAATTACTTTATCAATGTGGCGTGGCATGGAGGTGATCAGCCTGTGGCACTGCTGAGGTGTTATGAAGGTCCAGGTTTCTTTGACAGAGACCTTCAGCTTGTCTGCATTATTCTCTATGGGGTTTAGGTCAGGAGAGTTTTCTGACCAATCAAACACAGTGATGCCATGATCATTAAACCAGGTTTTGATACTTTACTTTTGGTAGTATATGTGTGTGTGTGTGTGTGTGGGGTGCCAAGTCCTGCTGGAAAATGAAATCAGCTTCTCCATAAAGCTTGCCAGCAGAGGGAAACATGAAGTGCTCTAAAATTTCCCGGTAGACGACTGTGCTGACTTTGGTCTTGATAAAACAGTGGACCAACACCAGGAGATGACCTCTGGCCAGATAAAAGTAATTTTTGCATTTCATTTGGAAATCAAAGTCCCAGAGTCTGGAGAAAGAGTGGAGAGGCACAGATTCTAAGTTGCTTGAGGTTCAGTGTGAAGTTTCCACAGTCAGTGATGATTTGAGGAACCATGTCATCTGCTGGTGTTGATCCACTGTGTTTTATCAAGACCAAAGTAAGCACAGTCATCTACCAGGAAATTTTAGAGCACATCATGCTTCCCTCTGCTTACAAGTTTCAGTGAGATGCTGATTTCATTTTCCAGCAGGACTTGGCTCTTGCCCACACTGCCAAAAGTATCAAAACCTGGTTTAATGACGATGGCATCACTGTGCGATTGGCCAGCAAACTCCCCTGACCTAAACTCCACAGGCAATCTATGGAGTATTGTCAAGAGGAGGATGAGAGACACCAGACCCAACAATGCAGATGAGCTGGAGGTCACTATCAAAGCAACCTGGACCTTCATAACACCTCAGCATTGCCACAGACTGATCACCTCCATACCACGCCACATTGATACAGTAATTAATCCAAAAGGAACCCTGACCAAGTACTGAGTGTATACATGGAAATACTTTTCAGTCGGCCAACATTTCTATTAAAAAAATGTATTTTTTTAAATTAATTTTATGTAATATTTTAATTTTTTGAGAAACTGGATTTGGGGTTTTCATGGGCTGTAAGCCATAATCATCAAAATTAAAATAAACACTTGAAATATATCAGTCTCTGTGTAATGACTCTATATAATATAGAAGTTTAATTTTTTTGAATTGAATTACCTAAAAAAATCAACTTTTTGTTGATATTCTAATTTATTGAGATACACCTGTACATCATGCTTCCTTGTTGTTATCATGTGAACGCGATCGGTGCATCTTAGTCACTCTTGGGTCTTTCTCGAGCTCTCGAGTTATTTTGTTTAATTCTCATGTGATGTTGCATTTCAAACTCTGTTCTCATCCATGCCACTACAAAACACAAACAGAACTGGTAGGGATGAACGCAAGGGGCCATCCACACTGCATCTGCAATGGACTGCATCCGGAGTCAGTGTAAATCCAGGATCAGACCTTCCTGGTGAGATTCAAAACTGATTGGATAAAAACTCTGAGGACAGTAAAATACTTAGGAATACAATTGTTTGTGGAAAAATACATCTGGGACCTTACAAACCGTTTGCAAACTGTTTGGAAACCTTTTACAAACCACGATGAAACCAAAAGTCTATGTTTGTGAACATTCCTCAGCATTCACCGCTCCTTAAGATACAGACGTACCCTGACAAATGTATTTTTCCATGAACAGTTGCAAACATTTGCTAAACAGTTGTGTTTACAAATGGCTGTAATGTGTGCCAGTAAATTTCTTTTTGGTTCACCAAGCAGTGAAATCTAGCAGCCTTTTAAGAACTTTTATGACAAAACTGGTCAGGACCTTAAAAACTGTGTGCAAACTGTTTTGCAGCCTTTTACAAACTCTGACAAAACCCAAAAAGCATAATGTTCAAAAACATTCCCCAATCCAAAAATTGCAACATTTGTAAGCATTTGTTGCTCCATGATGTCTACCTTCCATCCACTACACTACTGGAAGCACTGCAACCAAGAGAAAAGCTACAGAATAAGAGACTATTGGGGATAATTTAATGTATCCTCGTGGAAGAAATTAAAGTGACACTCCAGCAAAAATCACGTTTTTTGTTTTGTTAACATGTCTGTAACATGTTTTTTGTAATTTACAAGACATATCAAGAGCAAAATCATTCCAAACTCCCAAGTATGTATTTTTCTGCTGTGAATGTCTGCTTAAGCTCGACCCCCTCAAAAAAGGCAGATTTAGACAGATTGTTAGTAGCTACATAACAATTCCTGCTTAGCCTGGTTGGTTATAACATTTACCAATCAGACAGATACTCTTGGCTACCTCGGGGGAAGAGGGAGGAACCGAGGAGCAGCAGGATGGAGGCAGAGCGGGTTGGGGTAAGAGCAGAGAGAAAGAGAGAGCGCAGAGAGGCAGAGAGGCAGGGGCTGATCTGAATGTGCCTGTGTGAGACGGTGGCCTCGCACAGCCAGCTGCTCTTGGATCACTTTGCCACTGGAAGGTGTGCCACACTGTGAGCTGAGAGCAGCCACATTCAACCCCCCCCCCCCCGCTCAGTTGCCAGCGGATGGGGGCTGGTTGTTAGTATAAAATAAACATATATTTGGCAACTACACATTTATCTCTCGCCTTGACCGTTTTCAGAAAAAAATATTTTGCTTTTCACTTTTGAAGATATAGGCAAAACTTTAATGTCCGGAAGTGTCTTGAACAGACCAGCAGCTCACCCATTAGTGTCATGGCGGCCGCTGGGCCGTCATCCAGCTCATCAGCTCCAGCCGCGCACAGACTAACAGGTGTTAATCAGCGGCTCTTAAAAGCCAGCGTCATGGACAGCCCGGCAAGGAGTCGTCTGTCTACCTCGACTGAGTATGAGCCAGAGCTTCGTTCCACAGCCAAGTCAAGAACGCCACGACAAGACCTACCACGTAAGAAGACTATTTGCTTCTCTATGCCTAACCTTTACCCCTGTGCACAGGTGGACCTCCCAGGCGGCGGACCGGTATCTCCCAACGGACGGAGAATTACCCTCTCCCTTCCGGAGCTCCTCCTGGCCTTCACTGATTCAGGAATTCTCTCCACTGCAGCTGCAGGTACTGTCACCCCCTCAGTCACAGGAGTCATTGTCACCACGGTTACGGACATTATCACTGTCACGGCTACGGGAACAGTCAACGTCACAGCTGTCAGTGCAGTCATTGCTCTAGCCACGAACTCCACCACGGTTACTGGAGTTATCACCGTCACAGCTTCAAGCACCAGAATCACCACAGCTCACGGACATCGGGGAACAGCCAGATACAGTCAGAGACAACCTCAAGTAAGCTGCACACCTGCACTTGTCCTTTTGTGCTGAACAGCCTTAACGGTTTCTGCTTGTGTGTTCTAGGGTTGCCAGGCCGTCTTCTGTATCGCTCAGCTCCGGTGACCAGGCTACTATATCTGCACTTACACTTGCACTACACTCACTCACACTTGACAATAAAGAATAACTATTTTGTATCTGCCCATGTCTGTGTCTGTCTCTTTGGTCCTGCAACATGTCAATCAGGAGTTGCGGTGACCAATCAGGTGCAAGCTCTGCAGGGGCTACTTAGAATATTCATAAATCCACACATACGTAAGTAGGTGCAAGATCTATAACTTCTTCCAGCTCTATACTGACGGTTCAAAGAATAAAGAGGGATCTGTTGGAGTTGGAGTATACATCCCAGAATTTAAAGTGACCATCACAAAAAGACTCTCCAACAATACATCAGTGTTTACAGCAGAGATGGTGGCAATAATTATTGCTTTGCAGTGGGTGGAGGAGGTCTGACCGGACCGGGTGGTGATGTGCACGGACTCACTTGAGCGCTAAAAAACATACAGACAGTAAAATCTACAAGGAAGTCTTGGTGATTGAGCTATATCACAGTTTATTTAGGATACACAGGGGTGGTGGAGAAGTTCAGTTTTGATGGGTTCCTGCACATGAAGGGTTGAAAGGGAATGACTGTGCAGACAAATAAGCAAAAAGTGCTCTTGGAAAAGACATAACTATACCATTGTCTCTTGGAAAAGGTGAAGGGAAAGCAGTAATCAAGAAAAAAGGAACTGAGCTATGACAAAAAAGATGGGATGAAGATCATAAAGGTAGATCACATTACAAAATACTAAAATCTATTGCAATAAGAATTTTCTAACAATGAAAAGGAGGAAAGACATCATTATGGCAAGACTCAGACTGAATCACATAGGTTTAAATGGCACTTTATTCACCATGGGGAACAGCGAAAGTGACAAATGTAGAGAATGTGGAGTAAAAGAAAATGTCGAGCACATCTTATTACACTGTCACAAATACGGAAATGAAAGACAGATAATGGAAAATGAAGTTCCAGAGGCCGGTAGGGAATGGGATTTAACTGGGATTCTGGGAACAGATGGAGATGGAGAGGCAATAAGAATGACGAGAAGGGCTCTTTTCTCTTTTTTAAATAACACAGGATTAAGTCATAGAATTTAGGGGTTGGGCTCAGATGACATAATGTTACACACGCTTGTACAGTAGGTGGTGGTATGCACCTTTCAGTTGTTTGCTATCCACCAGTAACTGAAAGAAGAAGAAGAAGAAGAAGAAGAAGAAGAAGAAGAAGAAGAAGAAGAAGAAGAAGAAGAAGAAGAAGAAGAAGAAGAAGAAGAAGAAAAAAAAGTAAGTCAATAAAAGTTTTTTTGGTTTTGTTTTGTTTTGTTTTGTTTTTTGAGGGTAAAACGCCACAAGATACTATTTTGGGCAATACATATTTGTTTTTGAGGCGGTTTTAGGTAGTTTTAGAGCAGCCAGAGTGCACCTTTAAGAATGTCGGGTGTAAATGTGGGTCAGTGATTCTGACAGTGTTTAGATAGAGAGATAGAGACATATATAGATACTTTATTTCAAACAAAAAAGTATAACAAAAACAAAACAAATGACAAATGCAATAAAGTAACAGTATACAGTGTTTGAAAGGGAGAAGGAAGAAGTGAACACTTATTAATTCCATCTCCTCTTTTCCATAAATACACCCATGTGAATTATATACAAATTACCACATTTAAGACCCCAACTAAGCAATTAACTGTATTTTGTACATATCAACATTAACACCCATCCATCCTAACATACATTGATGTCCATACATCAAAACCAGCCTCAAACAACACAGAAAAACACAGTGATGTCCCACCCACCATTCCATAGTGTCCCATAATGTCCCAGAGTGAGCATAGTGAATCGTACATATAAATACTACCCTTCTAACATATATCCTTTCAGCAAATAATGTTTATACCACTTTTTGAATTGATTTCTGTTTTTACATAGTTTCAGTTCCGGCTCCAGACTGTTCCACAAATCCACCCTACAGACAGATATGCACATACTTTTCTTGGTTGTTTGTATCTTGGGTTTTGTAAAGTTTAAGTCTCCTCTCAAATTATGATCATTGTCTCTTTTTTTTAAAATATTTTTTGTATATTAGTTGGGAGTTGATTATTAATTGCCCTGTACATTACTTGTGCTGTCTTAAATTTAACTAAATCGATGAACTTTATGTGACTTTAAAAACAACGACTTGCTATGGTCTCTATATCCTACATTATTTATTATCCTTAGAGCTCTCTTTTTGTAATGTGCATATTGACTGTACGTTGGTCTTGTAGGTGTTTCCCCAGATTTCTACACAGTAGTTAAGATAAGGTAGAAACAGTGAATTGTACAGTAAGACCAATGATTTATAGACCATGATGTGTCTTGTCTTCCCCAGTATGCCTATACATTTTGCCAACTTGGCCCGGATGTGACTGATGTGAGGTTTCCAGCAGATTTTATTGTCTAGCGTCACCCCCAGAAACTTATTTTCCTGTACTGTTTCTATTCTGGTATCATCTATCATTACCATTATTTCATGATTTATTTTATAATTTCCAAACAACATAATCTTTGGGGTTTTTTTTAGATTTAGAGATAATTTATTTTTGTTGAACCACTGCATTAACTTTTTCATTTCAGTTGTGACCACCTCTAAAACCTGCTGCAAATTCAGTGCAAAGGATATTTGTGTCATCCGCAAACAAAATAAATTTCAGAATTTTTGATACTTGGCATATGTCATTTATATACAAAATAAAGAGTTTGGCTCCCAAAACTGACCCCTGGGGCACACCACAAGTGATGTCCATGAAGGGTGATTTGTGCTCACCAATTTGTACAAATTGTTGTCTGTTACTTAAATAACTTTCCACCCAACTCAGTCCGACCCCTCTTATCCCATGCCTTTCCAGTTTCCTTAGTAGTATTCTGTGGTCAATGGTGTCAAAAGCTTTCTTTAAATCTATAAATACTCCTACAGCAACCTTTTTTTTTTATCTATACAACTAGTAATTTCTTCTATAAGTTTGATCAGTGCCAAAGATGTAGATTTATCTGCTCTAAAACCATACTGGCTGTCTGTAAGGAGGTTGTGTTTTTCAATGAAATCATCCAGTCTCTTAGTGAAGATTTTTTTCCAAGTATTTTGGAGAATTGTGAGAGTAAAGAGACTGGCCTGTAATTTGTGAAACAATGACTGTCTCCTGTTTTGTATAGAGGTATTACTTTTGCTATTTTCATTTTGTTTGGAAATTTACCAGTTTGAAATGACAGGTTACAGATGTGGGTGAGTGGCTTAACAATTCCTTCAATTACTTTTTTTCACTATTGTCATGTCAATTTTATTCCAGTCCGTTGATTTTTTGTTCTTAAATTTACTCACACTCTCGATAATTTCCTTTTCAGTAACTGCACCCAAAACGATTGTGTTTGGATTTCTATCTTCTATTTCATTTACAGAACCACTGTTGTTTGTTTCTGTTGTCACTATTGATTTTGCTAATTCAGGACCAACATTTACAAAAAAATTATTGAAACCACTGACCACATCCTCCATATTATTTATCAAATTGCCATTTTCAATAAAATATTCTGGATAATTAGCATTCTTAGGTCGATTACTAATAATCCCATTGAGTACTTGCCATTTCAGGTTCAGGTTCAGGTTCAGGTTACTTTATTTGTACCCGTAGGTAGATTTGTTTTGCATATTCCTCTTAAGTTATTTTTATTATCCTCTAATATTCTGTTGTAATATTCTTTCTTCCAGGTCCTCATTATATTAGTAAGCTTATTTTTATATCTTTTATATTTGATCTCAGCCTCCACCTTTCTGCACTTAATGAATTGTTTATATAATGTATTCTTCTTTTTACATGCATTTATTAACCCCTTGGTGACCCATGGAATATTTTTCTTTTCTTGTCTGTCACTGTATTGTTTTATAGGACAGTTTTTATTGTACAATGATTGACATATTTGTAAAAAAATATCATATGCTTTATTTATATCATTTTCATCATAAACTATCTTCCAATCTTGTTTTAATAATTCCTTTGTCAGTAAATACATAGATTCTTTGGTTCTTATTCTTTTATATTTAATATTTTTGATATACTTTTTCTTCCTATAATCACATTGATAGACAACAAAAATCGGCAGGTGGTCACTGATATCATTCAATAAAAGCCCACTCCTGATATTATTTTCCATAATGTTTGTGAATATGTTATCTATTAGTGTGGCACTGTGTAACGTGATTCTGCTAGGTCCGGTAATTGTTGGATGTAAGTCCATACTGTACATTGTGTTGATAAATTCTTCTGTCAAACTATGTTGTTTTGAATTCATCAGATATATATTGAAATCCCCACAGATGAACATAACTTTATGAGTCAGTTTTGCATACATTTTTTTCCATCCAGTCCTTAAATAAGTCAGTGTTTGATCCAGGTGTTCTATATACACAGCTCACTACTATATTATTCACATTGTCCAGACAGATTTCTATTGTAATACATTCAAATAAATCATCCACAGTTACTGACAGATTTTCAACAACCTTGTATTTCAAGCTCTTGTCAACATAAATTGCAACTCCTCCTCCTTTTTTCACTTTTCTATTTATATAATTTAATTGAGGAGCTCATTTAGCAGCAGACTACATCATCCCAGGTGCACAACCGAGAGGTTTCGCAGGTCCTTCCTACCAACGGCTGTCAGACTGTACAACCTAAGCAGGGCTGCTCGCAGAGATAGCAAAAAGACGTAACAAACTAATAGTTTTTTTTGAATGCAAAGATGCAATAGACTTACACAATGGTCCCCTCCGGCATACAACTAGGAAAATACCGGTCGCTATGGAGAGTGAGAATATGTATGGGCACATAATCATACCATGTATGATAACTAAGTAGATGGTTGTGCTGTTTCATCCCATCTAGCAACAATGCTCTGCACTGTGTGTGTTTATATATTTACATATTTATTCCATCTAGCTACAATGCTCCGCACTGTGTGTTTATATATCTACATATTATTCCATCTAGCTACGTTGCTCCGTACTGTGGGTGTTTATATATTCACATATTTATTCCATCTAGCTACAATGCTCCGCACTGTGTGTTTACATATTCATATATTTATTCCATCCAGCTACAATGCTCTGCACTGTGTGTCTGTGTGTGTGTGTATATATATTTTATAGTAATATGTACATATGTATATTAGCTGCTCTTGCTTGCTTGTTTTTTTTCTTGCCTTCTGATTGTTGCTCTGAGTGTTGCTATCCCTGTGCTGTTGCAATCCTGGAATTTCCCCGTTGTGGGACTAATAGATAGATAGATAGATTTGTTTATTTGACAGGGACAGTGCAATAAACATAGACAATTAATCAATGACAATCAATCTGATGTGTTGCACAGAGTGTATAGCTATTAGCTAATTTGCAACTCTTGTCCCTGGATGGGCTTTAGAAAGGAGAAACAAGTTAAGAAAAAAAAAAAAAGGAATACACAATAACCACATACATCAATGCAAAAAACATAAATACATTATAAATACATAATTATAAATATTATAAATATTATAAATACACAAATATAACAACCTGACACACATTTGCCTATTTCAGGCCTCCCTCCCTTCGTCACTCACTATAAACAAATACATTCATTCCTTCCCTTCATTCACTCTCACCCTGCAGACAATCATTTCATACATGGGTACATTCTTGTTTATTTTTCAGCCAGTTTTTAACCTTTTTAGTGAATGTTTTAAAGTCCGTTATTATTTTAATTTCATTTGGCATTGTGTTCCAGATGTGACTGCCCTTTATAGAGAAAGCTGTTTGTCCAAATGTGGTTCTGCGGTGGAATATTTTACAGTTATTGTTAACAGAACTCCTGGTGGCTCTGCTGCTGTCCTATCTTTGGATGAAACCAGCAAGTGGCTCAGGTGCTGATTTATGGAAACATTTGTAAGGCTTATCTTATCTTATCTTATCTTAATTCATAGCCATCCATGGTAAAATCTACTCCTTTCTCTTCACTGAGCCACGTCTCTGATATTGCCACAATATTGAATGGCTCTTTAAACTGATGTAAATTATCTTTAATGTTATTAAAGTTGGCATAGAGACTTCTGCTGTTGAAGTGGATCATAGAAATATTGAAATTAGATGTGACCGTTGTGTTAAACTGTTCATCCATGTAGTAACTACAGTCATTATTGATGGAGCTAAATAAATTATTATCAGGGTCTATGTTATATTCTACATCCTGTGGGTTGTGATCTGTATATTCAAAAACTTTCAGTTCCTGTTGTTCCTGTTTGTTAATCTTTTGTTTCATGTTGTTAAATGTCTTGTTGCAGATGAGTATATCCCTTCAGTGTCCTACAATTGTCTCTTGTTGCCGTTGACTCCAGTTCATAACATTCATTGATATTTGTCCAGTTCCATAATATTACGTATGTTAACAACCTTGGCTTCTTCAGGTGATCCATATAATTTGATGTATATTTTACAGTTTGATGTCCAGGTGTTTTGAATCTTTTTCTGCTTTCTCATGTATCTTGCTTTTCTGGCTATTTCTGCGTTTTCTTTTGTAAGGTGCTCATTTATGTAAATGTTTATTCCTTTCAGTTTCCTACCTTGTTTTAGCAGCGCAGTCTTGTGTTTTCTGTTCACAGACCTCATGATGACAGCCGGTTTGTCGCTGTTTTTCCTGGGCATAGGGTGGCAGGCCTCAATGGTGTAACAGTCCAGCTGGATTCCTTTGGACTGCAGGAAGGCCGCCACTTGTTGATCCGTTGATTCGTCTTCCAGCGCGTCGAGCCTCCCTCCACGGTCCGCGGCCACTGCTCGCATGTATGATTGAGGTTTAATGTGGAGCCCCGTGATGATCACGTCGTTCACCCGAGTGTTCTGCTCCAGGTCCGACACTCTGCTCTCCAGATACGCCAGCCTCTTGTCCTTCTCAGCGTTCTGGATCTGCAGCGCTTTCACCTCCTCGATCAGGCCCAGGATGTTTTTTTGCTGCTGCTTAACAGCAGAAATCTCTTCAGCCAAGAAGTTCAGCGATCTTTTGATGTCGTCCACCTCCTCAGTCTGCTGAGCTTTCTTGGGACCCATGATCGCAGCCGTTGTTCGTTGATTGTGATCGTAAAAAAAACAAAAAAACAAACAAAAAAAACATGTGGGAGAAATCCGTTTATTCTCCCGGAGTGTGAGGGGACTGATGAATTGCTTCACCAGCCACTACAATATTAAGTTATGAGACTGGCAGTTTCTCTCTTTTTTTGCACAAGCAGGTTTATTCTCCAGTGGCAGTGACAAAGCAACAGCTAAAAACGCTCTAAACTGAGTTTTAAAGGAAGATAGCAAGAAACGAACTGGGAGCCTTTACCTGTGTGTCCTCACCTTACATGCCACAACCATTTAGACCAGTAGAGAGGGTCCTGATGGATCTGACAGACCAACGCTGCTCCTACTACATATAAAGACCAAAAAGCTGAACTTAAGATAAGATAAGATAAGATAAGCCTTTATTAGTCCTACAATGGGGAAATTCCAGAGGTTTAGTTCACCATGATAACTTTAGTGGCCACAACCTGATTAATCCTATTCCTGTTGACAAATTTTTCATACAGGATCAATAAACACTATCCAGAATACAGTCATTGTTTTAAATCTGCTGATCATTAAGGTTTTTTCAGTTGTGTGTTCACATTGTTGGATTCCCGCCCCCCCCCCCCCCAAAAAAAGCCCAAAGACTGGCATTATACTGTAGGTCAACTGGTGAGAGCAGACATTCAACCTTGAAGATGTTCTGTCACTCACAGAGAAAATGATTTGACTCACCATATTCTCACCTTAATGAAGCTTACTTCCTGTCTGACTGTGAGAGCTTCTTCATCTTAATCTTTGTTATTAAAGGTGTCGGGGGCCTTCACTTTTTTGCTCAACTTCTTAAAAAATACTCAAGGACACTTTGGGAAAATTAACTCACAGAAACTTGGCACTATTTTTAAAGTGTTTTTATTTGGCTATCCTTTAAGAAACACTTAACCAACAAGGTTTTTGGCTCTGGTTCCACAGTGATTCATTCTGTTTAAGCCTCTGTGGGATCACTTCCAAAACGGTGCAGTGAACCTTTGACTGAACAAAACACCCTGACTGTTAGCAGCCATTCATTTCACTTTAGACATGTTGTGGTGTACATACTTCAGTACATGTTTGGGTACATAGGTAGGGACAGATGGAAAAAGGTGCATCGGATATCAAGAGGCTTCCACAAAGTCCAGCAGAGTTAGAGTGGAGAGGATTAGTGAGTGTCAGAGAGGCGATCTGGGATGAAACATCCATGGACACATCACAGTGATGTCCCCCGGGATGAGCTGTTAAACCAGAGACAGAGAGAGAGAGAGAATCAGGGAAGATCAATCCGATCTGGGGGGTGTATCATCTGAGGAAAGAGGAAGATGCTGACATCAAAAAACGACACTGATCATGTAAGCACAGGACTGCTGGGTCAGGGTTAGGAAGCAGTCAGGGATGCAGGATGGAAGAAGGACACAAAGGCATGTTCCGGAAAAACTGAGGGAAATTGCACAAAAACAATCACTTCAGAAGATAAGGAGATACTAATCCGACATGGTGGTGGTTCACAGGGACCATCAGTTCAGAATAATGGTCACGTTAAAACTACGGTCACAAAGATTCTTACGAATGATGGGTTCTTAAGAATCTCCCAGTTCCTACGAATTCTGGAGTTCGCAGACATTCATGGAAGGGGGCATAGTTTCTTAAGGCTGCTGTTCAATTCATAAGAGCAACTTGAAGCATTCTTGAGAAATGAGGTGCTTTTCTGTCCTACAATGGCCCTAGAGTTTTTTACGTCCTTCGTAAGGGTGCCTTGGGATCTTCGTACAACATACTTGCAGCCATCTTACAAAAATGTTTCATTTTAAGATGGCGGTACAGCACCCCATGTGCAACTCACAGCACTCCTCAAGTCATTGGTATGATCGTATGCTTTTTGGTGCATAAATAAAATATATTTATATAGGTCTATATTTTTTTAAAAGTCATATTACACTCAAAGTTGCCACAAAATAAACAGAATATTGTATTTAAATAATTATTTTTGGTGGGTTTTTTTTAAAGAAAATATACTGTAAATCACCACAGGAGCAGTGTCAGAATTGAATTATAACTACCTCCAGATAATATCATTTAATAAAATGATAATTTCTGATACAAAAGAAATGTTGTAATAATTTTGTCTTGGTGGCAAAAGGGTTAATATTTTTCTAATGAAAAAGTATGTTTTTCCTAACGAAATAAACACTTATAAATACAAAAAAAAAAATAGTTCAGAAAACACTCAGAAACTCACCTGGAGTGGGGATTAAGTTCAGTCAAGCAGAGAAGATCAATTTCCAGAGGGGAGAAGAAATTTCCTTTTGGAAAAAGTTTTATCTTTTTAATTTGGCAATTCTGACCTGATTCATTCTGGTTCCTGCTGGGTCAGAACAGCTGTAGGAGGCTGAGTGCACACAGTGCATGGGTCTTCAGGGAAGGAGGGACAGGGATGGACCATAACACTTTTGTCGATGTGTTGCATCATGTTGTCCCAAGCATCATGAAAAGGGAGAATAAAGTGTAATTTTCTGGAAGCAGCAGTATTTCATTGTGGTCTGTTTTTATGTACTTGTACAAGCATGCAGTCCTCTACAATTTTATAAGAAAAATCTGTTTTCTTTGTGTTGTTCCTATGTTGTTCCTAAGGCATTAGTACGGCTGCCCTACAATGAGGAGTTTTCATGAGGCGTTCATAGAAATATTGGACAAGACCTCAATTAGGTTTGTTTTGTCTTCTTTTTCAACTATAAGTTTTGTTCTTCTTATTTCAAACAAGGATGAAAAGATGTTTAACCTTTACCTTGACATGTTTCGACTAGCCATCTGCAGTCTTCCTCAGAAGTGAAAGTGTCTTTCTCAGACACTTCTAAGGAAAACTGCAGACGGCTAGTCGAAACATGTCAAGGTAAAGTTTAAACATCTTTTCATCCTTGTTTGAAATAAGAAAAACAAAACTTTTACTTGAACAAGACCATCGACCTGTCACAATCTTGTAGTCTACGAACGCTGGATTCTCCTACAGCCGCCTTACAAAGGCCATGTAAAATGGTCCAAAAATCATTTGTACGATGTTTGCAGCCATTTGTGATGGTATTTGTAATGATAGCTTAACCCACAATTCTTCACTGATTGATTTATTTTAGTTGTGTAGGAAAATACTCAATGCCGATTGTAATTTAAGTCCCAAATGTAATTCTTTGCAATTTTGGAGCTTCATCTGTCTGCTTACTTAGATTCAGTTTCACTATGGAAAACAAGAATCTTTGCCCCCCGCTGTTAGTATCCTAAATACTGACTTACCTTCCAAACTCTTAGCCTCTGGAGGAGGTGCAAAGAAATGAGGGGGTGGAGGGTTGTTAAGTTGAGGACCTGTTTGTCCAGCTCCTAGTACAACATGGATTGGTTCCTATCATCTTTGCTTCATGGCGCTCAAAGAAACCTGCTGACTTGGATCAGGGGGTCCAACTACTTGTGCACACTCCACCTTCTACTGTTGCTTGAAACCAGCAGCTGTCAGGATGGGTCTGGTCAATGCCAGATTATGCCAGATCATATTGATGGACAGCAATAAATCCCAGCACAATCTCTGGTCCAGAAAATGTTCAGCTGAAATTCTATTCTGAACCCTGGACCTCCAATCAAGAACAGGTTCATGAATTCTTCTCAATGCTGGATAGAATAAAAGGCATTTTGGCTAAAATTTGAAATCAAGGATGAAGTGCTTGGTTCTTCACTGTGGTCAGCTGTTATATTTTAGGAGTAGGGACTGGTTGGGGTCAGGGGTCATTTGGACCATGTCCGTGTGGTAAAACCACTTAAATGAGTTGCTATTTATTCTCTCCATGACTAAAGTTAAACAGCAGCCTGGCAGGCTAAACTTACACCACATTGCACCACCTTTCAAATGCATTTAATGACAACAGGCAGTTAATGAGTTTTAAGAACAAAGTTTTATTGAGCACAGACACTGTAATGATGTTAGTGAGAGGATGTGGCAATGCTGCATAGAAGGACAGTGAGAGACGGCGAGTATGGAGAAGGACAATTAATCGTTCTTTGAGCCTTACAGGTACTGATAAGGAACAGGCGTGAGTAATTTGCAGGATTGGTGCCGTTCTTCTTCAGGTGAGGTTAAACATCTGGTTATGGCTTCAGCTATGATGTAATCTGGAGAAGGTATAGAACGAGCCATGGGCCGGGGAGTCAGGGGTTGGCTTTAAATGTGCAGAGGGACTTATTTGAGCTGAAGAGGTTTGTCTGGATTTTACAGTCCTTTTCAGGTTCAGTCCAAGTCCACCGCCAACTGATCTCAGTGGGGATTTCCTGAAGAGAAAGGAGGAGGTAAAGCTGAAGGTGCAATATTTTACACTGTCTTATGAGTTTCAGAGGCCAGTGAAGGAGGAGGAG
Organism: Pholidichthys leucotaenia; assembly: GCA_020510985.1. Taxonomy (NCBI): domain Eukaryota; kingdom Metazoa; phylum Chordata; class Actinopteri; order Cichliformes; family Pholidichthyidae; genus Pholidichthys; species Pholidichthys leucotaenia. Next base: position 282,714,161 of record CM035840.1, read on the forward strand.
GAGGTAGGCGTGAGGACACCCCATTGGGCACACATGGAATGGAGGAGGCAAGAAGAGTCCAACATTCCTATGCAGAGTGAGAGGAACTCATTGCTTATTATATACGAAGCGTCTAATGCAGGGGTGTCCAATCATGTGCCATGGTCTGCAAGTTTTCTCTTCTACCCAGGTCTCTTCAACAGGTGTTTTAACTTATCAGCAATCAGTGGGAAGAAATTCAGTTGGATCTGCTGTTGAAGACACTGGTTGGAGGTAAAGCCTGCAGGGTCTTGGCCCTCCATGGCACGTGATTCGACACCCCTGGTCTAACGAGATACAGGTGGTTAATCAAGCAATCAGTGGAGAAGGAATTAGGGGCTGTACTTATATAGTCTCAAAGAGCTTCACAAGTACTAACCCTGGATTCTAATGGCTCTTTTCCATAGTCACAGTTCTTTTTTACTTGTTTCGATTCTCCACTACTTCTTTCTCCCTGGGTTGTTGACCCATTACAACCCTGTAAAGCCGCGTAAACTCTGTAGTGGGCGGGATTGAGGCGGCCCCATACCCTGCTGACGTCATCTCCGGCGACCGACGTCTTCACAACAAAGAAAATGGCGGATTACGAGCGGAGGATTTCCACGTTGGTTCTTCTCTGGCTTTTGAACACAATGAATGTTTTTAAGCGGAGAAGAGATTTTTACAGGAGAAGACGACGTGCATTGAGAGAACACACGTTGGAGCAGTACCAGAGACTCGTTGTTGCCATTGGGGAATATGAAGCAGAGAGCTTAATTACCCAGCATATCAGGCACATCAAGCACACGAGGAAAAAGTTTTTGGTAATTTAATGCTTTCTATTGTCATTTTATCATCATGTCATTGTTGTGTACAGCATTTTGATGTCGCCAGGTTATCAGTATTAATATGTATGCTGTGTGTGTGTTCTAGTTGGCTGCGTTGTTGCAAAATCAACGCTGCAGACCATGGACCTGGGCAGTAAACCGTAGCTCGCAGTGGTGGGAGAATGTTGTCCCCAGCTTCTCAAGCACACAGTGGTTGCAGAACTTCCTTATAACTTATATGAAGAACTTATATGTGGATACTTGTTATATTTCCAATTAATCATAGCCCTATTTTACGTACAAAATAATTTAAATTACTTAAAAAAAAGCCAATTCAACTGTAGTAAAATTCTTGTTTTTGTGTATCATTTTCCCATTGATAGTTCTTTTTAAGAGATATGTGTTCAGGGATGGGAAATTACATGCTAAAACACCATAGAAAATGACTGCAGAAAAATGCAGCAGCTGAACAACTCCTTTTTGGTTTGATTGAATTGCCAATTGACCTTGGAATTATATGTGGAAACTTGTTATATTTCCAGTTAATCCTAGCCCACTTTTACTTACAAAATAACTTTAAAAATTTTAAAGAAAGGCAATCCAACTGTAGCACCATTTTGCAAGTTGAGTGTCATTTGAGTATCATTTTCCCATCTCTTGATATTTATAAGGCATATGTGTTCAGGGATGGGTAATTACTCGTCAAAACACCTTAGAAAAATGACTACAACCAACTTACTTTTGGTTTCCACTAGAAAGAATAACATACATACTGAAATCAAAGGAAATGTGTTTGAGAATATATGGAGACCTTTCATTGATTATGTAAATTAAGTAAACGTAACTTCTGAAGAAGGTGAATGATATGTGTGGACCTTGCAAATTCCAAGCTGGTGAATGTACAGTATATTATGTATTCTAATGTAATAGATTACCTAAACAGAGAAACATTGTTGACTTGTTTTTGTTAATGGTTTCTGTTTTTTAACCTTTTTTTGTCATTTTATTGTTTAGTTTTTAAATTACTTTTGTGTTAGTGTCTGACTGTGTGTGCTGTTTGTAAAAAAAAAAAAAAAAGGTTCAATAAAAATATTGTGGGAAAAAAAATTGCTCTGATCTGCGTGAAAATCCTGGACTGTTGAGACATCATGGACGTACCTGCTTCAGCTGCACTGAGTCTGAGATGTTGTCATAGCAAAAAATGATCAGCTGACACAACTCGATCGCCAGGTTAATAACTATATTAGCCACAAAATGTATATTCAAAAGTAAACATTACTGAGTTCGGTATAATAAGATGTATTTGACAGTTATGATGCATTTTAGGCCAAAACAAACTTGATCTAGCATTAAAAGCAATTAAAATAATGCAGTCACAAGGTTACATGGAAAATGCTTGATTTACTCGATACATATACTGTAGAAATATATATTCTCTGCATCAACAATGTACTATACATGCATTCATGTAGTATTGTACTGACAAACCTCTGAAGTTTTTGCAGATGTCTCTTTTTTATATGTGAAGGTTACCACCATGTGACATAAATGTCTTAAAAATGAGTCATTATTTTCAAGGTCACCCATTAATGGTTTGTACTATTGACTCTTTTCCCACAAGTGTATTAAAAGACAAAAATAGAAATCATGATGCAAACACATAAGTCACTAAATTGTTTATTACAATCAGCAGCAAATTCCAGATTATTCAGAATGTGCAAAACTCAAACTGTCAGACTGGGTCACTCAGCAGCTGGGATGTGCAGCTCACACTGGTCTCAGATCAGCAGATCTTAGGCCTGCATCTCTGTAAATAGTGACGCAAGGTCCAGTTTGGGGTGGATCGATCGTTTCCCTCTTGCCTAGACAAAAGACAGAAATGTGTGGAGGTTAAATAAATGAAGTTTAAAACATATTTGGGAAATACACTTGTTGCTAAAAGCCAGTGGTGGAATGTGAATGAATGAATCTTTATTTCGGATAGATTTAAAGAAAATACAATAATATAACAAAGGGGGAAAAAAATTTAATAAGGTCGAATTAAACAATAACTCCTCTGATTACACAGTTCAACATAGGTTATCTGAAATGGGTGATGGCTGAAGATGCAGCTTATATTGCCCACCCATATTCCATCCAAGAATTCAAAAGAAAAACCAAACAGCAGCGATTCCGATTCCAATGTGACAATAAAGTACTTCGTTGTTGTATTTAACCACAATTTTCATATAGCTGCACTGATGTAAAGTCGATTTTACAAGGGCTGGGTTGCATTTAAAGTCATCTGCTTTTACTGTGGCCTCAGCAATCAGAATGAATTAATACATTCAGTGGAATGGAATCTAGTACTTTAACTGAAGGTGTGCATCACAGATTATGGAGTCGCTCAGTCAAAATATGGAGTTTTTATCAATAAAAGTTTGTCTGGAATGTAAAAGTGTCTCTTCTTGCACTGGCTTCAAGTGTGGGTGGTGTTTTGTACTTGCATTGCTAAAATATAAAAGGAAGCACTACAATGGGTCTCAAATATTTGTAATGTGTCCTGTTACTGCATGACTTTATTGATGATAGAGTATAAACTACACATATAAACTAAACTATATTGATGACTGAACAACTGCCATTCCCCAAAAGATACAGTTATGAACATAACTCACAAAGGAAAAGTGATTTATTTTACAGTTGATGTACCAGTCTTTTTCAGTTATTCTGTAATTAATACTCACACAATCAAATAAATCTCAGTTCAGTCCCTTTTACATTAAGTGGAAATTGTGCTAATTTGGTTTTGACACTTACCTATAAAAGCAAAGGATTTCAGTACTTTCCACAGTGGCGACGTCCGTTGTTGAGCGGCTGATTCCCTCCTGCCTAGACGAACGACAGAAATGGATGGTGTTTAGTTTTTTAAAGCAAGTTCAACACTTATACAGGCACATCTCAAAAATTAGAATATCATGAAAAAGTTCAATATTTTTGTCACTCATTTCAGAAAGTGAAACCCATATATAGATTCATTACAGGGACAGTGATATATTGAAAGTGTTTATTTTAATATTGATGATTATGGCTACAGCCCATATTAACCAACACCTCATCGGCCCACATTTCTATTTAAAAACTATTTTTTAAAGTTTATGTAATATTCTAATTTTTTGCCAAATGGAATTTGGGGTTTTCAGGGGCTATAAGCCATAATCACCCAAATTAAAATAAATAAATGCTTGAAATATATCATGGTCTGTGTAATGAATGATATAATATATGGATTTCTCTTTCTGATGCTTTAGAAAATTATATGAATGACTTTATAAATCACTGGTTTGAAAAAGCCCTTTTATATTGTTGAGATTTCGGCTCCTGTGATCTCACCAGTATCCACTATAAACAGGGAAGCTAACCCTGGCATGTGGAAACACATTCTAGCATTAAATTGCACACAATTTAATGCAAAACAAAAACCAGGACTATAACCAGGATTGATATATTTCATCGTATTGCTCTTACAAGCAAATGTTTAGGAGAAAACAAGCATGAATCAACAGTGGGTATTATCTAGCTACTAGCCAAAACTCGTTAGCTAAAATGAGTTAGCCAGCAAAAAACGGCATTAAATTGCACACAATTTAATGCGCAGCACCAAGTGCAATACAAAACAAAAACCAGGACTATAACCAGGATTGATATATTTCATCTTTTGTTCTCACAAGCGAATATTTAGGAGAAAACAAGCGTGAATCAACAGTTGGTATTATCTAGCTACTAGCCAAAATTCGTTAGCTACAACGAGTTAGCCAGCACAGAACGCGGCTGTATGGCTCAAAAGTGAGCTTACCACCAACAGGATAAATAAGCAAACAGATGCACAATATTACAAATCACTCACCATGGATGGTTCTCTCAACTTCGTATTCAGCTTGTCAGTAGTACGGTTCTATTCTGCGCAGTCATCTGTAGGGTCCGGATCACTCTTCTGACTGTGGATCTGCCAGCAAGCAGAGAAAACCCCGCACCTCTTCGTTGGACCACGGTGTAGATTTCCGCAAAACCTAACCTACAACGCTGTCTCTATTAATATCATATTCACTCCGTGACCGATTACAAATGGCGGTCGTGCAGCTTCAACAGAAAACTGAAAACGGACGCTCTCTCTGTGACGTTACGCGCTGACCAATCAGCGGCTAGCAGTCGATTGACGAAAAATCACACCTCGCTTTTTCTCGCTTGTCCCCTGCCCCTAAACTGGCACGAAAATCGTATCGGTTAAAGCGTGTAGGGTACTGTGGAAAGAGCGAGAAACTGAGTAAAGTAAAAGTAAGTAAAGCTAAGGTGATACTTGTGGAAAAGTGCCTTATGGGTCTATCAGAGATGGATATCTAGGGACAATTTACAATCACCAATTAGTTTAACATCCAAATCTTTGGCTTGTTGGAGGAAACCGGAGCACTTGGAGTAAACCCACGCATCACAGGGAGAACAGACAAACTTAAGACAGAAAGGTTCCCACTCCTGCCAGCCTGGGGATTCGAACCTGGAACCTTCTAGCTGCTAGGCAACAGTGCTAACCACTGTACCACCCACAAACAAACTCCTGAGCTCCACTGTCCTCACCCTCACCTTCAGTCTTTCTGTTGCTGTTTTGAGAGTCTGTTCCTTTCTTGAATAATCTTTATAAACTGTAAGTTTAGGCCTTAAGGCACAGAGTCTGGTCATGTCCACAGAGGGAAAAACAGCTTTGGCAGAAGACCTCAGTGCAGCCTCGGCTCTGGCTTTTCCTCCTCCTCTGGAAGGCGAGGCAGACAATAGCTCCATCAAAGTCTATACCCTTGACCCTGTTATGAAAGGCTGCAGGGGATGAAAGTGTGCACGGACTGCATGTGCATATGCATCCGCGTGTCTTTGTCTGACAGATGTGAGGTTTTAGAGATGCTGATTCTGATATTTTTGGACTCTGTTGCCTGAGGAAAATCTTTAACCAATCACAGACACGAACAATGAATGTCATGTTTGACATTATTTTCAGCATCAAAAGGATTCGTCTTTGAAAACAGTTCTTCACAAACACTGGACCATCACAATAGGAGGGATTCTCAGCTAAAGACAGAAATAAAAGCTCTGGACAATAACAGCCACTGAAGCTACATTTGACTGTAAGAAATGTGGAGCAAACAAAAGAATCGGTCCGCAGGAAGGTTGTGACAAAATGGCGCCAAAATTAATGTCAAAAATCAATATAAATCAGTTATAATTACTCACCAGAGGAGCTTTTTTCACTGGCAGATTCACAATTTTACTGCAGCAAGCAAGTGGATAAATGGACAAACTAATAACTTTAATAATGGTGATTAGATAAATGATTGAATTGATTTTTTTCTTTCAAAATTCAATATCACTATCCAAAGTTACTGTAAATTCTCTGAACAAGGAAAAAAATGATGAAAAAGTAGCCAACGTTTACAAGAGAACTGACTTTTTTGTCTGAAATTCAGGCTGTGTTAAAAAGTATGGTCAGAAAAATAAGAGTGAGTCTATTATCAACTGATTCTTTTAAATCAGACAATCTGGGTTCTCTATTCTATGCAGTTTTTCTGGGAAGATTTTTTTCAGTAGAAAAATTGTTATTTTCATTCACCAATTTATCAAAAGGTACAAAAACATAAACATTAAATAAGCACAAATTCACAGGAATAAGGGTTTGGAAAATATAATAAATGATACTAATTTACAACTTAAAAAACTCACAAATTTACTACAAGAAAGTCACAAATTAATGACAAAAGACAAAGCCTCAAATTTAAAAGAACAAATGCTACATACCTATACATCGCTCTCTCATAAAATTTAGCATATATTGTTTATTTATATTTCATGTAAACTTTAAAATTTATAGATTTTTCTGAAAAATTTGCAACTTGTTCTTCACAAATTTGTGACTTTACAAATAAATTTAACACTTTTATCCCCGAGAAATTTGTCATTTTTGTGGAAAAATGTGTTAGCTTCCCCCCACAAATTTAGGATAAGATAAACCTTTATTAGTCCCACAAGGGGGGAATTACATTTACAACCATATACTCATAAATTTGCAACTTCTGTCCCATACACTTTCAACATTTTGCAACAATACAGTATTTTCTTACTGAGCATGGGTGGCTATTTCATTTTGCTGTGTGTGTGTGTGTGTGTGTGGGGGGGGGTATAAACAGAACATTTTCTCCTGAGTACTGATTGAGAGGGACACTATAGGTTTTATTGTAATCGGGGCCTTATGTAAGATTGTGTTTAGGGACTCCTATCTTTACAATAGAGAAGAGTTCAAACCCTTAAAAATTATTTTTTTTTTTTAATAAAAACTGGAGGTATTATCTTGATGAAGAAAAAAAAATCAGTTACACTGAATAAAAATTAAACCAGCATCCATATGAATGTTTCAAATTTAGAAAAAAGTCTCACATTTAAAAGAAAAAGTTACAAATTTATCGAAAAAAAATTCTAAATTTATGAGGGAAAAAAAGCTGCAAATTTACAAGAAAAAAGTTGCAGATTTAAAAGAAAAAATGTCAAATTTATGAAAAAATTTCAAATATATGAGGAAAAAGTTCAAAATTTACAAGAAAAAAGTTACAGATGTAAAAAAAAAGTTTAAAATTTATGAAAAAAGTTCTAAATGTATGACAAAAAAGCTGCAAATTTCTGATAAAATTGTAATGAATTTATGAAGAAAAATTAGTAAATTCTTGAGGAAAATAGTTTCAAATTCAAAAGAAAAAGATGGAGCTTTAAAAGAAAATAAGTTGCAAAATTATGATAAATGTTTTAAATCTATGAGAAAAAAAGTTGCAAATTTGTGGAAAAAAGTTGCAAATTTCTGATAAAACAGCTGCAGATTTACAAGAAACAGAGATTTAAAAGAAAAAAGCTGCAAATTTATTTAATTATTTTATTTAATTATTATTATTTTATTTTATTTAAGAAAAAAAATAAATTTATGAGGAAAAAATGCAAATTTACAAGAAAAAAAAAAGCTGTGGAATTAAATGAAAAATGTTGCAAATTCATGAGAAAAAAACTGCAGATCCACAAGAAAAAAGCAGATTTAAAATTATGCTTTAGATGCATTTTATTATTTATTATAACAACATAAAAAAAGGTTTATGATGAATGGGGGGGAATTAAGCACATTAAAATGAATTATAGACTGATAAAGAGTGTCAAGGATCAGAAACTGGGAGAATTTCCTTCATCTGTGGATGACAGATGATGTCAAAAATGTTCCAACTATTATCTTTTGTTTGCGCCTCTAAAACCTCTGAAATTTTGGTGGTTCTGTCTGACTGGGTCGTATTTCTTACGGCTCGGCGTGTCCGAGCACTAACACTGAATGACACGTTGTGTATGTCAGGGAAATGGATGAACATTTAATGGAGAGGAAGTAAGTGAAGCTCCAGTATGCTGTAGGAAAGGGAGGAACATCGGGAGAAAGTGACTCCCTTCACTGATAGACAGCAAACAGCCTTCTTTTTTTAATCAGCTGTACATTCTTAATTTCATCAAAGCTGTTCATGATCATTCTCACCCACATGTATCCAGCAGATTTTAGCAGAAACAAAAGTGATGAACAAGTCAGTCTCTCTGGTTCACACAGCCTGAAGTGGCTCGAAACTGATTTTTTTTTTTTTTTTTTTTTTTTTTTTTTTTTAGGGCTGTCTGAGCCTGCATAGCTGATCTAAAATCCAAAGTTACAGACTCAATCTGACCACTTCTATATGTGCTACTAGATCCAATATGGTATGTGGTGAGACAACTTCATTAAAGATATTGCAGCATTTACCTGTGCACATGCACAGGGCACTGGTGTTGTCGCGTAGCTCCGTTGTTAGTATCAGTGCAAGCAGATGCTGCTAAACTAGCTCACCATGCTGGTGTCTGCCTTCCATTCTTCTTCTGGACCTCATCACATTTAGCCACCTAACTGCTGCAGTCTTCAGAATAAAACCAAACAGAAGAAATCAGACACAACTTGACTAAATGTGCTAACCTGTTAGGTCTGGACTTTCAGGCTCAAAGTTGCAAATGTATGAAAAAAGTTGGAAATTTAGGATATATCTATAATATTTTTCATAATAATATAATGGAGTCTGAACCAATTTACACTTAAAGTGTCCAGAGCTGTAGAAAACACCTTGGAGGGTGAGTATCATGTTTGCTAAGTACTGGTCTGTGCTAACAACACAAACGTTATGACAAGACGGAGGCACATCACGTAAAGTTGTTTAGCTTGCTTGGAAAAGGAGCAGCGTGAAACCAAATCTAACAGGACCAAAGGAAGATGTGCACAGTTTCAGATGTTAAAATACCCTGAAAAACTGACCTAGAACCTAAACTCAAGGATATACTGTAGATAAGGTGAAAGCATTACAGGAAGCAGAGGGAAACAAAAGAACCAGAACTGTAGCTCACTGCAGAAAAATATTTTTTTAGAGAAAACAAGTCAATATATAGTCATATAAAGAATATAAGAACAACCAAAGAAGATAACCAGAAACAGAATGTTAGCGTTAGCCTGCATGCTGCTTTATGTAGCCAGACTAATCAGGCCCTTCTGATTATTGCCCTCTGTCTGGGCCTGATTATGGTCCGCAAAACAGACGCTGCGACTGAACACACTCTGGAGGCTGCTTCCTAATTACCAACTGAACCCAACAAGCCTTAACTACTGCTAAACACACACCAGTCCTGCCAACTGTTTCCCCTCCATCCATCCGTCCTCCAGCTAACACACACTTGTGACACTCCCAGCCGATTCCCCACATGCTCTCTTTCAGAATCTTGTGTAGAAAATCACAAGTCATGTTTTCACTCCCACAAACATGCACACCTACACAAATAAATGTCTACACCCTCCCATACTTGGACCTGATGCAGCATTGACACTCACCCCATAAAAACTGGCCTAATTATAGCTGGACTCCCTGTTATCAGTGACCATCCTTCGTCCAGCCATCATCTCCACTCAGACACGGTTCTGAAGACAGCCATTAGACTGCTCTTAGCAGAGAAGGAAAACACCGGGCAGACAGCATTATTCTGGAGAGTGGTTCTTTACAGCAACAGCCTGTCCCACCACAGACACTACTGCTCAGAGACCTCGATAGTCCTTATACCTCAGGTTATTCATCTGAGGATCAAATAAATGTTCTGTAGCATTCCCACCCACAGGTCCTCACTGCTGTTTTCATTCATGGAGGTTAAGGATTCATGGAGATTAAGGATTAATCCTATGACCTGATTAAAAAAAAAAGGTTTGGACTGGAAGATGAAAGCAGATGAGGCACCCCTGCATCCTCAGGTGTGGACCTGGCTCGGCAGGGGATGAAAGGCACATCTTTGTTTGTTTAGCTCCTCTCACCTTTTTCCATTAGCATCCCTAACTATCTTCACCCCCACCAACCCCGTTGTCCTGGATGGAGTGCCATCTGTATTGTGTCCACAACACAGCCCGTAACGGTGGTAATGTGGAGTTGCTGGACCGGCCAAAGCGTCTTGCTGTTGAGGTGGACAGGAGACAAACTCGGCCTCCGGCGTGCAATCCTGAAGAGGGGGAAAGGGTGGGGAGGGAAAAGACCTAGTCTGCTGCCAACAGTTCTCTGCAATGGGAACACAAACTTGCGGAGCAACTGTAGGTGGGCGTCCACGCCAGGGAGCTTGAGCCAACAGCACCTGTTCATCTGTCAACACATAAGCGGGCTTAAGCCTGTCAATGCAGACAGTTTCCATACGCCCCCTAAAGTCTAACACAAAATTCTTTGCCCCAATTTCCAGCACTCTGAACGATCCGTCATATGATGGGCACAGCGGGGTTCTGTATGCGTCGTGTCTAACAAAATCAAACTTTGCCGCTCTGCAAGCAGTTTGGGACAAAGGTGTGGGGAAAACGATGCACTGGGCCCAGCACATTGGCCAGCCCTGTACCATGAAAAAATTGTGCGGGCAGGTCAGTCCTGGGTTCACGATTTTTCGGTAAAAATTCTCCAGGGATCTGCAGCAGCTGAGAAAAAACAAGTTCTGCCGGGGAGGCTGCCAGATCCTCCTTAGGAGCGGAGCGCAACCCTAACAGGACCCAAGGCAAGCGGTCAACCCAATTTGCATCAGTGAGTGAAGCTCTGAGCTCGGCTTTAAGTGACCTATGAAAATGTTCGCATAACCCATTAGCCTGGGTGTTGTACTCGGTAGTGCAGTGGATTTTGACCCCCAGGCTCTGGGCCATCGAGTACCAGAGTTTCAAATTGAATTGCAGACCCCTGTCGAAAGTGATGTCCGATGGGGATCCGAAGCGTGCAGCCCAAGCCAACAAAAAAGCGTGAGCCACTTCCACAAATGTGGTGGAAGCCAGAGGGACCACTTCAAGCCAACACGTGGTGCGGTCCACAATTGTCAAAAGGTGCGTGAAACCTTGTGACGGCGGGAAGGGGCCCACCAAATCCACGTGGATGTGGCCGAATCTCCTGGCCAGAATTTGGAATGGCTCGAGATGGGCTTTGGTGTGCTTGTGCACTTTGGCCCGCTGCCATGCAATGCAAGCTGCAGCCCACTTTTTCACGTCCCTGTGTAAGTGCGGCCAGACAAATTTCACGCCCACCAGTTTAACCAAGGCGCACACACTGGGGTGTGAAAGGGAGTGGACTGACTAAAAAATGTGGTGGTGCCAAGAACTCTGAACCACTGGGAATGGGCGACCGGTGGAGACGTTGCAGAGTGTGTGTGTGTGTGGGGGGGGGGGCTTCTTGCACTGCCCTTCTCTCCAGTTTTAACCCAGTAGGTGCGGACTGGAGTGCACAAATGTCTGCGACCCCCGTTTGCTCCACGGTCATAGTGGGGAAATCTATTCCCATGTAGACCAGGGAGACTAATGTGTGCAAAAGGCAGTTAGCCATGACATTAAGCTTACTGGCTATGTGCTGTGTGTCAGTTGCAAATTCCTAGATCGCAGCCAAATATCATTGCTGTCGGGCCAAACACGGTTCCAAGACTTTGGACACTGCATACGTTAGCGGCTTATTATCAATGAACACGGTGAGCTTGTGCCCTTTCAGCCAAAACTGCAAGTGGCACTTCGCCAGGTGGAGGGCCACCAACTCTCTTTCAAACGTACTGTATTTGCGTTCATTGTTGCGCAAAGTACGGCTGAAATGTGAGTGGCTTCCACGCACTGGAAACGTACTGCTCCACCACTGCCCCTATGGCAATGTCAGACGCGTCAGTGGTGAGTGCTATCCATGCTGACGAGCCAGAGTGGTCTAGCAAATCTGCTTTAGCGAGTGCTGTTTTGGCGTTTGCAAAAGGCTTGACTCGCTCAGATGTCCATTCAATGTTTTCTGCAGGCTTCTATTTTTAGTGCGGCGTACAATGGCTGCAGCAGCTGTGCTGCTTGTGGGGAGGAAACAGTTGTAAAAGTTGACCATGCCCGAAAATTCCTGCAGGGCCTTCATGGTCTGCGGACGCGGAAAATCTGACATGGCAGGTATCTTATCAGGCAGCAGAATCGCCCCCTTCGGTGACATGTGGTAACCCAAAAAAATCAATCACTGGCACATTGAACTGGCACTCCACCAGGTTAACGATAAGTCCGAGTGCTTCCAACCTCTGGAAAACTAATTTGAGAAGGGTGAGGTGCTCCACCTCAGACGCGCTAGCCACCAGAATGTCGTCAAAAGTAGACAAAAGTGAAATGCAGGTCACGGAGCACCATGTCCTTCATTCTTTGGAAGGTTTGGGGCACGCCCTTTAACCCGAACGGCATGCGTAAAAACTCAAAAAGGCCAAAAGGAGTTTTTACCGCTGTTTTGGGAATGTCCTCCGCGTGCACCGGGACCTGGAGGTAACCACAGACCAAATCCACTTTTGAAAAAAACACGCCTCCCAGCAAGGTGCATGGAAAAATCCTGGATTTGTGGGATGGGATACCAATTGTGTTCCGTGGTGTTGTTCAAGCACCGGAAATCGCGGCACGGTCTCCACGACCCATTGGCCTTAGGCACCATGCGTAGTGGGGATGCCCACGAGCTGTTGGGAGTACCTAATGATGCCCAGCTGCTCAAAGTTGGTAAACTCCTTGCGCGCACTTTCTAGTTTATCCGTGTCCAGACGCCGAGGTCGTGCGAACACCGGCGGGCCTTTTGTGGTTATGAAATGTTCGACCCCATGTTTGGTTACTGTAGCAGAAAATGTCGGAACCGTGAGTGCTGGGACTTACCCCCTGGAGCAATAACATTAGCCTTTGTTGTTGGCCCAACTCCCCGAGCTGTGCAGGGCAAGGAGGTAAAAGAGACAGCATCCAGTAAATGTCTGTTGGTGTTCTCCCTCTGGGTTGTCTCCGGGGCGGTGCTTGGCTCGTTCCCTATTGCATGTCTTAGGGTTACCAATGTGGAAGATGAAAACAGACGAGGCAGCAAGCTGAACGACACACGAACTTTACTCCTCTTCCAACATAAAACCCAGACACTCTTAACTCTGAGTGCCTGAAAAAAACTCTTTTATACACTTCTATTCCTGCCTCCAGCACACAGGGCAAACACATTAACATACAGACATGAAAGACACGTACACACATTAACGTGACATTGACAAACAAGTCACAGGGCAGGTCTTGATACCATACATTCAAACCCCTGCATCCTCAGGTGCGAACCTGGCATGGTGGGGGACGAAAGGCACATCTTTTTTTTTTTTGTTTAGCCCCTCTCACCTTTCTCCATTAGCATCCCTACCTATCTTCTCCTCCACCTACTCCGTTGTCCTGGGTGGAGTGCCATTTGTATTCTCTCCACCACAGGGCCACTATTTCATTCACTCTAAACCACAGAAAACATCAAACGTTGAAAGTGAAACATTTTAAGCAACACATCTCAAAAAAAATCAAACAAACAAAAAAAAAAAAACCTCTCGTCCTCCAGCAACCGTCTTTAAACATCTAAGATCTGAGGAGACCAACTACTGGACTTTTGTGAGAGGATTGTTGCCCCACTCTGGTCTGATAGAAGATTCTTGCTGCTTGACAGTCCTGGGCTACCTTTGTTGTGTTTGATGTTTCTTGAAGCTCCAGATGTTTTCAGTTTGTTGGGCCAGTCCAGCACCTGGACTCTTCAGTGATGCCATGCTGGTGTGATTGATGCAGTATGTGGCCCAGCATAAACCAGTCTTTGTCTGGATGAGAACAGACTTTACTGTAAAACTGATCCTTTGCAGATGTCAGTTCCAATGGCACTAATGCACCCCAACAGCATTAGAGATGCAGACTTTTGAGCTAAGCCCTGATAACAAGTTGGCTGGTCCTTCTCCTGTTAAATCTGGAGGGAAAGTTTAGATTTTGATTGGTCTGGTCCACTCGTCCTCAGAGAATACAACAGAACTTCTGGATCATCACATCTGGCATTTTTTCTTGCGTGACAGATCTTTAATAACCGGTAATGTGTGACTACCACAAGAGCACACATACGCTGGACTAATGTCAGCAAGTTTGCATTGGGAATACAGCTTGTAGAGGTCATCTGTACATTTGCAAAACATTGGCTAGACGTCGGTGTGATCTAGCCAATGTCTAGCCACTGTTTGTGTACCCAATTTCTTAATCTTATTCATTATCTAAATTACTATTGCTCTGAGTGCCGCTATCTGCTTGGTGCTGCAGCAATGTAATTTCCCCATTGTGTGACTAATAAAGGTTTTTCTTATCTTATTTTTTCTTTTCTTTTCTTTGTTTTCCCTTTTCTTTTCTTATCTTATCTTATCTTATCTTATCTTTTCTGTCTTGCCAATGTACAAACAACATATATAAAATGTAGTCCTGATGCAAATTTTGTACATTAGACAGACATAGGAAAGACATACAGTATGTGTGCTGGTAGGGTAGACAGAACCACATCCCAAGATGCTAACAGTTTCTAGCACTACATTAAACAAAATAAATCCTGTGAAAAATGACTTACCGGTTTAAGGACATACAGCTGGGAAAATATATATTGAACACGTCAACATTTTTCTCATTAAACATAATTCTGATGGAGCCAATAACCTGAGATTTTAACCAGATATCAGTACCCACCCAAGTGATCCATACATGCAACAAAATCAAGGCAACTGTGTTCACAAAACAAGGTATACTTAATAAAGTGGAATGACACAGGGAATAAGTATTGAACAAGCTTGGTGAAATTAATTTAGCATTTAATAGAAAAGCCTTTGTCGGTAAAAACAGCTTCCGGATTCCTTCTGTATGGAGAAAATAGGCGCAGGTTTTGCTCAGGAGTGATTTTAGCCCATTCTTCCCCACATACTGCCTTCAAATTTTGAAGGTTTCATGGGTGTCTTCTATGAACTCTGATCTTCAGTTCGTTCCATAGATTTTCAATTGGATTCATGTCAGGTGACTGAATGGGCCGTTCTAGCAGCTTTATTTTCCTTCTCTGGAGACAGTTGAGAGTGTCCTTGGCTGTGTGTCTGGGATCATTGTCTTGATGAAATGTCTACCCTTGTTTCACCTTCAGCATCTTGACAGATGGCAACAGGTTCTTATTAAGGATGTCTCTGTCCATTTGTCCATTCAGCTTTCCTTCAATTATATGAAGTCTGCCTATACCATGTGCTAAAAAAAAAACAAAACAAAAAAACCACCATGATGCTCCCTCCTCCAAACTTCACTGTTGGTATGGTATTTTGGGGCTGATGTGTAGCACCACTTCTTCTCCAAACATGCTGTGTGTTGTGGTATCCAAAAAGTTCAATTTGTGTCTCATGTGACAAAACTGTATTCTCCCAGTATTTTACTGGTTTGCCCAAATGCTCTGTAGCAAACTTTAAACAAGGTTCAACATGTTTTTTTTTCTTCAGCAATGGAGTCGTGTGAGGTGATCCACGACTTTTTGTTTTCTTTGAAACAGCAGTACCTGGTAACTCCAGGTCTTTCTGGCTCTTGGATAACTCTTCTGATTATTCTTTTGACTCTTCTGTCAGAAATCTTAGGAGGAGCTCCTGGCCATGGCTGGTTTATGGTAAAATGATGTTCTTTCCACTTCCGAATAATGGCTCCAACAGTGCTCACTGGAACATTCAGCAGTCTAGAAATGCACCTGTATCCAATGCCATCATTATGTTTTGCAACAATAAGGTTGCAAAGATCTAGAGAGAGCTTTTTGCTTCTATCCCCCATGAGGTCTTTGTGGTGTGACAATCTGATATTCACAGACCTTTTTAAAGGCTGTCAGTCATGACTTAACCAGATGAAATTAATTTACATTGATCGAGGATGGGATGGCTTCCTAATTCTGATGGATTTTATCTGTTATAATGGATTTCTATGCCTTTTGCACCTCTTTCTTCATATGTTCAATACTTATTCCCTCTGTCATTCCAAGTTATAAAGTCTAACTTCTTAGTGAACACAAGTTGCATTTATGCCTTTGTATGTATGAATTACTTGAATTATGAATTACTTTGGTTGTTACTGGTATATGGTGAAAATCTCAGGTACAATGTCTCCATCAGAAATATGTTTAATGAGAAAAATGTTGATGTGTTCAATACTTATTTTCCCCACTGTACCCAGTTGCATGTGTGGTGGCCAAGGATAATTACTGAAACTGCATCAGTCCTTGAAAGCTTTTTAAAAACCTTTAAACACCTGTAACTATAATAGTTTTGATAGTTTGCCTGGTAATTTTTCTCTTTTTTTATTGTCAAAAATATGTTATAAAATGGTTGTTTTGTGAAATACTTTGCTCCTTATTTCAGGAGAAGTGTAAGTTTCAAAATCTGTGAAGTATTTGTAATTATTATTGTTTTTACTAGTACATGCCCGTGCATACTCGTCCATGCCCGTAGAAACCAAGTATAAGCCAATAGCTCTGCATGCCCATTGCTGAAGGGTCTCCTCCTGCCTCAGACGGCTGTGTTGTTCACAGTCATGACTGCAGCGTACTGCTCGAACCTGAGGTGTTTCATCTTCACCGCATCTTTTGTGACGTGCAGCAGTTCTCCTCACTGTATTGCTCTCCATCTGTCCTTTTCTTCTTCTTCGTTCAGACCACAGGTTGAGGGATAGGTGCGTCATAAAAATAGATATGAGCAAAAAGTGGCTTAGACCCTGTTCAGGAAGACCCGTGCATGCCCGTAGAAACCAAGAAACTGGAGCACCCAGAGTAAATCAGCGCTTTGCTTGGTATTTTACACATTTGTAGTGTAGACTGCCATTCTTCAAGGTTACACATTTTAACTGTGTCAGCACCTCTTTAAAAACAACATTGCTCAGAAAGCGATGCTTTTGCTTAGTTTCTTCATCTTGAGCAAGAATATGAAGACTGCTTGATCTGCCAACTCTACTCGCGGCAATGTGGAATTGGCCATGGCTGAAGAAATCTCTTGTACAGACAACAACAGCGCACTGTAAAGACTGGCCCTGTGACTTATTCACAGTCATGGCAAAGAAGGGTCTTACTGGAAACTGTTTACGTTGCAAGGTGAATGGAAACATGTTGTCAGATTGTGTGAGCGTGATTCGTGGAATCAGGAGAGTGCGTCCAGCATTGACACCAATCACAGATGTTGCAACCAATGGGTGAGGCAGTATTTGTTCAATGATGTATCTTGAGCCATTGCAATGTCTGTTTTGTTGGTCAAATTTTCGCAGTAGCATGATCACCATTCCCACCTTTAAAGTGATGCGATGAGGAGGCATTCCAGATGGGCAGAGTGTATTTAGAAACTCAGCTGGGTATGCATGATTACCCTCAGAGTCTACAGTGTCAACACTGTTGCAAACGTGTTCCTCTCCTGGGAAAGTCTTTGTCATGCACTCACTGACTGTGTCAACTTCAGAGTTCGTTGGGCATAATATGACACACTCACATAACCATAACCATCTTGGATTTGAAACATTGACTTCCATGTCTTCATACACCCAACTGACAATGTCTTCCAGTTTGCCACCTGGAATCACAGGATAGACCTCACCTATGGTTCCAAGAAATCTCTGTCAGTTTGTGTGTGTGTCTGTGTGTCATGATCATAGCACATCATCGGATGGCCTATGGTGTCTGCCAGCCCAGTAAACTACCCATAGCCACCCGTCAGCCCCCAGCAGAGGTTGCTGAGAGTAGGCTTACTTCATGGTGGGGGCCGGAGATGGATGGGAAGCCATCCCAGATCGCCTCCTTCCCTCCTACCCAGGACAGATAGGGGGAGACCCTCAGTTGACGAAAGTAGTAGGAGAGGGAGCACTCCATCTCCCCACAGCCAGAAGTGACTTCCACACCATTGTTAATAAAAGTTTATGAAAGCTTGCAAGGCATCATCCTCTTTTCTTCATGTCTGTGTTGGCAGGCATCATAGGACACCATGCCTACATCATAGGTAGCCAGTCCTATTCAGGTGATGAGAAAGATTTCCAGATTTATTGCTTCGAATGGGTGTGGTTTAAAATGCTGTGTCCTATTCATAATTGGGTGATGAGTATCTCTTCTTTTGTGAGTGATGGTCTATATGACATCATAAAGACACCAAGGCAGGCATCATAGGACATCATGCCTACATCATAGGTAGCCAGTCCTATTGTCTATATCACGGCATTGCAAGTCCTATGTTGCTTGATATCATAGGATCATCATAGGACATCATGCAGACTTCATAGGCCGTCCTATGATGTGCTATGATCGTGACACACAGACAGACACACAAACTGACAGAGATTTCTTGAATTTATAGAGTGATTATTATATGAGCTCATTGCCTCTGTCATGGCTCCCCGCTGTCTGTCTGTCCCTCACATTACTGGATGTAAGTGGAGGGACAGACAGACAGCGAGGAGCAACGAGAGAGCAAATGAGCTGAATCTGTTTTTAAGTAGGTTCAACTCACCATCTGTCACTCCCACAATGCTGCCAGACCCTCACACAACCCCCCCCCCCCCCCACACACACACACCCCTGTGCAGCACCTCTCTCCCCCTCAACCCTCCTCCTCCCCTCTGACGACATCAGCACCAACCCCCACATCACTGTGACTACAGGCCAGGTGAGGAAACAGCTGGAAAGAATTCACCAGAGGAAGGCTATGGGCCCTGGTGGCATCTCTGCCTTGATCCTGAGGACCTGTGCCAAATCTGGTAATGAAACACTTGTCTACCCTGAGCCTGCGGCTCAGGCTCAGGCCTGGATGTCTTTCAGTGCTGTGGAAGACATTCTGCCTGGTTCCTGTCCCCAAGAAGTTGTTGCCAATGGACCTGAATGGCTATCCACAAGTTTTCCTCACATCACATGTGATGAAGGTCCTGGAGAGACTTGTTTTAGCCCACCTGAGGCCGCAGGTGAAGACGTGGCTGGACCCTCTACAGTTTGCATATCAGCCCCATTTATGAGTGGAAGATGCCATCATCTACCTGCTGCAACGAGCTCACTTGCACCTGGTTGGAGGAGGAGACACTGTGAGAATCACATTCTTTGATTTCTCCAGTTCATTTAACACCATTCAGCCACTGCTGCTGTGTGAGAAGCTGCGGATGATGGGAATTGACAGCTCTGTGATCTCCTGGATTACTGACTACCTGACAGGAAGGCCACAGACTGTTCAACTGGGCAGTGTTTTGTCTGATGTGGTGGTTAGTGATATGGGAGCACTACAGGGGACTGTGCTTTCTCCTTTTCTCTTCACCTTATAAACCACTGACTTTCAGTACAACACCAAGTCATGCCACCTGCAGAAATTCTCTGATGACTGCAGAAATTCTCTGATGACTCAGCTGTTGTTGGGTGTATAAGAGGGGGAAAGGAGGGGGAGTACAGGGCACTGGTAGACAGATTTGTGGAGTGGACCGAGCAGAATCACCTGAGACTGAACATCAACAAGGCCAGAGTGATGGTGATTGACTTCAGGAAGAGGAGGACGCCTTCACAGCCATTGCAGATTAGGGGGGAGGTTGTTGGGGTAGTGGAGGACTACAAACACATTGGTGTTGTGATCAGCAGGGGACTGGACTGGAAATCCAACACCGATGCTGTGTACAAGAAGGGGATGAGCAGACTTTACTTTCTGAGGAAGTTGAGATCCTTCAACATGTGCAACAATAAGCTGGAGCTTTTCTACCAGGCCGTTGCTGCCAGCGGCATGTTCTTTGCTGCTGTATATTGGGGTAGCAGTATCAGAGCCAGTGACACCAATCAGCTTGACAAGACTATCAAGAAGGCTGGCTCTGTAATTGGTCTCAGGCTGGAGACCTTTGAATCTGCGGTGGAGAGGAAGACACTGAACAAACTGCAATCCATCATAGACAATCCTGATCATCCCCTCCACCACACACTGGACAGACAGCGGAATACTTTCTCCAGCAGACTGCTACAGCTTTGCTGCCAAACGGTTAGGAAACCTTTTCTGCCACATGCCATTTCCCTGTACAATAACTCACTCTGATGTTGAATTTGGTCATAACAATGCTGCCATACTGCACCTTACAGTATAATTTGTACCTCCTGTTTCACCCTATGCCTTATAATCCTTCTCTGTACAGTGAATACTATCCATTGTCTCATAAGTATCATCATCTATTTAACCTAGCAGTAGCCTATGTTGTAGATAAAGTTATATAAACATTTTTACTTTACTTCCCGGGGTAATTCCTTTTCTATTGTACCGTGTGTTTTCGGTTGGTTGGGTTGTCTGTGTCATGCTGCTGTTACACCGTAGTTTCCCAGTTTGGGATCAATAAGCTACATCTATCTATCTATCTATCTATCTATCTATCTATCTATCTATCTATCTATCTATCTATCTATCTATCTATCTATCTATCTATCTATCTATCTATCTATCTATCTATCTATCTATCTATCGAACAACAAAACAAACAAAAATGGATTAGAATTTTCATCAATTTACTCTTTATTAACATTTGAAATGTACATGAACAAAATATTTAGGGTATCAAAAATGAAAATAAACCTATTATACATGTCCCAAAATTTGTGTTTGTCTAGATGACTCTTGTGTCCAAATTGCAGGCATTTTTTGTTATCATGTCCAGGCGTTTTTAGGTGCTGTGAAAAGTCAAAAAGCAGTTCCTAACTAACTGAATACACAGCCCCACATTGCACTCCCTACATACCCAGGGGGTGTTCCTTTTGCATAGACTAAAATAGAACATAAGATTTTATTTAAGATTTATCCAAAAGAAAGGTGTGTTTCTACAAAAAATAGTATAGAAATAGTTACCTATTGTTACCTAGTAATAAATATAACACAGGAAAAGTAATATACAATGATAAAGCAATTTGAGACAAAGTTAATAAGAGAAAAATACACTAGAAATTGGAAAAAAAAATATAACAAACCTGGAAATAGGTGACCTGCTATGGGGAAGATCAGCAGGAGCATGACGACTACCCCAACTGCGTAGGATCCAACTTCTTCCCCACCCTGTCCCACTGCTGGAGCTGGGAGCTGGCTCTTCATCTGAAGACTCTAAAAATATAACATCGTGGAGAAAGAAGGCAGGAGAGACAACGAGCTGGATGACACAGAACTTTATTCTTCCTCCAACATAACTTACAGAAAAAGAGAATCCCCGGTCTCTGTGCATTCCTCTTTTATATCTTTATTTCCATGCACTGAGACCCGGAACTTCCCACCATAACGCATTGTCATTTGAACAAAGAAATGTGTGCCACATTAACATGACATAACGCCGGCGCCACTCCAACACCCTTCTTCACTTAGCGGCACCAGCATCTCTTATTCTCCCCAGGGGCCGCATAGACCCAACAGTCCTGTCTGATACCCCCCGGTGACACCTCCTCCTTTGGGCCATTGTTCGACTCTTCCCCCTGCCTTCTGTGGGTGGAGAAAACCCCCACTGTGCCCCCACACATCCAACCCCCGAACACCCAGAAGGGGCACTAACCCCCCCTCCTTTGGGTTTGAGCTGGTGTCCATAGCAGCTGTAGCGGGGGGTCGCCAGTCAAGTCGAACCACCCTGCTGGTGAGGTGTACAGGAGGGCACATCAGTCTGTGGAGGGAAAAATGGAGGGGGGAAAACACATTATCTTTGTGAGTGCAGGTCCCTGCTGAGGGATCACCAACCTGCAGAGCCACCAACGGTGGGCGTCCACGTTGGGGAGCTTGGGCCAACACCAGCTGCTCATCTGCCAACACAAAAGCTGGCTTCAGCCTGTCGATGCAGATGGTCTCCCTATGTCCCCCCAAGTCTAACACAAAATGCTTTGCCCCAAGTTCCAACACCCTGAATGGTCCGTCGTATGGTGGGCGCAGCGGGGTCCAGTGTGCATCGTGCCTGACAAAAACAAAACAGACATTCTTCAACTTTTTGGGATGGATGTGGGGGGAAAACATTGGTGGGTTGGGCCCGGTATGCTCAAAACCTCCGTACTGTGTAAAAATTGCGTGTGCGGATCAGCTTCGGGCGGGGAGCTTTCGGGTAAAAACTCTCCGGGGATCCACAGCGGCTGAGAAAAAAATAAGTTCTGCCGGGGAGGCTGCCAAATCTTCCTTAGGTGCAGAGCGCAACCCTTAAAGAACCCAGGGCAGGCAGTCGACCCAATTTGTGTCCATGAGCAAAGCTCTGAGCGCTGCTTTAAGCGACCTATGAAAACACTCACATAACCCATTAGCCTGGGGGTTGTCCGTGGTAGTGTGGTGAATTTTGACTCCCAGGTTCTGTGCCATCGCAGACAAGAGTGTTGACACGAATTGTGGACCCCTGTTGGATGTGATGTCCAATGGAGATCTGAAACGTGCATCCCAAGCAGACAAAAAAGCACGAGCCACTTCCGTGGACATGGTAGAAGCCCGTGGGAACACTGCAGACCAGTGTGTGGTGCGGTCCACGACCATCAAAAAGTGTGTGAAACCTTGTGATGGCGGGAGAGGTCCCACCAAATCCACTTGGTTTTGCCGGGTTGAACCTCCTAGCTGGGATTTGGAATGGTTTGAGGGGGGCTCAAGCTGCAGCCCACTTTTTCACGTCTTTGCGCAAATGTCTGCCAGATAAACTTCACCCCCACTAGCTTTACCAAAGTGCGCACTCTCGGATGCGAAATGGAGTGGACAGACGAGATAACGCGATGGCGCCAAGAGCTCGAAACCACCCGGCGCAGGTGGCTGGTGTAGACATTGCAGGGCAAGGGAGGGCACCCTTCTTTCTCCACCCTGCGCTCCAGCCTTAACCCGGTAGACGCAGACTGAAGCACCCAAATGTCCGTGTCCCCAGCTTGCTCCACGGCCATGGGAGGGAAATCTATTCCCATGTAGACTGAAGCGATTAGCGCACACGACAGGCAGTCGGCCACGATGTTGAGTTTACCGGTAATGTGTTGAATGTCAGTAGAAAACTCTGAAAAAAGGCCCTTGCTGCCGGGCCGACCACGGTTCCAAGGTTTTGGACATTGCGTGCATCAGCGGCTTATGGCCCACGAAGGCGGTGAACTCATGCCCCTCCAGCCAGAACTGGAAATGGCACGTCACCAGGTGGAGAGCCAGCAATTCTCTACCGAATGTGCTGGACTTGAGTTTGTTGTTGCGCAAAGTTCGGCTAAAAAATGCGAGTGGCTGCCACGAACCTGAGACGTACTGCTCCACTACTGCCCCATGGCAACATCAGACGCGTCCGTAGTGAGCGCTATCCATGCAGATGGATCCGGATGGGCTAGCAACGCAGCATCCGCAAGCGCTGTTTTGGCATTAGTAAAAGCCTGGACTTGTCCAGTCGATGGCTTCCGCGGGCTTCTTTTTTTTAAGCGTGGCATACAATGGTTGCATCAGCTGGGCTGCTCAGGGAAGGAAATGGTCATAAAAATTAACCATTCCCAAAAACTCCTGTAGTGCTCTCACATTCTGCAGGCGCGGAAAGTCCGACACAGCGAGCACGTTCTCCGGCAATGGAACTGCACCCTCGGCGAAATGTGGTGGCTGAAAAAAATAAATCTCTGGCACCCTGAACTGGCACATCGCCGCGTTAACTATCAGCCCGTGCGCTTCCAACCTCTGGAAAACCGTCTTGAGATGGGCAATGTGCTCCTCCTCAGATGTGCTAGCTACCAGAATGTCGTCTAAGTAGACAAAGATGAAGGACAAGTCATAAAGCACTGCGTCCATCATCCTCTGGAAAGTCTTGGCTGCGCCTTTGAATCCAAACAGCATGCGTAAAAACTCAAAAAGGCCGAAAGGAGTTATTATCGCTGTTTTTGGAACATCTTCTGCGCGCACAGGGACCTGATGGTATCCACGGACCAGATCCACTTTCGAAAAAACACACACACTTTAGGCACCATGTGAAGCAGGGATGCCCACGGGCTTTTGGAGCGCCTGACGATGCCCAACTGCCCCAAGTTGGCAAACTGCTCGCGCGCGCTGGCCAGTTTAGCTGCATCCAAACGCCGAGGATGCGCGAACACTGGTGGGCCTTTTGTCCTTATAAAGTGCTTGACCCCGTGTTTCGTTACTGTAGCCAAAAAAGTCAGGACCGTGAGTGCTGGGAACTGTGTGAGCAAATGTTTGTACTTACCCCCTAGAGCTATAACGTTAGCCAGTATTGTCGACCCAGCTCCCCGAGCTGTGCAAGGCAGTGAGGTAAAAGGGACAGCGTCCACTAAATTCCTATTAGCAACATCGACTAACAACCCATAAGTACATAAAAAATCTGCACCTAAAATGGGGCTGGAACATGCAGCTATCACAAAGTCCCACTGAAAGTTGCGTCAATGTAAGCATATTGTCAGTTTCCACTCGCCAAATGTTCTGATGGTGGATCCGTTGGCGGCTGTGATCTCGGGACCGCTGCATCCTGCCACCCTGTCTGCATTGATCGGCAGGATGAGGCTCTTCTGGGAGCTGGAGTCCACCAAAAACCGTCTCCCCGAACGTGTGTCCGTGACATAAAGCAGTCTGTTCCTGTCGCCATGCAACTGCCACTGAATTCCAAACGTGCCGTCTTTCCGGCTTCTTGAATTGACATGGCGATAGGCAGCGTTGGGCATTCGAGCCGAAATGGCAATGATAAAAACAGATCGCAGATTTCGTCTTCTGCTGTCCGTCCCGGCTACCACGAATGGCTCCTTGACCTCGCTGGAGTCCCTCGTGGATGCTAGGGCCACTGCCTGCACACTGAGAGTTCTGGTTGCCAAGATGATGGGGTCCGCTTCCTGCTCCAGGGTGTGGTAGTCCTTAGACACCAGCCACGGCGAGTTGGCAAGGATCACCCTCTCTGTAGCTAGTAGGTTCCTGAGGAACAAGTCGGCAAACAGGAAAGATTCATTGTCCTCCCCCCTCAGCGCCAACATGCTCTCCATGAGCTCCACTGCTGATTTGTCCCCCAACTCCGAATGCGTTAGAAGCCTCTCTGCCCTCTCACTGTCAGAAAGGGTATAGCGCTGGAGAAGCATCCTCTTGAGAGCTTCATATTTTCCTTGGGCCGGCAGCTCCTGGAGCAGGCTTATCACCTGTTGCGTGGCGTGTGCATCCAGCGCAGTGACAACATAGTAATATCTGGTATCGTCCGTTGTTATCCCACGGGGAGCAACCTGGGCTTCTATGTGAAAGAACCACGCAGTTGGGTTGTGAAGCCAGAAGCCTGGAATCTCGACTGAGACCACACACGCGCCGCTGGTGCTCTCCCTCCAGGTAGTCTCGGGGGCGGAGCTTGGCTTGTTTTCCATGGCATGTCTTAGGTCACCAACGTGGGGAAAGAAGGCAGGCAAGACAACGAGCTGGACAATACAGAACTTTTTTCTTCCTCCAACATAACTTACAGCAAAAGAGAATCCCGGGCCTCTGTGCATTCCTCTTTTATATCTTTATTTCCATGCATTGAGACCCAGAACTTCCCACCAAAACACATTGTCATTTGAACAAAGAAATGTGGGGCACATTAACATGACATAACGCCGGCGCCACTCCAACACCCTTCTTCTCTTAGCGGCACCGGCATCTCTTACTCTCCCCGGAGGGCGCATAGGCCCAACAGTCCCGTATGATACCCCCCGGTGACACCTCCTCCTTTGGTCCATTGTTCTCCCCTTTCTCCTGCCTTCTCTGGGTGGAGAAAACCCCCACCGTGCCCCCACTACATAAGATTTTATATAAGATTTATCCAAGAGTAACACAAGAAAACTAACATACACTGATAAAGCAAATTGAGACAAAGCTAGTAAGAGAAAAAATACACTAGAAATTGAAAAAAAAATATTGTAATAAACCTGGGGGGGGAAAAAAAAAAAAAAAAAAAAAACTTCCTCTGGCTGGGACAGCACTCTTGCTTCTTCATGAGAATCCTCTTCTTCCACAAGTCTACAAGGAGCTTTGTGCATTTTACTTGATGTTCTGAACATTTTCTTAGACATCACTGTATCTATTACCTGTTTAGAAACTAGTAAAAAAAAAATCAATGAAATCTATAAAAAACAAGTGTTACAGTGTAAAAATAAATGAATGAGCAAAAGAATAAGGAAATGTAACAATAGGAGACAAGTGGTCCAAAAAAATACAGCAAATAAAAATAAAAGCACAATAAAAAAATACTCACAAACTAAAACTACTATTTACTATGCTAAACTATTATTTACGCAATCTATATAAAAACACCTGCTAAAGATGAAAAGCCCACTAACAAAAAAATAATGGAATACAATCGGAGATACAGCCCTGGACAAAATTGTTGGTACCCCTCTGTTAATGAAAGAAAAACCCACAATGGTCACAGAAATAACTTGAATCTTACAAAAGTGGTAATAAATAAAAATTCTATGAAAATTAATCAATGAAAATCAGACAATGCTTTTGAATTGTGGTTCAACAGAATTACATTAAAAAACAAACTCATGAAACAGGCCTGGACAAAAATGATGGTACCCCTAGAAAAGACTGAAAATAATGTGACCATAGGGACATGTTCAACCAAGATGTGTCCTCTAATTAACACCACAGGTGTCTACAAACTTGTGATCAGTCAGTCGGCCTATTTAAAGGGTGACAAGTAGTCACTGTACTGTTTGTTGACATGGTGTGTACCACACTAAACATGGACCAGAGGAAGCAAAGGAGAGAGTTGTCTCAGGAGATTAGAAAGAAAATTATAGACAAGCATGTTAAAGGTAAAGGCTATAAGACCATCTCCAAGCAGCTTGATGTTCCTGTGATTACAGTTGCACATATTATTCAGAAATTTAAGATCCACGGGACTGTAGCCAACCTCCCTGGACGTGGCCGCAGGAGGAGAGGAATAATACAAATGGTAACATAAGAGCCCAGAACAACCTCTAAACACATTCAAGGTGAACTCCAATGTCAAGGTACATCAGTGTCAGATCGCACCATCCGTCGTTGTTTGAGCCAAAGTGGACTTCATGGGAGACGACCAAGGAGGACACCACTGTTGAAAACAAATCATAAAAAAGCCAGACTGGAATTTGCCAAACTGCATGTTGACGAGCCACAAAGCTTCTGGGGGAATGTCCTATGGACAGACGAGACAAAACTGGAACTTTTTGGCAAGGCATATCAGCTCTATGTTCACAGACGCAAAAATGAAGTATACCAAGAAAAGAACACTGTCCCTACTGTGAAACATGGAGGAGGTTCCGTTATGTTCTGGGGCTGCTTTGCTGCATCTGGCACAGGAGGGTGTCTTGAATCTGTGCAGGGTACAACAAAATCTCAAGACTATCAAGGTATTCTAGAGAGAAATGTGCTGCCTAGTATCAGACAGCTTGGTCTCAGTCGCAGGTCATGGGTCTTGCAACAGGATAATGACCCAAAACACACAGCTAAAAACACCCAAGAATGGCTAAGAGCGAAACATTGGACTATTCTAAAGTGGCCTTCTATGAGCCCTGATCTGAATCCTATTGAACATCTGTGGGAGGAGCTGAAACATGCCGTCTGGAGAAGGCACCCTTCAAACCTGAGACAACTGGAGCAGTTTGCTCATGACGAGTGGGCCAAAATACCTGCTGAGAGGTGCAGAAGTCTCATTGACAGTTACAGAAATCGTTTGATTGCAGTGATTGCCTCAAAAGGTTGTGCAACAAAATATTAAGTTAAGGGTACCATCATTTTTGTCCAGGCCCGTTTCATGAGTTTGTTTTTTAAAATAATTCTGTTGAACCACAATTCAAAAGCATTGTCTGATTTTCATTGGTTAATTTTCATAGAATTTTTATTTATTACCACTTTTGTCAGATTCAAGTTATTTCTGTGACCATTGTGGGTTTTTCTTTCATTAACAGAGGGGTACCAACAATTTTGTCCACGTGTGTACGTGCTCTGGAAAAAACAAAACAAAACAGCAAATAAGAATGAAAACACAATAAAGAAATACTCCCAAACTCTTGCAATGAATACTAAAACTAGTATTTACTATTCAAAACTATTATTTAGATGATGACGATGCCTGAATCCCCCCAAATACACAGTAAACTCATGCTGTTGATTATGCTCCTTTTTCTCTGTTCTTGAAGCAAATAACAATTAAAAACTCTCCAAAACTCTCACAATCACTTCTTAAACTACTCTTTGCTATGCTAAACTATTATTGACATGGTAAAAACGCCTAAATCACAGCAAAATACACAATAAACTCATGTGTTGATTTTGCATCCATCCTCCTTAAGCACATCTCATGATATGAGGAATCCCAGGGAATTCAAGTGCTCTGTACGATGTCACTTCCCGGATTACTGTAATGTGTCATATATCAGTGGAAAGTGCAGTGTCTAAGCTTTCAGAATCGGTTGAAATGAGTGTGCTAGAATGAAAGCTCCAAGAGTTATAGTACTCTGAATGAGGGGAGTCCGGAAATTGCATTTACGGCACACGGCGTTGGCCAAAACCCATTTTAATTTGGGTCAAGTTTTCAAAGTAGCTAGCCCAAAAATGCTAACTGGGCCTAGAGGCTGGCTTCAGTTAGAGGAGAGAGTCCTGATTGGCTCAACACTACCAACGTGCCAGCAGCTGTATATAGCTACCTCACCATAAATGCTCTGTCTAAACTCGCCTTTTTTCATAGAGCAGGGCTTGAGTGAAACTTTAATCCAGAAAAAAAAAAAAAGAAAGAAAAACAGAGACATTAAACATTTGAGTGATTTCGCTCTTCCTGGGTCTTGTAAGTCATAAAAATGTTAAGAAGAAAAAGTAGATTTTTGGCAGTCACTTTAATTAGTGGCAGCATGTTGTTCCAGCTGTTTTAGTACCACTTACTTTTCCAGGTTTTGATTCCCCTATCCCAGCTCATCAAATTCAAGATGAGCTAATGTCTTTTAAAAGCATTAAAGAGTCTTACTTTCACCATCTGAGATGTTTCCTATGCTCTATAGGAAATAAAATGGTTTATGAGATGTATGAACAAGGACCAGGGAGGTCATGTTTTTGCCTTTGTTTGTCTGTTAGCAGGATGAGGCCAACACTACGGGACAGATTTTGATGAAAATTTCACCAGAGGTGGCCCTTGGGCTGCAGATGAACCCATTAGAATTAGGAGGTGAGTCATGAGTGCATATCTCCACCTAGGCCAGGGGTCAGCAACCTCAATGACAGAAAAAAGTCACTCTGAGATATTTTTGACGAGCAAAATCCACATGGTGCCACAGAAATATCTAAGCCTGGAAACCCAGCAAAGTTACCAGTATGAACTGGAATGACACCATCAGTGAATTTGAGGTATGTTTTGTTTTTGTTGCTTTATGTTTGACTCTTTCTTGCAATTATGTTGTGGCATTTTCTGCATAAAAGTTGCAACCTTTTTTTTTCCTAAATTTGTGAGAATTTTGGCATCAATTGTCAGGTTTTCTTATGAATTTATTTTTGTAGTAAAATGGTAAAAGGCGTTCACTTAAATCATAATAATGCATCGGATTTATATAGTGCTTTTCATAGACACTGAAAGACACTTTACAATAGATACATTATTCATTAACTCCACATACAATGGTTGTGGTAAGCTACTTCTGTAGCCACAGCTGCCCTGGGGCAGACTCACGGAAACGTGGCTGCCAATCTGTGCCAAGCCTCCCCGACCACTACCAAACATTTCTGCACATTCATGCCCAGCCTCATGGACACTGGAGGAAAGGTGGGTAAAGTGTCTTGCCCAGGGACAGAATGGCAGGATGTCTGGGGAGAGCGGGATTCGAACCATGAACCATCCGGTTATTAGACAACCAGTTCTACATCCTCAGCAACTGCAGCCCACATTTCAAGCCTCCATTCCATTTTTGCTGAGCACCAAGCTGGACGGCAGGAAGTTCCATTTTTATATGGTCTTTGGCATGACCCAGCCGGGACTTTTTTTTTTTTTTTTTTTTTTTTTTGTTACTTATTTGTACCTGTAGGTAGACTTGGTTTGCAGTTTGGTGACAAGCCACCGGCTGCTGGTTGCTGCGTGCGCAAGCGCCCTAAACCTACATGTTTTTGGTGTGCGGGAGGAAACCGGAGAAATCCCGGAGTAAACCCGCGCAACACGGGGAGAACATGCAAACTCCACACAGCTCACTGTTGGTCGGGGGCTTGGATCGAACCCACGATCTCATGATCCCTGCGGTCCCCTGGCCGAGGGTACCGCGAGGATCATGAGATCATGGGTTCTTGAACCCTGACCTCCTGGTTGTGGGGTGGATGCTGTACCTCTAAGCCACCACTCCAATGGCCTAGTAGTAGAGCGCTACTTCTAGGCATACATGCATACACAGTGCTTTTTTCCCTCATATCTGGATGACCAAAGGGCTTTAAGGTGGATTCACACTAGAACGTTTGGACTGACTTGCTGACATTCTGGCAAATGTCTGGCGCTGCTGGCAAAAGTTAATAATAGTTGTTGTTTATTGGCAAACGCTGGAAAAAGTTGTGTTCTTTGAAAATTTTCAGCATGCTGAAAATTTGCCAACATTTGGAAATAAGCTCTATTAGTGAAAGTTGTGCTCAGTTTGTAAAGTTCTTGAGCCCTGGGCTAAGTTATGCAGAGTTTATCTAAGTCAGCCTAAGTTAAAGCTGGGTTCACACTATAGTGTTTGGACCAACTTTTACAGACGTTTTGAAACGTCGATACATTTGGCACATGTGTAGCTGTTACCAGCTTAGGTTAACTTAAGCAAACGAATACTCAGCACAGGTCAGCTGACATCAGCGTTACGCGAAGCTCAAATAAAGATCAACATTTGTGGAGGATTACTGCAATTCTGGTCCTTCTTTTGGAGTGAACGCATCTCCTTTGGGCATACGTTTCAGTATTAATTTTTGTTTTATATTCCAATGTAGTTACTTCTGCATACCTTTTCCCCTGTTCTTTCATTCATTCATTCCTCCAAAAAAAATTACAATAATTCTATCTATAGACTCCAACAATAAGTCCACAATTAAAATATGAATGTTGATGGAATAAAAAAAACAAAAACAAAAACTAGTGTATCATCATATAAATAAAATGACACGTGATTATATTTTGACTGTTAACACCTCTCTCCATTAAAATAACATAGAATCCCATTAAATATCATTTACTTTTTGACACCACATCAGTGCTGTTTGATTCCTCACAATGAAGGGCTAACCAATAAATCCTGGAGAATGTAATAAATGGCCTGCCCTTTCAGGGCAGGAATAAGGCACCACTCGCCTGCTGTGAGTTTGCACATTTAGTAATGAAGAACACAAATAATAGCTACAAAGGGCACTTACAAAAAGGCAATCAAGAGGACCACGAAGGGTGACTTACAGAAAAATGCAGTCAATGAAAACTACAAAGTGACATGATTTAATATTAGACCCAGGAGCAGACAACAGACTCGGTTAGAATAACAATAATCTTTATTGGAAGTGTGTGTGTGTGTGTGTGTGTGTGTGTGTGTGTGTGTGTGAGAGTGCTGAGCGGGAGGAGTCTGAAAACCCTGCAGAGAGGAGAGAGAAGGTGATGTGAGTAACTTGTTGCACACAGATGAATATTGTGGAGTTAATAATAATCTTACGGAGCAGGGAGTGGTTGGAGTGAAACAACCTGCAGCCTCGTTTTCTCCTGGTTGTCGTGGTCTCGCAAAGGTGAAGTGCCGGTGCAGATATTTACAGTGCCAGGTGCAGAGTATTCCTTCGCTGACGGGGAAAGAGAAAAAGTTCATTCTAATGATGAGGCACTTACAGGATGCTGACGGGGAAGATGAGCCACCAGCTCAGGGAATGAGTCCTGGTGTGCCGCCGTCGGCATCCTGTAAGTGCCACCAAGTTGGTCCGCCAAGGAGATGGTTCACCTGTGCACAGGTATTTAGGACAAGCACAGGTAAGATGCAGGAAGGTGAGAACAGGTCGTGAGGTTTCTTAAGGTTGTCGAATCAGAGGCGACGTTCCAAGCTGAAAAAGAGAGGAGTTGAATGGCGTTGAGAAGCTCTTTAGCTGCATAGGAGCACTGACGTCTCCATGCAGGAGAGGAGGGCCCCACTCCTTATAAAGGCTGCTTGCTTAGGGAGCGCAGGTGTGGATGAAACCGCAGCTGTGAAACATAATTAATGAGAGGAGAGAATAACAACACACAGCTCGAATCACCACACAAAGGGTTACTTACAGTTTTTCAGGTGAGGCTGAGTACAGAGCAGAAAAATAAAACAGGAATCAGATGGGGGGATTCCTGTCTACACAATGCGAGGTTGCAGTGAGGAATGAACCCCTCAAGCAAGCTAAAATAATAATAAGGGGAAAACCCCAACATGAATCAGGTGTGGATGCATGACTGAAACGTAATTAAAGAACACTAAACTCTGTGACAACCCACAAATAATTTTGACAGGAGGAAGTCACATAACTGTGCTGTCAAAATAAAAGCACAATCCCTAATGGAAAAAAAAAATCAAGAATAAATACATATACGGAAAATGAGTACTAACAAAAAAGACCCAAGCGCGGCACTGACCCGCGCTCGGCATCATGACAGTGCCCCTTCCTTAAGGGGTGGAATCCTAGACACCCCACTGTAACATCAAAAAGGGATGAAAGCACCCCCCCCCCCCCTCAACAGGAATAACTACAAAACCAGACCCCGGGGGGATGGTGGGGGGATCCAGCCCTGGAGGGAGAGACACAAACCCAACAAAACAAAACACACATAACCCACAATACTGACCAAATAAGGTGCCAAAAAAGCAAACAAACAAAAAAAACAAAACAAGCAAAACTGGGTAAACAACGGAGCAGTTCAGGTGGCCTTCCAGAGTCCACCTGGCCATCAGGTGGAAAAGGTCAGGGGGCCTACCAGGTCTCCAGAGCCACCAAAATTGAGGAGATAGTACATCGGATGGTCTTCCAGAATTCAGAAGCCACCCAAGCAAACAAGAGAGTTTGTCGGGTGGTTTCCCCGCATCTCTGGGCCAATGGGTTGTGGACAACCACACACCTCCCCCCAGAGGTGGCAGTTGGAATCTGTGCTTACCGTGGACCACTGAAACCAGGAGATGGGCACCCAATGAAGGAAATGGCGGAGAAAGGACCATGACAGAACCAGATGTTGAGTGGGGACCCACAGCGACCTTGGGCATAGGTGCAGAACACCCGGTGGCCCTGGACTGGGGCAAAGCAGCACCCCCAGTAGCCCCAGACTGAGATGTAGCAGCAGCCCCGGCGGCCCCGGACTGAGGCGTAGCTGCACCCTCGGTGGACCTGAGCTGGGACAGAGCTGCACCCTTGGTAGACCCAGGCTGGGACAGAGCTGAGCCTTTGGTGGACCCGGGCTGGAATGGGGCACTGCGATGACCTCGGCAAGCGAAGCT
Organism: Pholidichthys leucotaenia; assembly: GCA_020510985.1. NCBI lineage: Eukaryota > Metazoa > Chordata > Actinopteri > Cichliformes > Pholidichthyidae > Pholidichthys > Pholidichthys leucotaenia. The sequence goes on from CM035840.1 coordinate 282,747,777, forward strand.
GGACCCACAAAGACCTCAGGCAGTGAGCCCAAACCCACAGGGACCTCAGGCAAAGCTGGATAATCCTTGGTGATCCTGGGGGAAAGCCCAGACAAGAAAGGCAGTGAAACGGAGTCAGGGTCACCGGCGACAGTGGAGTCCGGCGAGGTGAGCTCAGGTGCAGCTGATGGCTCTCCCCACCAAGAGCCAGGCAAGATCTTCCCAACAAAAAGACAACGAAAACAAAGGACAGCACTTGCCTGAGCTAAAGCTCCACCGCTGTCCCAGACTCCGTCGATCCAGATGACGATGTCTCGGGCCCGACCCTGTGGAGATTCAGCTTGGACTCTGCTGTGGTGGCCCCAGCAGCAGGCATGATGGTCTCAGCAGTTCCGTGACCCCCCAGCGATGTGACCCATGCAGGTGGCTCACCTTGCGTGGCGACAGGAGGTCTGCTCTCTGTTGGCCCTTGATCCTGCATGGCTGGATCCCGGGGATGCTCGCTTGTCAGCGCAGGCTCTGGATTGCAGGCAGCACTCTCCGTCCATCCAGACCATGGCTGCAGGGCTGGAACCAGGTTCTCCAGGGCCTCAGGCTCCTCCTCCATCTGGCAACTTAATCCTAGAACCAGTGGACACTCAGGGGGCATAGGAGGAGACATGGAGAGAGCAGGTGTAGTCCTTATGGCTGCATCAGGCAGTGAGGACTCAGTGGACTACAATAACTGAGCCTCACCCCTGGGAATCAGACAAGGTAATTCATGTAATGGTGATAAAGAATGAAAAGGCACTTGACTGTTTTTCTGGGGCACGGTGGTTTCTGCTGCAACAGGCCCAGTCTCATCCTTCTCCATGGCTGCAGTGGTAGTGCCCCCCCCCCCCCCCCAGAGAACATGGAGGAGCTGCCCCTTCAGCTCCTCAATGACAGGAAAAACTGGGGAAGAGAATAACTGGGCTCACAGCAGGGAGAGGAGGTGCTGTGAAGAAGGGGAAGCAGCAGCGAAGACCCAGGGAGAGGGAGCTGACGAGGAAAACCTAGAGGCAGATGCTGCTGTAGCTCCTTTTTGACACAGTGATGAAGAAGCTGCTGGCTAAGAGACGGAGGAAAACCTCCGGCGGCCTATAGCTGGATGATGGTGGGAGGTTTGCAGTGTCTGGACCCGGTGACTCTCCTCGTTTCAATTTGGTACGGCCATGTCTGGGGAGGAGTTGAGGTCTGCACCGGGAGGCGGCGTCTAGGAGCAGGTGGGGTGGTAGCTGGAACCGGAGCTTGAGCCTGGCGAGGAAGCGATTGGACCAAGGCCCGGGAGTGTCTCCCCGTCGGCGCCGATCTAGGCTTCCTGGTGGCAATATTCTCCAACTCACGGTTCTCCTGTTGCAGGGCCAACACCAGGGATATCCTCTCTCTACTTTCAACATGCCCCGAAATGCAAGGATGACGCAGCTCAGCCGCCTCCTCAAAGTTTAGATACCACAAAGAGTCCTTTGGAGTGGAATTATTATGTGCTATGGCTAGAAGATCATCTATCTCCATTAAGGCCTGACAGAGCTCAAACCCCAGGCTTCCGCTCATTGCCATCCCAGCAAAAGTGGACACCCAGAAAAGGGGAAAAAGTAGAGTGATGGAAAAAGGGGAAAAAAGTCAAACCCACAGCTGCTGGTACCTACTGGCTGCGACCTATTGTCATAAACAGCCCTTTCAGGGCAGGAATAAGGCACCATTCACCTGCTGTGAGTTTGCACATTTAATAATGAATAACACAAATACTAGCCACGGAGGGCACTTACAAAAGGCAATCAAGAGGACCACGAATGGTGACTTACAGAAAAATACAGTCAATGAAAACCACGAAGGGTTACTTACAGTTATTCAGGTGAGGCTGAGTACAGAGCAGAAAAATAAAACGGGAATCAGACAGGGGATTCCTGTCTACACAATGTGAGGTTGCAGCAAGGAATGAACCCCGCAAGCAAGCTTAAATGATAATAAGGGGAAAGCCCAAACATGAATCAGTTGTGGATGCATGTGTGAAAAGTAATTAAAGAACACTAAACAGCTTTGACAACCCTGAAAAGATTTGACAGGAGGAAGTCACATAACTGCACTGTCAGAATAAAAGCACAAACCATAATGGAAAAAAAATCAAGAATAAATACATATATAGAAAATGAGTAGTAATCAAAAAGACCCGAGCATGGCACTGACCCACACTTGGCATCATGACAGATAATAATTGCGCACGGAGCAGAAAATTAAGAACAGTGTGGCAACCTGGGGAGAGCCTAATTGTATACCATCTTAGACAGGAACAAAGAGAGGGGGTTCCTTAGTAAGGTAACAGGGAGGTGTTAAGGATGAGTGGGTTGATTGCGATTGGACGAGAAGATCATCTTTTGTGTGCGAGAAGATTCTAGAAGAATGTAATGTTATTTAAGAGAAGAGCTTCTACTTGAATGTCATTCTTACTATGCTTGAGAATGTGAGAGTGTGTAATAAAGTGTCTGAAACAAATCTGCCTCTTCATTTACACGCTCCACACTGGTGACCCAAGACATATCATGGAACACGGTTCAAGATCCCCGGAGCCAACCTTGACGGGAACCTCTAGCCACGCATGTGCGGTCGCAGTCAAGCTACCGGATTTCTGGCAGAACAATCCGTGCTCTTGGTTCCACCTCGTCGAGGCGCAGTTCTCCCTCCGGGGAATAACGGCAGATGACACCAAGTTCCACTATGTGGTCGCAGTGCTCGACGCCCGCACAGCTCAGCACGTAGCGAGCCTGCTCGATCAGCCACCAACTGGCAACAAGTACGAGGCGCTAAAGGCTGCGCTCATCCAGCACTTCACTCTATCGGATGGTGAGAGAGCAGAGAGGCTCCTGACGCGGACCGAGTTGGGAGATGGGTCGGCAATAGACCTTATGGAGAAGATGCTGACGCTGAGGGGCAAGGACGATGACCACTTTCTTTTTACCCACCTCTTCCTCCTGAAATTTCCGACAGCGGCGAGAGCGGCCCTGGCCAATTCGCCGTCGCTGGCCGAGCGGGACTTTCGTGCGCTAGCCCGGGAGGCAGACCGGATCATCATTGCTACCAGGGCATTCACGACCATCGCGGCAGCGACGGAGCTCAGCGAGACGACCAGAGGAGGCGAGGAGCCACCGACAGCAGCAGCAGTGGGGGCCAAGAGCACGAGGGAGACACGTTTTGATTCTACCACCGCCGCTTCAGAGAGAAGGCACGCAGATGTACACCACCTTGCCAGTTCAAGCACTCGGGAAAATGCCAAGACTGGGGGTCAGTAGCAGCCGCGACCCTCGGGGAGGAGAACAAGCTGCTCTACCTGACGGACACACGCTCGGGGAGGCATTTCCTCGTGGACACCGGCGCCCAGTTGAGTTTCATCATGCCGACCTACGCTAACCGGCTGGCAGGATTTAGCGGCCCCGAGATGGCGGCAGCGAATGGCTCGGAGATTAAGACCTTTGGTGAGAAGACTCTACTCTTGTCTCTACACCGCCGTACATATGAGTGGACTTTTGTCATAGCAGCATTGGATTATCATATACTGGGGGCTGATTTTCTGTGTGCACATAATTTACTGGTTGATCTTGCTAACAGGCGCCTAGTTAATGCACTGTCTTTCGACTCTCTCCCCTGTATAGCTAGAGTGACCCGGCCGACAGCACAAGCCAACGTCACAGCAGCAGGCGGTAAGCTCCACACACTGCTCACCCAGTTCCCAGCACTCACAGTCCCGACGTTTTCAGCAGCCATCGCTAAACACAGGGTGGAGCATTTTATCACCACCACGGGCCACCCGTTTTTGCACGACCCCGGCGCTTGGACGCAGCTAAACTGGCCATAGCGCGCGAGGAGTTCGCCAATCTGGAAAGGTTGGGCATCATCAGGTGCTCAAACAGCCCATGGGCATCCCCGCTGCACATGGTCCCTAAAGCTGAGGGCTCGTGGTGACCGTGCGGGGATTTCCGCAGGTTGAACAACGCCACAGCGCACGATCGCTACCCAATTCCCCACATACAGGATTTTTCCATTCACCTCACCGGGGCGCGCATTTTTTCCAAAATAGATCTGGTCTGCGGTTACCACCAAGTCCCAGTGCGCGCTGAGGACATACCCTAAACAGCGGTAATAACTCCGTTCGGTTTATTCGAGTTTTTGCACATGCCATTCTGGTTGAAAGGAGCGGCACAGACGTTCCAGCACATGATAGATGCAGTGCTGCGTGATCTCTCGTTCGTGTTCGTCTACCTGGACGATATCCTGGTAGCCAGCGCGTCCGAAGACGAACGCGAAACCTACCTCATGACAGTTTTCCGGAGATTGGAAGAGCACTGGTTAATAATCAACCCAGCGAAATGTCAGTTCGGAGTGAAGGATATTGATTTTTTGGCGCACCGCATCTCTCCCGAAGGAGCGATCCCGCTGCCTGACAAGGTGTGTGCAGTGGCGGATTTTCCCCGGCCACAAACGGTGAGAGCGCTACAAGAATTTTTGGGAATGGTAAACTTTTATAACCGTTTCCTTCCCCGCGCAGCGCAGCTCATGCAACCATTGTACGCCGCGCTCAAAAAACAGAAACCCTCGGATAGGGTCGAATGGACCCCGGAGCGAGACCGGGCGTTCTCGGAAGTCAAAGCAGCCCTGGCAAACGCTGCATTGCTGGCACATCCAGACCCAACGGCCCGCATAGCGCTCACCACTGACGTTTTAGATATGGCCATGGGGCGGTCGTGGAGCAGCGCGTAGCCGGGGCTTGGGAGCCGCTCGCCTTTTTCAGCAGGACTTTGCTCGACAGTGAACATAAATAAAGCGCGTTCGACAGGGAATTGCTGGCTCTCCACCTGGCCATTCGCCACTTCCAGTTCTGGCTGGAAGGGCGCAGTTTCACCGCGTTCGTTGACCACAAGCCACTAACATTCGTGATGGCCAAGGTTTCAGAACCGTGGTCGGGCCGGCAGCAGAGACAGCTGGCCGCGATCTCAGAGTTTACTACCGATATTCAGCATGTGTCGGGTAAACTGAATGTAGTGGCAGACTGCCTCTCGCACGCCGTGGTGGCCCCGGTCTGCGTGGGGATAGATTACGCAGCCATGGCCGCGGAGCAGGTTAGTGACGTGGACGTGCGCGCGCTCCAGTCTGGACCAACAGGGTTAAGGCTGGAGAGCAGGGTGCTGCAAGACGGCATGCCCCCCCTAATCTGCAATGTCTCCACGGATTGCCCGCATCCCGTGGTCCCGGCCGAGTGGCGCCGCCGTGTGTTTGACTCGATTCATTCTTTGGCGCACCCAGGAGTGCGCGCATTGGTCAAAATGGTAGGGGAGAAATTCGTGTGGCCGAGCCTTCGCAAACAAGTGAAAGAGTGGGCGGCAGCCTGCGTGGCGTGCCAATGAGCCAAAGTACACAGACACACGAAGGCTCCCTTGGAGCCGTTTCGTATTCCGGCTAAGAGGTTCGACCATGTTCACGTGGACCTCGTGGGCCCCCTCCCGCTATCACAGGGGTACACGCACCTCCTGACAATGGTGGACCGCACCACGCGCTGGCCGGAAGCAGTTCCGCTGGCGGCAACCATGTCCAAGGAGGTGGCGCGCGCTTTTTTAACAGCATGGGTGGCGCATTTTGGAGTCCCGTTGGACATTACGTCCGACAGAGGCCCTCAATTTGTTTCTGAACTCTGGTCAGAGATGGCCCACAGCCTGGGTATTTCAATTCACCGCACAACCGCGTACAACCCACAGGCTAATGGGTTATGCGAACGTTTTCATAGATCATTGAAAGCGGCTCTCAGGGCTTCATTGACGGATGCAAATTGGGTAGACAGGCTACCGTGGGTTTTATTGGGGTTGCGCTGCGCGCCTAAAGAGAATCTGGAAGCTTTCCCTGCAGAACTCGTTTTGCACAACCACTCCGGCTGCGCGGGGAGTTTCTGTCAGATAATCCCACACCGGGCAGCTGCCCGTCTCAGCTTTTGCAGCGTAGCGCAGACACAGGCACGCTGCCGGGCCCTGCCCACTACAGTTTTCCGTGCGTTTTTGTGCCTAAAACTTTGAAGAACGCGGAGTTCGTTTTTGTCAGACACGACGCCCACCGCCCTCCACTGCGCCCACCCTATGATGGACTGTTCAGAGTGCTGGAAATGGGGGATAAGCATTTTTTGCTAGACTTGGGGGGTAGGAGGGAGAAAATTGGCATAGACAGACTCAAACCTGCTTTCGTTGTGGCGGACGAGCAAGTGCTGTTGGCGAGGGCCCCTCGGCGTGGAAGACCCCCATGGGGAGCTCCCCAGAAAGACGACTCCTCAGAGCACCCACACGGACAGACAGAAAGGTTTCCTCCCCAAACAACAGCCCCCCATAGGCAGAGCAGCGCCGCGGAGGCAGCGAATTCTGGTTACAGGAGATACGGGAGAAGACTGAAGCCCAAGCAGCATGTGAACTGATGTTAATGGTTCTATCACAGCATGTGGACTGTTATCCTTTTGTCCTATCAAGTTTCTGGGGGGGGGGGTGGCAACCTGGGGAGAGCCTAATTGTATACCATCTTAGACAGGAACAAAGAGAGGGGGTTCCCTAGTAAGGTAACAGAGAGGTGTTAAGGATGAGTGGGTTGATTGCGATTGGATGAGAAGATCATCTTTTGTGTGTGAGAAGATTCTAGAAGAATGTCATGTTATTTAAGAGAAGAGCTTCTACTTGAATGTCATTCTTACTATGCTTGAGAATGTGAGAGTGTGTAATAAAGCGTGTGAAACAAATCTGCCTCTTCATTTACACGCTCCACAACAGTAAATTTCTCAATGAGGAGATTTTTTTTTTTTTTTCTTTTGGGCTGTCACATTTTTAGGAGATTATAATGTATATATACAGTATATATATATATATATATATATATATATATATATATATATATATATATATATATATATTTTTTTTTTCTTTTTTCAATCCCCCCTTCTCTTCATTTCTCTCTCGTCCGGCCATGTCTGAAGTGAGTTTGGGTCTAAAAATATCTGCTTCCACTGGCATTTCAGTCAACATTTGCCAATGGAGCTTAACTTAGGCCGACTTAGGTGAACTCTGCATAACTTAGCCCAGCGCTCAGGAACTTTTACAAACTGAGCACAACTTCTCCCAACGTTTATTTCCAAACGTCGCAAATTTTTAGCATGCTGAAAATTTTCAAAGAACACAACTTTCACCAGTGTTTGCAACAAACACCAATTATCATTAATTTTTATCAACTTTTGCCAGCAGAGCCAGACATTTGCCAAAATGTTAGTAAGAGTTGATCCAAACGTTGTAGTTGTTATGTTTGCCCCTTGTGGGGCATTAATGAGGAACCAATCACCAGTAGTGAGTTTGCTTATTTATTAAATAATAAAGAACAAGGGAATGTGCCACGGGGGGCAAAATACAAGCAACTATAATACGCCCTCGAGGGAATAACGTGAAACATATAAATGCTGAAAAAACCATGAAAGGAAGCTTACAAATAGCAAGAGAGTCCACAGTCTAAAAGTAGAATGTAGACTGGAATCAGGGGTAGGGGATTCCAGCTTGAGTAGGGTGAGGTCACTGCGAGGAATGAACCTTGCTAGCAACCTTAAATGGTAAACCAAAAACACAAATGCAAACAGGTGTGGAGAGAATGAAATCAATAAAGCACAAACAGCTGTGACAGGTCGGGAACAGACTGACAGACGGAAGTCCTGCTGCGGCGCTGTCAAAATAAAAGCACAATCATAAAGACAGGTAAACATGACTAAATACATAAACTGAAAAAAGGATAATCAGGAGACCCGAGCATGGTACAGAACCGCATTTGAGATCATGACAGTAGTATGAATCCACCCTTACAGATTCACCTATCTAATAATAATATCAGACTGATGGAAATGTGGCAGCCAATCTGCACCAACGGCCTCTCCGACCGCTACCAAACATTTATACACATTTCTGCCCAGTGTCATGGAGACTGGAGGCAAGGTGGGTAAAGTGTCTTGCCCAGGGACACAACAGCAGGATGGCTGGGGAGAGCAGGATTCGAACCACCAACCCTTTGTTTATTGGACAACCCGCTCTACCTCCTAAGCCAATACCACCCACATTTCCCTTCTCTGTTCCATTTTTGCTGAGCACCAAGCTGGACAGCAGGAAGTTCCATTTTTATACGGTCTTTGGCATGACCCAGCTGGGACTTGAACCCCGACCTCCCAGTTGTGGGGTGGATGCTCAACCTCTAGGCCACCACTACACATTCACACACTGATGGAGGCGGAGTTGCCATGTAAGGCGCAGGCCTAACCCACCAGGAGCAACTGGGGGTTCAGTCCCAGCCAGAGTGTCCAAGTGGGCTCCACCAAAGTTTAAATGGGTTGTCTTATGGGTCCCATGTGGGTTTGTCCATGAATTCCATGTTGGCTTCATCTGTGTTTTCCCACATGGACTTTACCTGTTTACCTACTTTCTGCTTATTTTCTCATAAATTTGTGATTTTTGTCTCCTGAATTGATGTGCCTTTCATTAAAATTTCAAACTTTTTCATAATTTTTTTTTTACAATAAACTTTCAGCTTTTTTCCTCATAAATTTGTTAGTTTTTCTTGTAAAACTGTGACTTTTTCTTGCATATTTGCTAAGTTTCTCTTGTAATTTTGGAAACTTCTCAAAAGATTGCCACTTTCTTACTGTAATCTTGCAACTTTTTCTCATAAATTTGATAATTTTTTCCTTGTAAATTTGCTATATTCCTGAAAAAATTGTAAGTTTTTCTGATAAATTTGTAACATTTTTCTTGTAAATTTGGAACATTCTAAAATATTTTCAGCTTTTTTAACACAAACTTATAACTTTTCCCCATAATTTTGGGACTTTTTTCTCATGAATTTTCAGTTTGTTTACTGATATATTTGCTACTTTTTTAATAAGCATTTTTTTTTTCAATGTTTCTCATTAATTTGTGACATTTTTCTTGTAAATTTGCTATTTTTTTCTTGTAGGTTTATAACTCTTTCAAGTAATTAAAAAAATTCTTAGAACTTTGCAACTTTTTTCTCCTAAACTTACACCTATTTTCTTTTTTTTTTTGTAAATTTCTCACTTTTTTAATATTTGTTCACACTTTTCTTTCATAAATTTGTGACTTTTTTCATGTAATTTTATCTATGGCCCCAGTGTTTCTGAAACTTGCTCACCCATGTGAAACCCATGTGGGGCCTACATGGACATGCCGGGACACTCTTGGCCCTTTTTCACTAGTATCTGTTTGGCTCTACTCACTTCAACTCGGTGCGCTTTGTAGGCTTGTCCATTAGTACCTGGTACCAGCTCCCAGATATTTTTTTTCGTACCCATCTGATTCAGGTTCCAGGCGAACTGAGTCGAGCTGAAAATGTGAAGTCAACAGACTGCAGGCCACTGATTGGTCAGGGCGTAGCTGTTACATCTAAAATAACGGAGAGTCAAGAGGAAACTGGAGTGAGCATTCTTTCTTTATTCAAAACCAGTTCACCTATATTTATATCCCCAGCCGTAGCCCGCCTGACATCACTCTGCCCTGCCCCGGCCAGGCTAAGGCAAGCCCCAAGGCCCAATTCCACTGTCACCCCACCCCCCCACCCCCACCCTTGGGAAATCAAGAACACCAACCAGAACATCCAAACAGGAAATACAACTATAAACACTCATGAGTAATGGACCCAACAATATTGTACACAAGTCCCATCTTTACACGGCAGAGCCAGTCTACCAGGAAATTTAAGAGCACTTCATGCTTCTCTCTGCTGACAAGCTTTATGGAGAAGCTGATTTCATTTTCCAGCAGGACATGGCACCTGCCCACACTGCCAGAAGTATCAAAACATGGTTTAATAACCATGGCATCACTGTGATTGGCCAGCAAACTCTCCTGACCTAAACCCCACAGAGAATCTGTGGAGTATTGGCAAGAGGAAGATGAGAGACACCAGACCCAACAATGCAGACGAGCTGAAGGTCACTATCAAAGCAACCTGGACCTTCATAACACCTCAGCAGTGCCACAGGTTGAGCACCTCTATGCCACGCCACATTGATACAGTAATTAATCCAAAAGGAACCCCGATCAAGTACTGAGTGTGTACGTGGACATACTTTTCAGTCAGTCCACATTTGTATTAAAAAACAATTTTTTTAAATTTAATTTTATGTAATATTCTAAATGTTTGAGAAACTGAATTTGGGGTTTTCATGGGCTGTAAGCCATAATCATCAAAATTAAAATAAATAAACACTTGAAATATATCACTCTCCGTGTAATGAATCTATATAATACTACATGGGTTTCACTTTCTGAAATGAGTGACAAAAAATATTGAACTTTTTCACGATATTCTAATTTTTTGAGATGTACCTGTATATCCCCAGCCGTAGCCCGCCTGACATCACTCTGCCCCGCCCCGGCCAGGCTATGGCAAGCCCCAAGGCCCAATTCCACTATGTCACAGTAACGTCATGACAGCGACGTCTTCAACAGAATCTCCAGCCACCATTTGCAAAAGATTCGTCTGTGAGCCAGTAAGCAAGCGTCAGTATAAACAACAACAATAGAATGGCTTCACAGAAATCAACACCATGGTCCAGCAGACTTTTCTGTACCTTTGGCTGATGAGGGAATCCAGAGGGAACTAGATGGAGACACCCAAAATGCATTTACGGCCACCGACCTGCAAATAACGGGAGCACCTGACCACAGCAGTTGAAAGCCGTGATTTTAGGATATAGAGGATGGTGAATGATGTGATCTGATGTGATATTATGCATCTTTTACATTATTTATCCCAGCAGTGGAAAGCTCACTTTGCACAAACAACCGCATTGTCTCCTGTCTGCAGAGAATGAGCTAGCTGCTTAGCCGTCAATGCTAACTCCGGTTAAAAAACTCTGGCTAAATCCCGGTTTAAAAGGTGTTTTTATACTTGTTGCACTTTCATACTGTGCATATACTTAAGTTGTGCGTATTTTCATTCTAGAGTCCGACCAGCATCTGCTTTGACACCACAATGTAGCACGACACAGCAATGTGTTATGACTGGTAAGTTGCACACCCCGTTGTTTTTTAACCACTTGCGCTCCGTTGTTCCGCGGGTGGGCAAGTCTCTGCGTCCTATGACGCACGAGGGCGCGCGAGAGCGCGCTCGTGCGCCCTCGTGCGCATGACGCATGATGGTGGTGATGGTGATGTAGTAGCGTCCAAGCGCCACTCAAAAAAAAACTGCAGAGACAGCCGCGAACAGATTAGTTCATCTGATTGACCTCTCATTCGACTAATAAGAGCCTTGAATTGGGTTTCTGAAACCTTGAAGAACCAATGAATGAAAATCTAGGAAGGAGGACCCGCCTACTGTGAACGCAGGAGCCAATTGAAGCACAGAAATTCTGGCTGGGTGAAGTGATATTTACTGCTGCAGAAGGACTCTGTATGAATCTCCTACAGACCCAGGCTCACCCAGCAGCATGGAGAACACCCACAAGTGGGACCTGCACTCATTCCAGCAGAATAGACGGAGACCGACGACAAAAGTCGTAAATCATTCACCAAAACGGCAATAATGGAATTATATTGATCGGGATCCACGAGCGGAGCAGCGTCGCATTCGTCTGACGCGTGGGAAGAGCTGTTCGCCACGACTCTGCTGCTTTGAAGAGGTAAGGTGTTATAAGCTAAATTATTATTTATCCCTGAAAACTGTAATCCAAAAATGACTTTTGACCGATCGGTAAATTACAACTGTACTGCGCACGAAATACGAAGTGCGTGCGCCGCGATAAATGGTTCATTTGCCGTGTTCGGACCGTGAACGCCCCCCCACCCCGCTGCAGAAGAGGAGCGGGGGGGGGGGGGGGCACGGTCCGAACGCTCCCCGGTCCGCGGGGGGGAAGCATATCAGTCTATTCCATCATGTAGCGATGGCCCTCTTCTGTAGCGAGGGGGGGGGGGGGCGTTCACGGTCCGTTCACGGTTCCCCACACACACACACACACACAGTAGCGAGGGGGGGGGGGAGCCGCTGTGAAAACATGCAAGGAAAAAAAAAAAAAGAGTGTATTCCGTCATGTAGCGAGGGCCAAATTTGGTCCTTGGTAGCGGGGGGGGGGGGGGGGAACGACCCCCCGCCCACACACACACACACACAGACACAGCCCTGAGTGTGACCTTTCATTAGAGCCTAAAATGAAGATTCTACATTGAATTATTCAAAAGTTACAGACATTTTTCCAAACTGTGCCATTTGGCACAATTTGGCACAGTTCCATAACGCCTGGGAACAGCCTGAGAACAAAGCTGTGTAAAATATTCATTTTTGGTGGTATTGTTACCAAATTTGGATCTCAGCTGGATAACACTTGGTTCTACATTTCTGTTGCATTTTCCAGCCGGATCGGACAGTTGGGTGTTATTTACAAGCATTTGTATCCAAAAAAACACTGTGTCCAATTTTTTTTTTCTTCAAGTTCAGTATGTTTAGATGACTGTAACTCAGTGGCCGGAGCACGTAGAGAGATTATGGTTTTTTTTGCCAAAAAATTCAAAGTGTTTTCTTTTAAATGAGACCAACCCCATGAAGATGCTGCAAAGGGTTGAATAACAGCTTTCGATTTACTTTGGGCACATTATTTTTGGGCATTTTTAGGAAAATTGCCCAGAGTGCAAGTGGTTAAGTAGTGGTGGACAAAGTACTCAAATCCTTTGTTTTTTAAGTTAAAGTATAGATAAAGTGCCAAAACTAAAGAAGCATAATTTCCAATTAATATGAAAGGGACTGAACTGAGATTTGTTTGATTGTGTGAATATTTATTACAGAATAATTGAAAATGAATAGGACATCCATTATTAGCCACTGTTTGAGAACCACTTGTTTATTTTTTTTGTCAGATCACTTGTGTGATCCTTTATGAGTTACAGTATATTCATAATGGTGCATCTTACACTTTGGGGAATGGGAGTTGTTCAGTCACCATTATAATTTAGTTTATATGTGTAGTTTATAGTCTATCGTCAATAAACTCATGCAGTAACAGAACACATTACAAATATTTGAGACCCATTGTAGTGCATCCTTTTATATTTTTGCAATACAAGTACAAAACACGCTTGAAGCCAGGGCAAGAAGAGACACAGTGGTGACAGAGCGGTGGCTAAACTTTAATTGATAAAAATTACATATTTTGATTGAGAGACTCCATACTCGGGGATGCACACCCTCAATTTAAGTACTAGATTCCATTCAACTGAAGGTATCAACTCAATCTGATTGCTGATGCCACAGTAAAAAAACATTTTTAAACGAGACAGAGCCCTTGTAAAATCTACTGAAGCGCAGCTATATGAAAATTGTGGTTAAATACATCAACAAAGCACTTTATTGCCATACTCCACCACTGGCTTTTAGCAACAAGTGTATTTCCCATATATGTTTTAAACTTGCTTTGATTAACCACCGCCCACTTCTGTCTTTCTTCTAGGCAAGAGGAAAACAATCCACCCCAAACCAGACCTTGCGTCACTATTTACAGAGATGCAGGCTGAAGATCTGCTGAACCATGACCAGCGTGAGTAGCACATCCAGTTGCTTCTCAGTGAGGCAAGGGAGCATGAAGCTACCTTGTGAAGGGAGGAGATGGCTCAAAATGCTGCTTTCAATCAAGCGTTCCTTGGTGTGCTGGGGCACCTTGTGAAGATAATGAGTGGCCGGCATGTGTCACCCATTCTCTCTCTTTTTTTTTTTTAACAGTTTACAGTTTGAATTTTGCACATTCTAAGTAATCTGGAATGTGCTGCTGATTGTAATAAACAATTTAGTGACTTATGTGTTTGCATTATGATTTTCTATTTTGCCTGTTAAGATACTGGTGGGAAAAGAGTCAACAGTACAAACCATTTATCAGTAACTTTGAAAATAAGGGCTCATTTTTTAAAGAAAAAAAAACCAACCAAAAACAATTATTTTATTTAGTGAAAACTGTATTGTTGGATGTGTCAGTGCAGAAGACACTGCACACTTTAGTGATAGTACCAGTATATGGAGGAATTCTG